>CM060969.1:4647141-5159641 GCA_030765045.1 Tenodera sinensis
GTTTGGAATTGATGTTTTAAGAGCATGAGCCTTGTTGGACCATCCACACATTTTCCCTGGAATTAACGAGTCTATGGTCCCCAGCACCTTAATTCATACTTCCCCTCCGAGCAATCTCAGGAAGCTGGATCTCCCACCACAACTCCGTACAGTTTGATGTGACTGCCCCAATATGAGAAAAGACGGTCTAATATCTTCCTTAAGATCTTGGAGAAGGTCTTGGTTTTTGCAGTCAGTACAATACAAACTGCTGGATCTAGGTGTGACAAGCTATTGAGGGAATCAGAAACAAATGTAGGCTCTCCAGTGTTGAAGGGAGCTAGGTTGTAATTATCAGTGATAAGCTTACCTCTCCCACAAGCACGACTTGGAACCCAAAGTGGGTGATGCATGTTGCAACTGAATGTAGGCTCTGCAGTGTTGAGGGGAGCTAGGTTGTAATTATCAGTGATAAGCTTACCTCTCGCTCAAGCACGACTTGGAACCCAAAGTGGGTGATGCACGTTGCAACTGAATGTAGGCTCTCCAGTGTTGAAGGGAGCTAGGTTGTAATTATCAGTGATAAGCTTACCTCTCCCACAAGCACGACTTGGAACCCAAAGTGCGTGATGCACGTTGCAACTGAATGTAGGCTCTACAGTGTTGAGGGGAGCTAGATTGTAATTATCAGTGATAAGCTTACCTCTCGCACGAGCACGACTTGGAACCCAAAGTGGGTGATGCACGTTGCAACTGAATGTAGGCTCTACAGTGTTGAGGGGAGCTAGGTTGTAATTATCAGTGATAAGCTTACCTCTCGCACAAGCACGACTTGGAACCCAAAGTGGGTGATGCACGTTGCAACTGAATGTAGGCTCTGCTGTGTTGAAGGGAGCTAGGTTGTAATTATCAGTGATAAGCTTACCTCTCCCACAAGCACGACTTGGAACCCAAAGTGGGTGATGCACGTTGCAACTGAATGTAGGCTCTGCAGTGTTGAGGGGAGCTGGGTTGTAATTATCAGTGATAAGCTTACCTCTCCCACAAGCACGACTTGGAACCCAAAGTGCGTGATGCACGTTGAAGTCTCCAACCAACAGAAAAGATATTCGTAACTGGAAAGCTAGATCTCCTAAATCACTGAGCAAGAAGTAATGTGAGAAATGGTCAACTGGATGGCAGTAGAATCCTTATGGCGACTGATTGTATGTTGTATGTCAGACCATAAAGGTACAGATTCCATATCATCTCTGATAAGTATCATAGTGCGACCATGTACAGGATCCTGCTCTTCTGGTGTAAGGTGATACTGCACTGGGTGTACTGTCTAAGTTGGGGAAAATGTCTTGCACATGCTGCTTAGTCTCGTGCAAACATGCCACCAAAGGCTTGTTATTGACCTCAAGCTCTGGTCGTTTTGTTCTAATATTGTACGTTCCATTGCACGATGGCCATGCTAATCTTTGAATGGGATAGGTACTCTAAGGTAGCTCTCCATAATCTTGGAGTAGGAAATGGTCAATTCAATTTAGTCCTTTTCTTATGTGTTGGGCTAACACCTTTTTCTGAAACTTTGCCCTGCTTCTTTCACTGAGGTTCTTGCTTTGTGCGCAGGATCTTTTTGCTCCATGTCGTTTCCCCATTGGGAATTTTGGTTCAATCATATCAAACCGATTGAATATGGAGATTGGTAAAGATGAAAGTCACTAACCTGAAGCCACTCCAGAAGAGGATCTCCTAGGAGATGTCTTTGGGATTTTCTTTCACTTTAATGTCTTGGGAGAAACCTTATCTGCATTGAGGAAATTGGATCTTTCAATTTGGGTCTTAAACTTCAGCAGTGGAGCATCATATACCACAGGTCTATTTGTTGAGATCGACTCTCTTATTGGTGACCTGTTGTGTGTAAGCTAGGTTGCTTGTACAGGGCGATGCAGACTTAGGCATTGTAAACACTTTGGATGTTATCTACCTACAAGAATCTCGTCTGAACATGTGGCCCTGGCTGATGTGCTTCTAGATGTCAAGGAGCGGTGTGCACTAAAGTAAAAGATTCTGAATGAGCATAGTTGGTATAAAACCACAGAGAACTAAGATTGATATGTATATGAGAAAAGAGTATTCTTGGCATAATAGGTGAAGTGGTTAAAATGGTGTGAAGTGGTTAGCCTGGTAAACAGGGAGGGTCTGTGGTTGAAATCCCAGCTATGGCATGGAGTTTTTCAGTTCCGATTCGGCCTCTCAAACATTGCCCACACACAGCTTGTGTGTTTAAAAACACCAACAGTAAGTTTGTTGACGTAAATATATAATCATTAAAATAATGCTGAAATGTTGAGGAAATGTAAGAGATAAGTAGACAAGGAGTATAAGAAAGAGGCAAACGAATGTATACAGACTTGAAAGTGAATAGCTTTATCCCAAGGGGAGAGCTAACTTATAGATGCGCTAAATGTATGTTATATTTGTAATGTATCAGTGAAAGAAAGAAATGAATGAGCTCATTATTGTTTGTTTGCAGGTATATCAGCAACATGACTGCTCAGCCACATACAAACCACGTTTGTCTGTTGAGGCTTTCTGCCCTCGAGGAGAAAGTTGAACAATACCAACAGCGAGTAACTGTTCTCGAAGAGAAGGTTGAACAATACCATTTATGTGACCAAGTATGTGCTGTCCAACAAACAAATTTTCCTCTCACTGAGAGAAAAGGGGACAAACTGGAAAATGTCACGGGACCAATAGCAGAACAGAATATTGATCATCAGGAAAAAGTCAGACAGCTTACACAAAAGTTGGCTGATGAAACAAACAAAAATCGGGAATTGCTGGTTCAGCACAAGGAATTTCAGGAAGAAATCGGCAGACTTAATCAAAAGGTGACTGACGAAGATAAATATCAGGAAGAAATCAGCAGACTTAATCAGAAGTTGACTGACGAAGATAAGAAATATCAGGAAGAAATCAGCAGACTTAATCAAAAGTTGACTGACGAAGATAAGAAATATCAGGAAGAAATCAGCAGACTTAATCAGAAGTTGACTGACGAAGATAAGAAATATCAGGAAGAAATCAGCAGACTTAATCAAAAGTTGACTGACGAAGATAAGAAATATCAGGAAGAAATCAGCAGACTTAATCAAAAGGTGACTGACGAAGATAAATATCAGGAAGAAATCAGCAGACTTAATCAGAAGTTGACTGACGAAGATAAGAAATATCAGGAACAAATCAGCAGACTTAATCAAAAGGTGACTGATGAAGCTAACAAATATCGGGAAGAAATTGACAAACTTCAGCAAAATTTGAGAGAAGTTACAGTAAAATGGACCGAAGAAGAGAAGCATTATAAAGAAGTGGAGGCAAAACATCTGAAGGAGAAGTCTGATCTTGAAAAGAAGTGTCAAGAGCTGGAAGAAAAGTTGAAGAATCACAAAGAGTTGGCGAGTCTGACGGTAGCCAGTAGTACCAACAGTGCAACTCCAACTATTCAGAAGGTATGTATTGTAATTTGGTCAGAGTTCTTAAACATGGTAGTCTGGAACTTAGCTTATGAGTGTAAAACTCTCGGTTTCAGAACAGGAAATAAACTTTACATTAACACAATCTATTGGCACTACACAAGTAGATACTGTGAGATGTAAAAATGTATGCTCATTTAGACCTTGGGCTACTGGAATTTTGCAATAAAGCACAGTATTTAAAAAAATGATTCATAAATTTGTTCCTTATGTGCTAAAATAATTGTATATTTGATGTACTTTTTTGCTTGATTCTGTAGCCCTTAATTTCTGCTGCATACAACATTTCTGATTGTGGCAATGCTTCGTATAGCACTTGCAACCAATTATTGACCTTTCTCAGTTTGTAATTCCTTAATTTTAATCTTGTGATATAAGATCAACTATTTCCTCGGAGTTCTTCCTCCACCTAGATCAGGCATGTCAAACCTCACTCCCAGGGTGTGAAGAGAGGGGTCTACCCCTCCTTAACTGCAGTAGCACGCGCTCGTAGAACCGGTTTTCGCTTTGTTTTTCCCGTTTTCCGGTTTGATCATCACGGAGGGAGGAAAATAGGGGAAAATTTTTCACGCCTGGTGAGTGCTGTTTGACACCCCTGATCTAGATAATCAAACAGCTTCGTTATGGTGCGTTATATTTTGGTTTCTGGTGTTGTCTAGCATGTCTATTACGGCAAGCCCCTAGCGTTAGATCTTGTGCTTGTAGCAATCCTATTATCTCATTTGTTGATATAGCACAGTGCCTTTACTTTCCCAAACTTTAACACATCCTCTGTAAATAAATTCAACCTGATGGAAGATTCTTGTTTCAAACTGGTTTTGTTCAGTGATCTGTGAAATTTTGCTCTGATCACATCTTACACAAAATATTATGTCCTTTAGTATACACACCTGAAGTTGTTAACAGTGAAGTAATATCCTCCTCCAATATCACCAATAATGTAGAAACCAACAGCTTCACCTGTCACCAGATTGCCTCGTATGTGTTACTGCATGTTTGTTGGTTGATGTAAACTGTAAATGCACAGAGTTCATAGCATGTATTTTAAATGTGAGTAATACTGTTCACTGTTAAGTTGATGTACATGAAAACACAGCCCAGGTGACCAGTGCGCCATTATAATGTGTTCTTCCACCATTTGTGCCAGGAACACAGCCATACTTTCATGACCATGTGTGACCATGTAATGGAAAATATCAGAACCCTTATTCCATCAACTGAAATGGTGACTAACATATAACTAGGAGTTAAGCGCGATGAGGTTGATAGTTTTGACACAGATTAACATAAGAGTGAATTTAGTACAGTGAATCACCAACACCTGCATGACTGAACACTAAAACTGCTGCCTAGATATGTCAGGTTAAAGGCGATAAACTTGATAGTTACAACAAAATGAACAAGCAGAGATAACAGTAGTATAGTGGACGAGGTTTAACTTGGCACCTACTTTTTAGAAAGAGAAAGAAACAGGTACTCTCCATCTCTTTCTAAGTTGCCCCTCTTTTATGGCGAGCCAGGCAGGGTAGACACACCAGTGGCGGGTGTTCCTTCTTCATTGTCACATTGCCAACCGATACTTCAATTGCAAGAGTTGCAACACCACTGATGCCTGCTTACCCTCATACTACCACAGGTATCACGTAGACCATTTCAAGGAAAGGAAACCGTGGCCAGTGCAGAAAGTGTCAAGTTAAACTTCGTGCATTATAATTATATTATAATTTCTTGGAGAATGTTTCTATGCAATCCATTTTACCACAGTGTTCACTTAATTTTCTCTACACCATTTTTTTTACGTAACACACTACTCCCACTTCTACAAACAATCCATTATCTTTACCATACATTTGAAATATAAGTGGAACATTAACATTCACGTGGTTTTTCTACTCATGTTTCTTTTACTAAACACGATCACTTCTCCCGAAACACCAAATTTGAACCAAAAAAATGGGTTTGGGGTGGGAGGAAATGCTGAGCGAAGCTCGGTTACTTAGCTATTATCTACTGTTTTGAAGTTAGTTAATCGAATGAAGAAATTGGCATTCAAAAATTATTTTAAAACTTATCACTATCTTCATAGAATTGAGGATGCAATACAATCACATTATGATGCAAATGTCTCTCACTGTTAGATGCATCCGCTTCCTTTTTTCCTTCTGTTTAATACAAGATAGGCAAGAAACAACAGCAACAACTACATCAGGTTCAATCTTCAATAACTGAAGGACAATACAATGTGAGTGTCACAGCCACAGGTGTTTACAGTCGACGAGCTAACCTGGCAGTTGCCAGCAAGACGATTCACTCACCTGCAAACGAGGCTGGTGGTTTCTTGTCCTATTGAATAACCATGGCACGATGTGTTTGTAACATGATTGGACGAGATATTGCTAGCCTTGTTTGCATGTGAGTGAATCAGCTAGATGTCAACTGTCAGGTTGGCTCTTACTGACTTCAAATTCGAAACATGCACAACTATACACACTAGAAGTAGAGGTAAAGACGTGCTTGTGTATCCGCTGTGTAAGAAAAGTATAATTTCCTTTCTATAGTTGTTAATTTTCTACTTTCTGTAATTTATCACTTTAGATATTTTCAAGTCCTTCACATTGCTGACAAACAAATCATAGAGAACAATTTCAAAATACTTGTTCACCTTAAATTGTATCATGGTGTGGTTGTACTGTTTTCTGTTTTTAATAACATTTCTGAACTGGGATCACATTGCGTTTCATTACTATGAAAAAGACTGAATGGAATGATCAAGAAAAAAACCCATGTTGATCTTGTTCAGCTCTGCGATGTAAACACAGGTTATATACAACAGCGAGTACATCTTTATTGCTTGCGTACTTAGATGTTGAAACTCAGTGATGTGCTACCCCATTTTAGATTTGACTTCTTTGCAGGGAAATTTGTGTAGTTGAATAATTCTGAAAGGGCCTTCATAATTTCTATAATTTCAGTTTAAGATGCCATTGTACATGTTGTTTATTGGCAATATACACAGGACGGAGTTCCCTGATAGGAATGTGTTTGTTGTGGGGAATATCAGCACATCTTGCTACTGGATGTTCATTTTAATGTTTTGTTACAATTAGTGATTGTATGTTTTCAGCCTGAGTTGAATGTAACAAACACAAGAGTTGAAGAGCTGTTCATGTTGACAATAAATGGAAACGAAGCAGAGGTGAAGTCCATCATAGCATCAGGAACAGATGTGAATGTTGCAGATGATACAGGGAAGACTGCTCTACATTACGCAGCACTACACGGACATGTGACAATTTGCGAAGCTCTTCTGGACAAGGGGGCACATGTTAATGTTGGTGAAGACACTATCACACCTCTACATCTGGCTTGTCGTGAAGGACATCTTCCTGTTGTCCAGCTGCTCATTTCTCGTGGGGCGTCTGTTGATTTATATAGCTCAGACATGAATACTCCTCTACGTTATGCAATGAAACATGGACACACAACAATTTGTGAACATCTCCTGGAGAAGGGGGCAGATGTTGATGTTGTACATGAAAAGGGGAACACATTGTTGCATGATGCATGTTCCGAGGGCAATCTTACTGCAGTGGAGGTGCTCATTTCTCATGGGGCTTCTATTGAGTTAGGTGATTTATTGCAACGTACTGCACTACATTATGCAGTGGAACACGGACATGGTACAATTTGCAAAGCTCTTCTGGACAAGGGGGCAGATGTAAATGTTGCAGATAAGGAGAAGCGTACACCACTACATTATGCAGTCGAACATGGACATGGTACTATTTGCAAAGCTCTTCTGGACAAGGGGGCAGATGTAAATGTTGCAGATAAGGAGCAGCGTACACCACTACATTATGCAGTGGAACACGGAGATGGTACAATTTGCGAAGCTCTTCTGGACAAGGGGGCAGATGTAAATGTTGCCGATAAGGAGAAGCGTACACCACTACATTATGCAGTGGAACACGGACATGTGACAATTTGCGAAGCTCTTCTGGACAAGGGGGCAGATGTTAATGGAGCCGATATGGAGAAGCGTACACCACTACATTATGCAGTGGAACATGGACATGGTACAATTTGCGAAGCTCTTCTGGACAAGGGGGCAGATGTAAATGTTGCAGATAAGGAGAAGCGTACACCACTACATTATGCAGTGGAACACGGACATGTGACAATTTGCAAAGCTCTTCTGGACAAGGGGGCAGATGTTAATGTTGCAGATATGGAGAAGCGTACACCACTACATTATGCAGTGGAACACGGACATGGTACAATTTGCGAAGCTCTTCTGGACAAGGGGGCAGATGTAAATGTTGCAGATAAGGAGCAGCGTACACCACTACATTATGCAGTGGAACACGGACATGGTACAATTTGCGAAGCTCTTCTGGACAAGGGGGCAGATGTAAATGTTGCAGATAAGGAGCAGCGTACACCACTACATTATGCAGTGGAACATGGACATGTGACAATTTGCGAAGCTCTTCTGGACAAGGGGGCAGATGTAAATGTTGCAGATAAGGAGCAGCGTACACCACTACATTATGCAGTGGAACATGGACATGTGACAATTTGCAAAGCTCTTCTGGACAAGGGGGCAGATGTAAATGTTGCATATAAGGAGCAGCGTACACCACTACATTATGCAGTGGAACACGGACATGGTACAATTTGCGAAGCTCTTCTGGACAAGGGGGCAGATGTAAATGTTGCAGATAAGGAGCAGCGTACACCACTACATCTCGCTTGTTCTGAAGGAGATAGTTCTGTAGTGAAGTTGCTTGTTTCTCATGGTGCTTCAGTTAATGTAGGTGACTCAAGTAGCAACACTCCTCTACATTATGCTGCAGAACAAGGGCGTTTGGCAATATGTCAGTATCTTCTCAACAAGGGCGCAGATATTAATGTTGGGATTGGACGGAATAACACTCCCCTCCACTATGCTTGTACTAAAGGACATCTTCCTGTTGTGAAGCTACTTATTGCTAGAGGTGCTTCTGTTACAACACCTGGCTATAACTCCTCTACTCCTCTACATTATGCAGCTGAAAATGGACATACAGCAATATGTGAATATCTTCTGGACTTGGGCGCAGATGTTAATGTTAGGGATGGAGAGAATGACACTCCCCTCCACAAGGCTTGTACTAAAGGACATCTTCCTGTTGTGAAGTTGCTTATTCCTAGAGGTGCTTCTGTTACAACACCTGGCTATAACTCCTCTACTCCTCTACATTATGCAGCTGAAAATGGACATACAGCAATATGTGAATATCTTCTGGACTTGGGCGCAGATATTAATGTTGGGGATGGATGGAATGTCACTCCCCTCCACAAGGCTTGTACTAAAGGACATCTTCCTGTTGTGAAGTTGCTTATTGCTAGAGGTGCTTCTGTTACAACACGTGGCTATAACGACTCTACTCCTCTACATTATGCAGCTGAAAATGGACATACAGCAATATGTGAATATCTTCTGGACAAGGGCGCAGATGTTAATGTTGGGAATAAACGGAAGCACACTCCCCTCCACTATGCTTGTTATAAAGGACATCTTCCTGTTGTGAAGCTGCTTATTGCTAGAGGTGCTTCTGTTACAACACCTGACTATAACTCCTCTACTCCTCTACATTATGCAGCTGAAAATGGACATACAGCAATATGTGAATATCTTGTGGATTTGGGCGCAGATATTAATGTTGGGAATAAATGGAAGTACACTCCCCTCCACAATGCTTGTACTAAAGGACATCTTCCTGTTGTGAAGTTACTTATTGCTAGAGGTGCTTCTGTTAACAAAGTAAATTGTAATAAACAAACCCCTCTGCAGTGTGCACAAGGTGGACGACATACATCTGTTGTTGAATACCTGAAGAGCATCTGATAATAAACTAAGGATATAAATGTAATAATAAGATATATTTGTTAATTCTTTTAAGTAGGTAAACGCAGATTTAATTATATGTTTCACTTTATCTTTATTTAGTATGTTAAATTGTATTTTTTTTTGAGCACAAATAGATTGTTGATTGAATACTTGAACAAGTAGGATATTTACATAAAATGTGTGTACTTGAGATAAGTGTTATGTTTCAGACAGACAACGTTCAGCGTCACAGTTTGTTACACATATATCTGGTCACAACTACAGTCATGTGTTTCATTTCATAGTGATATTGTGTTTATTATCATCAGTAATCATCATGAAGTGATGACGATGATTCACAGAAACTTTTAATGTGGGAATATGTAAACTATAAACAACATATCTAATAACTAACAAAAACAGGTAATACAAGTAATGATTCTTTTGTTTCACAATAATTGTTTGCATTGTTGCAGCGTGTGTCTGTAGTTCAATAAAAGTAATTCTTAAAGAAGACATCTCTTATCATCATCCATAGAATTCTGAGAGCGTGTGATTTAGTTTACTAGAGATCGTCTGGCTACTTGAATAATAGCAATAACAGTAGGAATTATGTATATTATTATTGCCACTCACTAATAAAGAAGCACTTTATCAGATATGTTGTAATGTATCTTCATTTGTTTCACAAAGAGTAACTTACATTTAACTCTTGTATCATTGTTGTATCTCGTACAATGAAATGTAAATGTTGATCTTGATTAAAGTGAAGTTTAAATAACATGTGGAATTGTGAGTAGAGAAAGTTATGTGAATGTGTTGAAACTGTTTACTTCCTGTAGCAGCACAGATCTAAAGTAAGTAGAGTACGTAGGGTGTTTACAATTTATTATTATGTGGAATGTTCATTACCATACCAGATTTGATCCAAATCATCAGAGCCATTACGAAGATGTGCGGAACATTATAACGGGTGATCCAAAAGACTGCGAACCAGTTGCACTGTGTTTTGTCTGTACGAGTGCTCTGCGCTGACTGCCGCTGTCGTGGAACAGTGCGGATAAAATCATACAGCGTCTGATCTGATGTGTTGCACTCACATGACTTTCTCTACTCTTGTACTAACCATTCTTACAAACTCTTATTCCTATATCTTCTTCGTGTTACTTGAAATAAGCATTTGCAGAAGTTATCTTCCATGCAAACAGTAGTTTAGTAATTTTCTTCATAATATTCGTGTTGCATCCTTTAAAGATGTAAAACAAATGCCAATTTTGTCTCTTAACCCACTTTTCATTTTTGAGTTACGCTCTCCACAGACTGACACACACACATGCACCCTCTTCTAGAAATACTTATTTTTTCTATTCAGGTGACCTCAAAACATATTTCCAGTGAAGTCTGGACATGAAATTTTTGGGTAGAATACAATACTTCAACTTGCTATGTGCAGTATATTGCAAATTTCCATGGCGGCCCATTCTAATAATAGCAGTTAATGAGAAAAACGTGCTTCAGTTGTGAACATAACCAAAGTAAATAAGTGAAGCAGAAAGTTTGTTTTTACATCTCCTGCTTCATGTGGAGTATTACTGTACATTCCTAGACTCAGTGAGTGAGTGTGGTTCTTGTTTTCACTACTTTAATTGTCCACCTCGGTAGTGTGATGGTTAGTGTGTCTGCCTCACGTTCAAGAGGCCGCAAGTTCGAATCTCGCTTAGGAAGTTATCCAGGTAAGGTTTTTTTCCGAAGTTTTCACTTATCCTGAGAGACGAATGTCGGGTAACTTATAGTTCCATGGACCTCAGGCTCATTTGAGCATCATTTCAGTCATTCACTTTCTGATATATTACGTTATAGAACGTTCATTTAAAAAAAATAATTACTTCAATTACATTCCTGTATCTGAAATATTGTCATCTGCGAGGTGAGTAATAAGCAGGGACAAGAATTATATGTTGTTACAATCCGTTTAATATGCATGCATTTATGCAGCGGAAACTTCCAAAATATGTACATATAAAATATTCAGACATCGTTATTAAGACAAAAAGAAATAGAGATTTAAGTCAATGTTTAAGAAATCTAAAAACTAAAACCTTGCAAAAACCAAATGATTTAACTTGGCAAAATTTATAGTAAAGGCTTACAATATATTTTGTTTCTTTAGGAAAAAATATAAACAGTTTGACAACTGTGGCAGTTATTTTAGGTTTCACCCCGAATTCACCATTTTCGTTATATCTAATTTTATTATATAATTTGAGAATTATGTTAAATTATATAAGTATGCTATGGATAAACTGCATGACAATGTTCAGATATTACAGCTTCTGTGGTTCAAACAAATGAACTCGGACTGTTAGAAAATTTTCACCAAACAGACAAATTATAGGGAAGGAGTATAAATCTCTACCTATCTGTATATGACAGTTGTCCACGGATATTCGTCACGTTAAAGGGAAGGGGAATATTGTTGCCGATGCGGTTTCTAGAACAGAGGAAATGTCAGTTATTGATTATGAAAAATAGCTAAACAGGAAGTATATAGCAGACGAGGAACTGCATGAACTCAGAAATTCAAATTCATCTTTAAAATTAAAGCAGTATCCGTCCGCTACCTTAAGGTGCCGTGCTTTCCTGTGACAGTTCTACCAACAGTCTACATCACAGTTTATACAAGATGATCGACTCTGTGTTATTGGGCGATGTCACTGACGTTCTTTTGCGAACTAACGATTCTGTCGTTAATGCCGTACGCCAGTGGTGTCAATCGTCGCAATGCCACCGAGAGAACAAGTCGCCGTGCACTGGGCCAGACCGTTAGAAACCAGTTCAGTGCAGTTTTCCTTGTGATGCAGGCAGAGCAATGGCTGCGTCCGAGAGCACAGACGTGAGTCATTTGGATTCGCATGTTTCGAATGCGAAAAACAATTCATCCGTTAAGAAAGTCGCACATATGACTTACACGGCGACTGTGATAACATCCATTGTATTAATTGTGAAGACAATTGTATCAATTTCTCTAACAGTGAATAAAGGATAAAGGCACAGGAAGCTCTCAACTTTCACAGAGCAAGTCATCATGGCATTTTCAAGACCGTCCACAAGACTTCAGACTTTTTTATTTTCTCGAAAATGTCTCTAATGATTTTGATTAAATTGTCATGTGTTATAATAAATATTTTTATGATAAATGATATGTATATTTTCAATTTTGCGGCTATAACCCATGTAGTCCTGTTTACTCTTGATAACTTTTAAATAACTCGTAAGCCGCGAAAGATAGACCAAATCTTACTGTACAAAAAATGTTAATGAGGTTGGTCTACGCCTCCAGTTCATATCTCTCCTATTTAACACACCACTGACGATTACCTTTGTTAATGCGCTATCTATTTTTATGAAATAATGGGCGTTATTGACATTGACAGACAACAAAACAGGCGACTAATTCTTGACCCTACAAACCTATACCAAATGAAGCAGATTGGTAATCAGAAAAAAACTATATTCTCAACCTTGTATTCCTTATTTAAAAGACAGATTAAAAATTTCAAATTTGGAAATGATTGCTCACTTTTTGGTGCTCGTTGAGTGATTACTAAATTTGCTATTAATTTGTTGCCACGTCTTGAATTGCACTTAAGTGTTTTAGAAGATATAATGTTTATAAATTATCCGTGATTCGTTGTACATATTACACAATCATCTCTATACTACTCCAAATTAAAATGGTTAGCTCTCCTATTTGCAAATTTTATAATAATTTTGTACATTATTACACTTTATCAAATGTTTTGAATTATACGATTTTTTATTCTTTATCATTTATATTTAAAATTGTGTTTTGCTACAGATCTATTAGCTGACATATATTTATGACAACCCTAAAATAGGACAACTATCCAACTTCTCTGATATTTCCCTTGTACCTACAAGAATACTAGCAATAATTTTTGCAAAAGTTTATCTTGAAGAAGATAGAGAAATAAGTGTTTTTTTCAATGCAATTTGGTTACATCCTATACGTATTTAATGCAACAATGCAAATATATCATGATACTGTATGCAGTTGTCTTACCAGTGGCGGCTCGCGGTCAAAATATCAGGGTAGGAAACGTGTAACAACCACAACAAGAATAATAATAATAATCATCATAATCTTGATCATGATCATGTTAATGATAATTAAAATAACATTAATAATAATACAGTAGCACCCCGTTTATCCGAAATAAAGAGGGCGAAGTCATTGCGGATAACACAAACAATATATTGTTTGGTTGTTTAATAAGTGCAGACTGAATGAGTGTGACTTACGGACGAATTACCGCCCAAACTAAAATGAATGAAGAAATTGAAAAATTGTCTGACTGTAGCATTGTGTTAAAACACTCCTCTTTTCATTGTGAGTGCGTCGCGAAAGCGGACTTTGTAATAGTTCACTAATTAAGTCCGTCACACTGGTATTGCACAGAGTGATTGATAACGACACGATTCGGATCTCTGAGATCTTCGTTCGTGGAGTATGGCTGTTCGGGAAAAGTCGCATAAATTCGGATTTGGACGAGCAAAGTGTTCTGACTGCTGGCAGACGCGTCTACGCATACTCGGAGTGCATATACAGATGGAATACTTCCTTATCCATGTTCAAGGGCCTCGTACTGAGGAAAGGGGGCCGAGCCGGCAGAGGTTAAGCTTGCTGGCTCTCCAATATCCATGCCACGCTTTTGAAACACGCAGCGCAGTTTTGATGAATCGCAATTGAGATTGAAGGATTCGATAATGCGCTCGTCGTTATAACCGAGAAAACTTCTGTTTTAGTGGTCAACTACCACGCAGGTCGGATGTCGATATTTGTTATTCATTATTGGAAGAACTGATAGTGTCGCTTCAGTTGGAGGAAAACACAAACATCGTGGTTATGTCGGACCTTATCGAATAAATAAACATTTAGGTGATCATAATTATGAATTAATAGACGAAAATGGAAAAAATATATGGTCGTTACCAAGTGTAACTTACGAGCATTTATAAATATCGAAGAAGGAACGAATAATTTAAAAACCCACACACATAAGCCCATTTAAATGTTTCTGTTGAGATAAAAGTGCCTCATGTATATGTATATGTTATGTTCCATTTATATTATATAACATAAATACGTGGGGAATATTCCTTTACTTGTCATTTCAAAGTTGTAACAATATAATGTAACAATTTAAACTGAAATGCGAGTTTAGAAAGGGGCATTTGTGACAGTAATTTTAGGTCAGACCCCAAATTCACCGTGTTTGTTATATTTAATTGTATTATATAATAATTTATGAGTTGTTAAGAGTTGAACTTAAATTATATAACCAAGGTCTGTCTGTTGTTGGGAAGTAAAGATTCCTGGTCAATAAGTGACATAAAAAACGTAGATCATTTAAATGAAAGGGCACATCAGCATATATCGAGTAAGACCTCACTACTGTTGGTGCACTAAACATTCATATACAGTTCAGTTCTGTATATAGCGAGTCTCCTTATCGAACATAATACACTGTCACAAGAAGTTGTGTGGTGCATTAAGACGACACGAACTAACCTCAATATTCCAGAATACGTCTTGTAGTACTTATTACATTACAACTGAACAACTGAAGGAGACAACATTTCTAACCTTAACGACAGATGACACTGCAGATGTGTCAGCGCATCAGCAATTGTTTCTCGTGCATCCGTACGAGATTAACCGTCACGTCTACGAAACGTTTTGGTTTATTGAGTCTATTACGACAGACTGCCATAGAATTATCAGAGTGTCTGATAAATGACTCGCCATGCGCTCTGTAGAAAACATCTAGCTTCGAGCATCAAAGACTTCAACACCTACAAGGAAATGAGCAATAAGACAATTTGTACAAATGTTTATCTCAACTAACACGAAGAAGATATAGGAATAAGAGTTTGTAAGAATGGTTAGTACAAGAGTAGAGAAAGCATTAGTTCTGAATCTCATTCAGGGTAATAGCATTGCAGTAGAATGTGGCATAAACAAAACATCACCTATTTTTCTACAAAAAGGAGTTGCCCAGGGTTCACCCATCTCTCCTACATTGTTTAATTTAGCGATTGATGACACAATTAAAGGTGTAACGGACCATGAGATTGCAAAATTGCATGGATTTCAACTTAGCTCTGAAGTAAAAAATGTATCGGCCATGGCTTTTGCTGATGACATTGTTTTAGTAGCAAAGGACGAAACATCTGCTCAGTCACTTTTAGACTTAACTACCAGCAACTTGGCTGCAATTGGTTTGCATATCAATCCATTAAAATGCAATGTCATAAATATCAAACATGGCAAACTTAGTGAAACTTCTAAGTTTTAGAGCCAATCAAAGAAAATGAAAATATAAAATATTTGGGTGTAAATTTCACGAACGAAATCCAGTTGGATAAGAATAAGATAATCAAACGTTTGGAAAAAGATTTGAATTCACTTTCTTATTCCAACTTGCTCAAAGCAGATCAAAAATTAAATATCATTAATCAATATATTTGGCGTGGATTAGTTTATTCCCTTCAAAGTACACCACTGAATAGGATTCCATCCTCCTTTTTAGAAGATATTGATAAATTAATAAGAACATCCGTCAAAGAAATGGTTGGGCTACCACATGATTGCCCCAATATACGCTCCACGTAATCTTCGAGGAATAGGACTAATTAGAGCTGGTTGGGAGGCTTATATACAACATTTCAATATAGCTCAGAAGCTTTCACAGATACAAGATGATCATCGACGCTTGTGTCGAGATACTCAGAAAGAGAAGAAAGAAGCCCTTTCCAATTTGAACATTGACATTAACGATGAAATAATGTCAAAATCACGACGATGGCTTCGAAAACAATTACAACTTAAATATATTATTATTATTATTATTATTATTATTATTATTATTATTATTATTATTATTATTATTATTATTATTATTATTATTATTATTATTATTATTATTATTATTATTATTATTATTATTATTATTATTATTATTATTATTATTATTATTATTATTTATTATTATTATTATTATTATTATTATTATTATTATTATTATTATTATTATTATTATTATTATTATTATTATTATTATTATTATTATTATTATTATTATTATTATTATTATTATTATTATTATTATTATTATTATTATTATTATTATTATTATTACTAACCCATTTTTTAAAATTAATGTCGCATTTAAGTACTACGTATCTTAAGAATTAGATATTAATTTTTGTTTTCTGGAATATATATTTCTTGCTTATTAAGGAAATAAACAGTTTCCATCCAAGAAGACTACTTGAAAATGGTTAATTAATTATCGGGACGTGAACATATAAAAATATAATTTTCATGTGAACGACGTGAAATTTTTATACGTTATGGTTCAACTCCGGCACAGACCGATGGTTTTTAAGTGTGTCAGTAAAGAACTTGTGCGGGACGAAATTCCAGCACATCGGCGACGCTGATGTGATCCTGGCAATTGACAGTGTCGTTAAACAACAAAATAATTTAATGTAATTTCTCCCATTTACTCCCCTGAGGCCAGGAGCTGTGAACACTTGCATGTTTTAATAGATATGTGGACAAAACATTAGGAAATTTAGTGAAATAGTAGTTTTAGTGAATAAAAATTCATAAAATAGCCAGAGTGCGCAAATTAGAAATGAACTGATCGTAGCATCTGTAAATAAAGCATAATATATTAACATCTTAATATCGTATTTCCTTCTTCAAAACATTAGGGAAATTATCATGAAGAAATGCCGATTTAGGGGAAATTCTGAACATGCTTTGGAGAAATGTAGAGTGTTCAATTTTGCAATGTTGGCTGCACATGTGTCGGATATGGTTCGCGGTAATTGGTTTTTCCCAGAGCTTTATCCTCTTTCCCAAGCTCCTTGTTCAGGCTCTGGCGTTCTTTTCAGGCCTCTTTCGTTAGTAAGCTTCGTTAGGAGAAAGGTGCAGTTGTCTCGTGGTAAGGAACACCTGAAGAAGCAGATAAGGTAAGCTTCACATTATCTTACTAACTTTATATTACTACATTTCATTTCAGAATAATTACACATGCACATTTAAGACAATTGATTTATCAAATCGTAGAAAATTAGGACGTTGTACGGTTTTGAGACAGTCTAACCTTCCACTGTTTCAAAAGCCTCGGAGCAAAGTTTTAAAGTGGATTTCAAATAGATTCCAGTCCAATTACATTCTCAATTCAATCTGCATTTCACATTGAATGCAATCTGGAATAAGATCGATGTCGGATATGCAAAGCTCAAGCACAAATAATTTATGCTTTGATGTTGGTCACTTTATTTATTCTGGCGAGCGTGTATCAAATGTTTTCCGTGTATTTTAAGTAGGTTTTGTAGTTAGTAAATGTGTTTGAGAAGAATATATTCCGAGATTATGTAAACAAAAGTGACTTCGTCTTGTTTTACTCCACTACTTGCGACAAGAAAAGAAAATCACGAGCACGCAGCGTGTTCCAATGGGCACAGTAGAAGTTAGCATTTTTGGTGTGTTTAAATTGATTTGAATCCGGTAGGTGTTTCAGCGGAACAAAATGTGGATCCGATCCCACTTCTAAGAGGATTGGATTCAAGGATTCAGTTCGCGTTGAATCCTCATTTGCTTGTAGTATTCAATGCTTAATGAGAACTCGTATCAATTTGAATTCCCCATGGAAACAGTAATGATAGCGCCAGGGCGTGGCCTAGGCAGCTGGCAGTTGGAGCCTTGCCAACCGAAGAAACATGCACCTGCTGAACATACCAACACTGTGTAACAAAAGTATGATACACGAATGTGTGACGAGAGATGAAGTAATAGTAGTAATAATAATAATAAGTGGATATCTTGGTTTGTGTTTGTGGAGTGGTGAAGTGTGTGTGTGTGTCGTAGTGTTTTGTTTTTGTTGCTGTTTAGTGTGTTGTGCTGAACCCTGGTCAGTATATTTTATTGGGTTATGTTGGGGACTCTCCCGTAGCACTTGCCTAAGCTATTTACTGGGCATGCGCCGACAGTCATTAGCAGAATCCCCACTAGGTTGCGGTGCACATGCTAGTTGTCACTAGCCGACAATTTTCACATGTACCAACATTGCTTTTTCAACCACACTATTTTTTGTTGCCAACACACTAAACCCAGAAGCACTAGCATGTTGGCTAATCTATTTTTGACATCATGCCGCCACAGATATACCGCCAGCTGTATCTTTTTAATTATAATTAGATTTCGGATAATATAGAATGCCGGTATGGTAAGACTAGTTGTGGGTGCCCATTTCCAGGCGCAGATCTAGAAATATTTGATAGGGGACCCAGTTCCGGTCTACTACCACTTCATAATAATTAAATTCATGCTAAAACATAGCTAGCTAAATATTTAACTGAAAGAAACAATTTTTAAACTAACAGCTGTCACCTATCTAGGAAGAATACTCTAACCTCGACAACTCGCCGATCAAATGTTTACAAAATATTCCTATTATGGATACGACATTCAAACATTTGCGTAATTAACATTGTCATTGCCCAAATCTTGATTTACAAAGTGCCTATGCCAAGTTTGTTGCAATCATTAAATGCAGTTGTTAATGAAGTTTGCAGTTCACTATCATTCGCAATAACTGTAATACAATCACTGTCTCTCTTCTCTGACTTCAGCTTTTCACTTTTAAATCTGTAGCTTGATTATTATTGGATTTTCCATCAATGTCTTTTATGGCACAAGAATTGTCTCCGACTTCAAGACATGCCCTTTTAACAAACTGTAACAAATTCGTTTGAATTTTGCATTTCGACATCTTAAACTTGTGGCTCTTATAATCACAACCAAAGATTGAACATAGAACTGAACATTTCACTGTGGCACTGTCTACCACCAAGTGTTACTGAACTAATGCATCGACAATGACAGTATTGAATTAACGAAACATATACCTATGTATTGTCGATAGCTTGTTTCTGCTTTGCTGCTTTCCCATTCTTGAAGTCATCAGCAAAGATCAGCAAACGTTTTTCTCCAGACCTAGATTTAATTTACACTTATTAAAATCGTCTATGGCGACAAAAATCAAAAGCTGAATAGTTTAATGTGGCACGTTATAGTTTATGATCAAAAGAAATGCTATATAATGCACTGTAATATGCAATTAGGCATAAAACTACTTATGTATTAGCATTATTATTCATATTATTATAAAAAGCTAGTAGAGTCTGCAGCGTTGCTTGCATTGTTGCCTTTTATCGAGGACATATTTCCGTAATTCGCACTTCCTTTCTCTTCCTCCCCATTTCATTCTCCTTCACTTCCCTTTCTCTGCATTTTTACTGCCCTTGCCTTCTTTTTCTGATTACCATCCCCTTACGTAGAACTTACATGCCAGTGCCTAGGGACAGAGGCCTGTCGGGTAGGACAGGAACCTATGGACCGGACAGAGTGAAGACCTGGAAGCAGGTGGTCAACCAAGCTCCAGGTATAAGGTGAGGGAGAGGATGATATGAAATGCAGGGGAAATAAATAATTGCAACGGTGATAAGGGAGCAATTGGTAAAATGAGTGGCAGAGGAAACCGAAGAAAACCCGCCCTGACCCCGTTTTGTCCACCACATACGTGTCCCTAGGATCAAACCCGGGCCGCCTAGGTGGTAAGTGAACACGCTATTCGCTCGGCCATGGCGACAATAATACAAATATGTGTGGTTATTTAACGACGTACTGTTCTGAATCTGGCCCCTATAGTTGTCACCTGTTTGCCAGTGGTTAGTTGTTATGTGCACTTGGTTTAATATCAGAAAGTCTACCTAGTTGAGCCTGTTGCATTTTAGATATGCTAGTGACTGCAGCAAGGTGAAAACCTTGGGTACAGAAATTCAACATTTAAGCAACCTGCGTCACAGACAGCAGTATAAAAGATGGAGATTCTATTTTATTAGTGATATTTTGAAAACCGTTAATAACCTTTCAAGATTAATATCAATTTAAATAGATAAAATACTTGCCAGCACACACAATTGTGCCCTTTCTGTATGGCTGTTTAAACGATCGTTACTTACATCACGATGTTACAAGTACCTGCATAGCAGCAAAGAAAAATTCCAACAACTAAATATTCATCCAATCGAAATGATGCTTATTACAAAACTTAACATTTTGGGTAAAACATTTGCTACGGATCATTTTCGTAAAAACTCCCCAAAAAGGGAAGCTATTTTGATTTATTGAATTTGGGCCCCACTAGAAACCTTCCACCTCAATGGTCTATTCTTTAAGTGGGACCAACTATCAAAGGTTGTACATAAACCAATTTTCATAGAAGTTGGTTTGGCCATTTTGCGTGATATGACGTAACACATATATAGCATTTGTAGCAATAAAGTAGAATATGACAAGGGGGCCCAGGCCCCCTGGTGACCCCCTTGGATCTGCGCCTGCCCATTTCCAATATTCATTTCCACCTGTAACCTTTAGCACAAGGGACGTTACATGCATCTTAAATATGAAGCTCCCAAATTTATGTGAAATTATTTCTTTATGGGCTTGAGTGTGTTTTAGCATATTGCACAAGAGAATTTTTTTTATTTCCCCAAACCTACCCCTTTTCCTTGGCTCCTGCCCGAAACTTCGGAGCATGACTGCAAAAACTGCTCAGGATGACCCCGACTGCAGGAAAAGAGTTGGAATATTCTACCCCTTTTTGTAAGGGAGCAATAAAACCCATTGAAGCCATTTGTAATGGGGTGTAGCACGGCATCACATTCTGTTTCTCAGCAGACCCTTGTCGTAGAGGAATTGCATACATTCTTCCTCATAGCACAAAGGCGCTAAATCTACTATGCTAATGAAGCGAGTCATGGCACTGTCACATCTTGCTTTTAACAATTTCACCAGCACACTGCCGGGTCCCGTTAAAACATTCAAATTTCAGATTGGCAACAAATTAATGGAGAAATAGTGCTGTTGGCAGCACTGAATTAACACTGCAATAACACAGCAACTTTGGCAACTTTCGTAAGAATTCATCCACAGTGCGGAGTGGGACTTTGACAAAATTCTCACGTAGCTCTCACGGGACCCTTTCTAATGAATATCCATGTTGGGAGATTTTTTGGAGATAACGTACGTCTTCTTTATCTCGTTCTTGTAAGTTTTCAGCCAGGGCCTTGATAGATGAAAGTGGTGGGGTGGTGGTTTTTGTGTGGTTGTCTGCTGCTTGAAGCAGTTGCGTTCTGTATCTCTTGTGTGGTTGTCTGCTGCTTGAAGCAGTCACGTTCTGTATCTCTTGTGTGGTTGTCTGCTGCTTGAAGCAGTCGCGTTCTGTATCTCTTGTGTGGTTGTCTGCTGCTTGAAGCAGTCGCGTTCTGTATCTCTTGTGTGGTTGTCTGCTGCTTGAAGCAGTCGTGTTCTGTATCTCTTGTGTGGTTGTCTGCTGCTTGAAACAGTCGCGTTCTGTATCTCTTGTGTGGTTGTCTGCTGCTTGAAGCAGTCGTGTTCTGTGTGGGAGCTTGTTTGCTTTGCTGATGACATGCAGATGTTTGTTGGGGCAGCAATATGGTACTTTGGTGGCGATGCGGAGACTTTTTCGTTCTATAGTAGAGAGAAAGTTCATGGTTGTTGGCGTGGTGATTGTGACAAGTGCTGTTGTGGTATAAGTTAAAACTGCGCTGAGTGCTCGTCTGATGAGTCGTTTATAAAGATGGATGAGAGCTTTTGTTGGTAGAGCCTTGCCATTTTGTCTGGCTAGGAAACGAGGTGTGGATAAAATTGCTTTTGTCTGTTCAATTCTTTGGCTGAAGTAAAGGTGTGTTTTAATTTTATTGGTAATTATTATGCCCAGGTACTTGGCTTGGGTTAGTTGGCCATTGATCTTAACACAGTTGTGGGTCTTTGTTAGACATCCCTTCTGTTTGAGGGCGAGGAGTTGAGTTTTTTAGTGTTTATTTGTATGTGCCAGTCACTGGCCACTTTGTGAATGCATTGAGTTGTCTTGTGGTAGGAATCTTAAAACTGTAGCACCAGTTTACAGTGTTGCCAGCATACTGTGCAAGTTGGACCGTAGGTGGTATTGGTGGAGTTGTGACATAAGTGTACAGAATGTAGAGAAGTCCGAAGATTGTGCTTCCCCGTGATGTTCCTGATAGTGCATGAATTGTGTTGGAAAGTATGTTATTTATTTTTATGTTGGCTGTTTGCTTTGCAGGAAGCTGGCAGTCCATCTTACTTATTTTTCTGGGAATTTTTAATCTAGCCATTTTGAAGAGTAGCTCATTTATCCAACAGTGGTTGAAGACTGACTGGACATCGAGAAAGGCAGCTATGGTAGATTTGCTTCTGTTGAGGTTGTCTTGGTATTCTGAGATGACACGTAGCAACTGTTCGTGTGCGGTAGCCTGCTTGTCTGTTGAGGATGAGTTTGTTGTCGATTATGTGTTTTTGTAGTCAGTTGACGATTGTTTTCCAGGAATTTGGAAAGTGAAATAGGCCTGTTGTTCTTGTGGTGGGTGTTATGTTTTCCTGGTTTTTCAAATAGGAGGGAATTTGGAAAGTGTGGCAGTTAGGGAAATAGGCCTGTTGTTCTTGTGGTCGGTGTTATGTTTTCCTGGTTTTTCAAATAGGAGGGAATTTGGAAAGTGTGGCAGTTAGGGAAATAGGCCTGTTGTTCTTGTGGTCGGTGTTAGGTTTTCCTGGTTTTTCAAATAGGAGGGAATTTGGAAAGTGTGGCAGTTAGGGAAATAGGCCTGTTGTTCTTGTGGTGGGTGTTATGTTTTCCTGGTTTTTCAAATAGGAGGGAATTTGGAAAATAGTGTCTGTAATCGTCCCAGTTTGCACTCCTGGAATCAAGTACTTGGTAAGGTATCTTTCTTTCATAGAAGTTTGAAAACAGTGTTGTTGTAATTAATTTAATTTAAAAGGTGAGTTAAATAATAACACTGAACAACACTTACAACGTATTTCTCCGGGACGCGTTTCGAAGGTAACTTTCCTCCATTATCAAGGGGGAGTGATTGTCCGGTTGATAATGGAGGAAAGTTACCTTCGAAACGCGTCCCGGAGAAATACGTTGTAAGTGTTGTTCAGTGTTATTATTTAACTCACCTTTTAAATTAAATAAATTACTTGGTAAGGTGTTTGGATTTCGTAGTGCCACCTGAGAGTGGCAATGGTTACTATGATAGGGAGATGGTCTGAATTAATGGGTGCGCTGGTGGTGATATGGGTTATTTAGCACTGTATGTCAGCTGATGCAAGGACTTTGTTAGGTGATGAGAGTTGTTGCGATTTCTTCTGTATTGTATTGTATTGATCAGGCAGTTGCAGTTGTTTAACCTGGAGTTGGGTTTTGGCCAGGAGCATGACTCCCCGTCTGAGTCCTGAATGGCGCTCCTGCCTGAAGATTTGGAATGCTTGTTTTGTCTCATTCAGCGTGAGAATGTGAGTCGTGGTATGTAATGGCTTCTATCAGGTCTGTCTTTTCGAACGTATGCCATTAGTGTTAATATGTAGGATTTTGAGATTGTTTGTTTGCACTGCACGGGCCGTGAGTTCCGCTGTCTCTTCCTCTGGGGAATTTGGCTATTGTTTCATTGTGTAGTGTTGGTTGGTGTGCTGGTTAGCACAGTGTCTTGTCGTGAATCGATTTCATTTCTTTTGTGTTCGTGTTGGTAGGGGTAGTGCCATGGATTACAATTGTGATGTATTTGAATAGCTGGTCCGCTAGGTGGTCTACCAGACTTCTTATGTATTCAGTTAGGTTGTGGGCAATTCACAAAGTTGTATTTGGTTTTTTTCGGTATTTTGGATAGTGGGCTGCGTCATTTCTCTCAAGGTTTGGAATCATCTCCTCTTGTACTTTCTGTGCCCAAATGTGGATTCATCAATTTCCACTACTTTACTTTTGTCACCTTTTCGGCTTCAGTTGGGAACCATCCTGGCCACACATACTTCATGGTTGAACATTGACACAATTTACAATTGTGTTACTGCCACAGTTTAGCTCCTTTGATACAGCATGTTGTCGTGGACGGGGCAACAATATCGCATTTTGAATGTTCCATTTAGCGTCCCTGACAAAGGTATTTACTCCAGTTGGTTTCGTGAATGGCAACTGACCACGTGCGCAAGACTGTGCTAAATGAAATACTTGGCTGCTTTTCGTATGTTGGTAACACCACATTTCCCACCTCCTCGGTTTTGCACACTGAACATATAAATAACAATGATGTTCCATTTCACGAAAGTTTTAAGTTTTCCGAAAGTGACACAAATAACCAGGAATATCTCTGAATTGGTTCACTCTATAAAACATTTATTCAGACATATACTCTGTGTTTTAGCAAGATCTACATTTTTTGTATAGTATGATTTTGTCTATCTCTAACGGTTTACCAGTTATGCACAAGTCATCCAGAGTAAATACGACTACAGGGGCTATAGCCAGAAAATTCAAAATATACATTTTATTTGTCCTAAAAATATCTCAAAGATATGACATTGTAATCAAAATCGTTTGAGCCATTTTCAAGAAAATCTAAATTTTCCATGAAAAGGGTAGTTTAGGGGGGGGCTATTTTCTTCATAATCTTAATGTCACATGCTTGAAAGACATTAAACCTAAAAACCAACTTTCGTTTTTAACCTACTTTTCGTTTTTGAGTTATGCTGTCCACAGACAGACACACACACACACAGTCCTTTTTCTAAAAATGCTTCTTTTTTTATTCAGGGGCCTCAAAACATATATTTCCGGGAATATCTCGAAATTGAATTTCTGGGTGGAATACAATACTTCCCGTACTTAGCAGTAGAGAAAGTAAAAAGGTTGTTTGTGTGAGTGTAAGAGTTTAGTAAGCCAAAAAGACATTCTTAAGAGAATATTAATGATTATTTGTATCCAACATCTACTAAGGTAAGCTTTTTGTGGAAAATTGGATTTTAGCAAATATGCAATATTAACCATAGTTTTAGGAAACTAGGCATGTTTTTAGTGATGTCGCACAGTTGGGAGCAAAATTGGGCCAGCATACTGTAGTGTTAACACGAGTTCATAAGTAATTGTAATATGTTGTTTGCAAGGCAGAGGATTTTCTTAAAATTGAATTTAGTTTTATTTATGCATGAAGTTAAGGTTGCATATTTGTTAAAATCATTTTCTTCACAAATACTTAATATTAGTGAATGCTGAGTAGGTGCGTAAATATCCTGAGTTTGGAATTGCTACTTTAAGAGCATGAGTCTTGTTGTATCACCCACACATTTTCCTGGAATTAACGAGTCTCTGGTCCCCAGATCCTTAATTCATACTTCCCCACCGAGCAATCTCAGGAAGTTGGATCTCCCACCACAACTCCGTACAGTTTGATGTGACTGCCCCAATATGAGGAAAGACTGTCTAATATCTTCCATAAGATCTTGGAGAAGGTTTTGGTTTTTGCAGTCAGTATGCCAAAAACACAAACTGCTGGTTCAAGGTGTGACAAGCTATTGAGGGAATCAGAAAGAAATGTAGGCTCTACAGTGTTGAAGGTTGTTGTAATCAGTGATAAGGTTACCTCTCGCACAAGCACGACTTGGAACTCAAAGTGGGTGATGCACGTTGCAACTGAATGTAGGCTCTGCAGTGTTGAAGGGAGCTAGGTTGTAATTATCAGTGATAAGCTTACCTCTCCCACAAGCACGACTTGGAACCCAAAGTGGGTGATGCACGTTGAAGTTTCCAACCAACAGAAAAGATATTCGTAACTGGAAAGCTAGATCTCCTAAATCACTAAGCAAGAAGTAATGGGAGAAATGGTCAACTGGGTGGCAGTAGAATCCTTATGGCGACTGATTGTATGTCATGTCAGACCATAAAGGTACAGATTCCATATCATCTCTGATAAGTATCATAGTGCGACCATGTACAGCAGCCTGCTCTTCTGGTGTAAGGTGATACTGCACTGGGTGTACTGTCTAAGTTGGTGAAAATGTCTTGCGGATGGTGCTTAGTCTCATGCAAACATGCTGCCAAAGGCTTGTTATTGACCTCAAGCTCTGGTCGTTTTGTTCTAATATTGTACGTTCCATTGCACAATGGCCATGCTAATCTTTGAATGGGATAGGTACTCTAAGGTAGCTCTCCATAATCTTGAAGTAGGCAATGGTCAATTCAATTTAGTGTTTTTCTTATGTGTTGGGCTAACACCTTTTTCTGAAGCTTTGTCCTGCTTCTTTCACTGACGTTCTCGCTTTGTATGCAGGATCCTTTTGCTCCATGTCTGTTTCCCCATTGTGAATTTTGGTTCAATCATATCAAACCGATTGAATATGGAGATTGGTAAAGATGAAAGTCTCCAACCTGAAGCCACTCCAGAAGAGGATCTCCTAGGAGATGTCTTTGGGATTTTCTTTCACTTTGTCTTGGGAGAAACCTTATCTGTAAATTGGATCTTTGAATTTGGGTCTTAAACTTCAGCGGTGGAGAATCATATACCACAGGCCTATTTGTTGAGCGCTACTCTCTTATTGGTGACCTGTTGTGTGTAAGCTATACTCCATCCAGCGTAAGATCCGCACCTTGTATCCCTCCGCGGTAACCTCGTGCTCGTATCAGCTGCCACTAACACAAATAAACAAACGCCACATGGACTCAATCCTTGTGTTTAAAGATGCAGCAGAATGATAATTGGGAGTTTTAGGAATAGCGCTGCTATCGCTTTACATTCATGTAATCTTTATCAGGGTTGTTGCTGCCTTGTTCCAAGTAAACAACGCTAGGATTTATGTCCTGAGTAATATTATTCAAATATAACAACATTACTATTACTATTATCATTAGCATTATTATTATTATTATTATTATTATTAACCAACATTCGTAAGTAAAAGCTGAGCTGAAATTAAATGTAACATAATTAAAATAAAACTCACATTAATCTGCATCACTGTCGGGAAGAGGTGTAATATCTGCATCTCCATCATTTGTGGTGTCATCGTCATCAGAAGAAGGGGAAGAAGAAGATTCAACACCCACACTAATCACAAGACGATCTACAATAGCATCTGATAGCCCGTCCATCACCCACATCTCATTTTCTTGCTCAATTGCATGACGTGTATTATTTTGCCACATATTAGGTGTCGCCTGAGATATTGCAGTTTCAAACAATTTGCGAACATCCCGTAATTTGAAGGTTACATTGTTTCTGGCTACGAATCCCTTGAGGAAGGCCCATATTGTTTCTATTGGGTTCAGGTTGCTGTGATAAGGGGGCAACCTCTCTATGTGTCGACCAGATTTTCTAGCAAGGTCATAGATAACATATTTGTTTTCACTGTTATCGGCAACCTTTTGTGCTTGATTTAGAAGCTCTGCTTTCACATCTGATTCACAAAAGAGCAAATTATGTGACGTCAACCAATCGGCAATTTCTTGTTTTTGCCACGAACAGTTGGGACGACGTTCCAGTCTGACACTGTGATAAGGTGCATTATCCATTATGATAACACAACCGGGTTCAAGTTTCGGAAGTTCTGTATCGGCGCATATTCCGCAAGTAACGCCGCCTCCATAGCACGATATCTTCTCTGTCGATTATGACATTCACTTTATTTCTCTTCATAAAACTAAATCCAATTTCTAGTAATAATTTATGAAACGTGGATCGCTTAAATGAAGGTAATGCTGGATCATTGTTAACACAACTTAAGACTTTTTCTAATGTTGGCGGTTCATTCTTGAAGAAAAAGTGGTGCACTTTTCTACGAACAGCACATTTAGTGAAGTCATCCCCTTTTTCTAATCCTGGCTTCCGTTTTTTTCTGTTCTTCCTTGGTGTCCGCAATGTTCCTGTTTGCTTAAGTTCCTTACGGGCACATTTAACACTCCACTCAGAAATACCGGTGTAATCTGCAGTTAACTTCACAATGTTATTCACAGTGACAGAAGGGTACTCCTGCATTAATTTGTTAAAAACATTCAAGACTATTTGTTTCTCACCACTTTTTAAGGGCTTACCTTTAGAGTGCTTCACTATTTCACCTTTATTTTCACTAACCAGGCTAGCAGCACTTGGAGAAGCATCCATGTTTATCACCTTACTGATTACTCACCATTGTCATGTGGATGCGTGAGAGGGGATTGACTGGACACAATTAAACGGAAGCTGTAATCTCCTTTACTCTTATTTATATTATTTATTATTTTATATTAATCAAAAGTTTCAAATTATATTTGAGTGTCACATCATGAAAAGTCACATATAATCGCCAATATTTAAGGTACTATATTTTGTGGCTTGCTTCGGTTTCGCGCGAATGGCGGGTTAGTTGTTGACAGCTTGTGTTTACACCAAGGGCGGATCTTAGAGTGGAGCGACTATAGGTTACTTGTACAGGGTGATGCAGGCTTAGGCATTGTCAAACACTTTGGATGTTATCTACCTACAAGAATCTCGTCTGAACATGTGGCCCTGGCTGATTTGCTTCTAGATGTCAAGGAGCGGCGTGCACTAAATTAAAAGATTCTGAATGAGCATAGTTGGTATAAAACCACAGAGAACTGAGATTGATATGTATATGAGAAAAGAGTATTCTTGGCATAATAGGTGAAGTGGTTAAAATGGTGTGAAGTGGTTAGCCTGGTAAACAGGGAGGGTCTGTGGTTGAAATCCCAGCTATGGCATGGAGCTTTTCAGTTCCGATTCTGCTTCTCAAACATTGCCCACACACAGCTTGTGTGTTTAAAAACACCAATAGTACATTTGTTGACGTGAATATATAGTAATTAAAATAATGCTGAAATGTTGAGGAAATGTAAGAGATAAGTGGACAAGGAGTATAAGAAAGAGGCAAACGAATGTATACAGACTTGAAAGTGAATAGCTTTATCCCAAGGGGAGAGCTAACTTATTGATGCACTAAATGTCTGTTATATTTGTAATGTATCAGTGAATGAAGGAAATGAATGAGGTCATTATTGTTTGTTTGCAGGTATATCAGCAACATGACTGCTCAGCCAGATACAAACCACGTTCTTCTGTTGAGGCTTTCTGCCCTTGAGGAAAAGGTTGAACAATACCAACAGCGAGTAACTGCTGTCGAGAAGGTTGAACAATACCAACAGAGAGTAACTGTTCTTGAGGAGAAGGTTGAACAATACCATTTATGTGACCAAGTATGTGCTGTCCAACAAATAAATTTTCCTCTCACTGAGAGAAAAGGGGACAAACTGGAAAATGCGAGGGGACCAACAGCAGAACAGAATATTGATCCTCAGGAAAAAGTCAGACAGCTTATACACATGTTGGCTGATGAAACAAACAAAACTCGAGAATTGCTGGTTAAGAACGAGAAATTTCTGGATGAAATCAGCAGACTTAATCAAAAGGTGACTGACGAAGATAAGAAATATCAGGAAGAAATCAGCAGACTTAATCAAAAGGTGACTGACGAAGATAAGAAATATCAGGAAGAAATCAGCAGACTTAATCAAAAGGTGACTGACGAAGATAAGAAATATCAGGAAGAAATCAGCAGACTTAATCAAAAGTTGACTGACGAAGCTAACAAATATCAGGAAGAAATCAGCAGACTTAATCAAAAGGTGACTTACGAAGCTAACAAATATCAGGAAGAAATCAGCAGACTTAATCAAAAGGTGACTGACGAAGATAAGAAATATCAGGAACAAATCAGCAGACTTAATCAAAAGGTGACTGACGAAGCTAACAAATATCAGGAAGAAATTGACAAACTTCAGCAAAATTTGAGAGAAGTTACAGTAAAATGGACCAAAGAAGAGAAGCATTATAAAGAAGTGGAGACAAAACATCTGAAGGGGAAGTCTGATCTTGAAAAGAAGTGTCAAGAGCTGGAAGAAAAGTTGGAGAAACACAAAGAGATGGCGAGTCTGACGGTAGCCAGTAGTACCAACAGTGCAACTCCAACTATTCAGAAGGTATGTATTGTAATTTGGTCAAGGTTCTTAAACATGGTAGTCTGGAACTTAGCTTATGAGTGTAAAACTCTCAGTTTCAGAACAGGAAATAAACTTTACATTAACACAATCTATTGACACTACACAAGTAGATACTGTGAGATGTAAAAATGTATGCTCATTTAGACCTTGGGCTACTGGAATTTTGCATTAAAGCACAGTATTTAAAAAAATGATACATAAATTTGTTCCTTATATGCCAAAATAATTGTATATTTGATGCACTTTTTTGCTTGATTCTGAAGCCCCCAATTTCTGCTGCATACAACATTTCTGATTGTGGCATTGCTTCGTATAGCACTTGCAACCAATTATTGAACTTTCCCAGTTTGTAATTCCTTAGCATTAATCTTGTGATATAAGCTCCGCATTTTCTCTGAGTTCTTCCTCCATCTAGATCAGGCATGTCAAACAGCACTCGCCAATTGTGAAAATATTCCTGTATTTTCCCTCCCTTCAAATCGGAGAGCGAGAAAAACAAAGCGAAAACCGCTTCTACTAGCGCATGCTACTGCAGTTAAGAAGGGGCGGACTCCTCTCTTCACACCCTGGGAGTGATGTTTGACATGCCTGATCTAGATAATCAAACAGCTTCGTTATGGTGCTGTATATATTGGTTTCTGGTGTTGTCTAGCATGGGCATTATGGTTTCTGGTGTTATTGGGCATGAGTATTGTGGTTTTTGGTGTTGTCGAGGATGGGTGTTTTGGTTTATGCTGTTTTTGAGTGTGGGCGTTTTGGTTTATGGTGTTGTTAAGCATGTGTATTTTGGTTTATGGTGTTTTCAAGCATGGATGTTTGTGTTTGTGGTGTTGTCGAGCATGGGTGTTTTGCTTTATGCTGTTTTTGAATGTGGGCGAAATTTTCCTTTGATCACATCTTACACAAAATATTATGCCCTTTAGTATATACACCTGAAGTATACGTCTATACGTATTGTATGTTGAACAGTGAGAACACCAAAACAGGTTGACCAATCACCAGGGAAACTGGCATATCTAAGTGTTTTACCACGCAACGTTCACATAATTTTCTGGTCTACATTTTCTTTTACGTAACACCAACACACTACTCCCCCTTCTACAAACAATCCATACATTTTTACCATACATTTGTAATATAAGTACAACTTTAACATTTGCACGGTTTTTCTACTCATTTACTTTTACTAAACACAATCACTTTTCCCAAAACACTAGGTTTCACAAAAAAAAAATATGGCTGGGAGGAAATGCCAAGCTAAGCTCGGTTGCTCACCTACTTTCTATTGTTGAAAGGTGGTTAATTGAATGAAGAAATTGACATTCAAAAATAATTTTAAAACTTATCACTATCTTCATAGAATTGAGGATGCAATACAATCACATTATGATGCAAATGTCTCTCACTGTTAGATGCATCCCCTTCCTTTTTTCCTTCTCTTTAATACAAGATAGGCAAGAAACAACAGCAACAACTACGTCTGGTTCAATCTTCAATAACTGAAGGACAATACAATGTGAGTGTCACAGCTACGTGTGTTTACAGTCGACGAGAACTAACCTGGCAGTTGCCAGCAAGACGATTCACTCACCTGCAAACGAGGCTGGTGGTTTCTTGTCCAATTGAATAACCATGGCACGATGTGTTTGTAACACGATTGGAGGAGATATTGCTAGCCTTGTTTGCATGTGAGTGAATCAGCTAGATGTCAACTGTCAGGTTGGCTCTTACTGACTTCAAATTCGAAACATGCACAACTATGCACACTAGAAGTAGAGGTAAAGACGTGCTTGTGTATCCGCTGTGTAACAAAAGTGTAATTTGCTTTCTATAGTTGTTAATTTTCTACTTTCTGTAATTTATCATTTTAGATATTTTCAAGTCCTTCACATTGCTGACAAACAAATCAAAGAGAACAATTTCAAAATACTTGTTCACCTTAAATTGTATCATGGTGTGGTTGTACTGTTTTCTGTTTTTAATAACATTTCTGAACTGGGATCACATTGCGTTTCATTACTATGAAAAAGACTGAATGGAATGATCAAGAGCAAAACCCATGTTGATCTTGTTCAGCTCTGCGATGTAAACACAGGTTATATACAACAGCGAGTACATCTTTATTACTTGCGTACTTAGATGTTGAAACTCAGTGATGTGCTACCCCATTTTAGATTTGACTTCTTTGCAGGGAAATTTGTGTAGTTGAATAATTCTGAAAGAGCCTTCATAATTTCTATAATTTCAGTTTAAGATGCCATTGTACATGTTGTTTATTGGCAATACACACAGGACGGAGTTCCCTGATAGGAATGTGCTTGTTGTGGGGAATATCAGCACATCTTGCTACTGGATGTTCATTTTAATGTTTTGTTACAATTAGTGATTGTATGTTTTCAGCGTGAGTTGAATGTAACAAACACAAGAGTTGAAGAGCTGTTCATGTTGACAATAAATGGAAACGAAGCAGAGGTGAAGTCCATCATAGCATCAGGAACAGACGTGAATGTTGCAGATGATACAGGGAAGACTGCTCTACATTACGCAGCACTACACGGACATGTGACAATTTGCGAAGCTCTTCTGGACAAGGGGGCAGATGTTAATGTTGCAGATAAGGAGCAGCGTACTCCACTACATTATGCAGTGGAACACGGACATGGTACAATTTGCAAAGCTCTTCTGGACAAGGGGGCAGATGTAAATGTTGCAGATAAGGAGCAGCATACACCACTACATTATGCAGTGGAACACGGACATGGTACAATTTGCGAAGCTCTTCTGGACAAGGGGGCAGATGTTAATGTTGCAGATAAGGAGCAGCGTACACCACTACATTATGCAGTGGAACACGGACATGGTACAATTTGCGAAGCTCTTCTGGACAAGGGGGCAGATGTTAATGTTGCAGATAAGGAGCAGCGTACTCCACTACATTATGCAGTGGAACACGGACATGGTACAATTTGCGAAGCTCTTCTGGACAAGGGGGCAGATGTAAATGTTGCAGATAAGGAGCAGCGTACACCACTACATTATGCAGTAGAACACGGACATGGTACAATTTGCGAAGCTCTTCTGGACAAGGGGGCAGATGTTAATGTAGCCAATAAGGAGAAGCGTACACCACTACATTATGCAGTGGAACACGGACATGGTACAATTTGCAAAGCTCTTCTGGACAAGAGGGCAGATGTAAATGTTGCAGATAAGGAGAAGCATACACCACTACATCTCGCTTGTTCTGAAGGAGATAGTTCTGTAGTGAAGTTGCTTGTTTCTCATGGTGCTTCAGTTAATGTAGGTGACTCAAGTAGCAACACTCCTCTACATTATGCAGCAGAACAAGGGCGTTTGGCGATATGTCAGTATCCTCTCAACAAGGGCGCAGATATTAATGTTGGGATTGGACGGAATAACACTCCCCTCCACAATGCTTGTACTAGAGGACATCTTCCTGTTGTGAAGCTACTTATTGCTAGAGGTGCTTCTGTTACAACACCTGGCCCTAACAACACTACTCCTCTACATTGTGCAGCTGAAAATGGACATACAGCAATATGTGAATATCTTCTGGACTTGGGCGCAGATATTAATGTTAGAGATATATGGAATGACACTCCCCTCCACAATGCTTGTACTAAAGGACATCTTCCTGTTGTGAAGTTGTTTATTGCTAGAGGTGCTTCTGTTACAACACCTGGCTATAACTCCATTACTCCTCTACATTATGCAGCTGAAAATGGACATACAGAAATATGTGAATATCTTCTGGACTTGGGCGCAGATGTTCATGTTAGGGATGAATGGAATGACACTCCCCTCCACAATGCTTGTACTAAAGGACATCTTCCTGTTGTGAAGCTACTTATTGCTAGAGGTGCTTCTGTTACAACACCTGGCTATATCTCCTCTACTCCTCTACATTATGCAGCTGAAAATGGACATACAGCAATATGTGAATATCTTCTGGAAAAGGGCGCATATATTAATGTTGGGGATAAATTGGATGACACTCCCCTCCACAAGGCTTGTACTAGAGGACATCTTCCTGTTGTGAAGTTGCTTATTGCTAGAGGTGCTTCTGTTAACATAGGAAATTACTATAAAGAAACCCCTCTGCAGTGTGCACAAGCTGGACGACATACATCTGTTGTTGAATACCTGAAGAGCATCTGATAATAAACTAAGGATATAAATGTAATAATAAGATATATTTGTTCATTCTTTTAAGTAGGTAAAGGTAGATTTAATTATATCTGTTTCACTTTATCTTTATTTAGTATGTTGTTAAATTGTATTGTTATTTTGAGCACAAATAGATTGTTGATTGAATACTTGAAGAAGTAGGATATTTACATAAAATGTGTCTACTTGAGATAAGTGTTATGTTTCAGACAGACAACGTTCAGCGTCACAGTTTGTCACACATATATCTGGTCACAACTACAGTCATGTGTTTCATTTCATAGTGATATTGTGCTTATTATCATCAGTAATCATCATGAAGTGATGACAATGATTCACAGAAACTTTTAATGCGGGAATATGTAAACTATAAACAACATATCTAATAACTAACAACAACATGTAATACAAGTAATGATTCTTTTGTTTCACAATAATTGTTTGCATTGTTGCAGCGTGTGTCTGCAGTTCAATAAAAATAATTCTTAAACAAGACATCTCTTATCATCATCCATAGAATTCTGAGAGCGTGTGATTTAGTTTACTAGAGATCGTCTGGCTACTTGAATAATAGCAATAACAGTAGGAATTATGTATATTATTATTGCCACTCACTAATAAAGAAGCACTTTATCAGATATGTTGTAATGTATCTTCGTTTGTTTCACAAAGAGTAACTTACATTTAACTCTTGTATCATTGTTGTATCTCGTACAATGAAATGTAAATGTTGATCTTGATTAAAGTGAAGTTTAAATAACATGTGGAATTGTGAGTAGAGAAAGTTATGTGAATGTGTTGAAACTGTTTACTTCCTGTAGCAGCACAGATCTAAAGTAAGTAGAGTACGTAGGCTGTTTACAATTTATTATTATGTGGAATGTTCATTACCATACCAGATTTGATCCAAATCATCAGAGCCATTACGAAGATGTGCGGAATATTATAACAGGTGATCCAAAAGACTGCGAACCGGTTGTACTGTGTTTTGTCTGTACGAGTGCTCTGCGCTGGTTGCCGCTGTCCTGGAACAGTGCGGATAAAATCATACAGCATCTGATCTGACGTGTTGCACTCACATGGCTTTCTTTACTCTTGTACTAACCATTCTTACAAACTCTTATTCCTATATCTTCTTTGTGTTAGTTGAGATAAACATTTGCAGAAATTATTTTCCTGACCTCAAAACATTTCCGGAGCAGTCTGGACATCAAATTTTTGGGTAGAATACAACACTCCAACTTGCTATATGCAGTATATTCCAAATTTCCATGGCGGCCCATTCTAATAATAGCAGTTAATGAGAAAAACGTGCTTCAGTTGTGAACATAATCAAAGTAAATAAGTGAAGGAGAAAGTTTGTTTTTATATCTCGTGCTTCATGTGGAGTATAACTGTACATTCCTTGAGTAAGTGAGTGAGGTTCTTGTTTTCACTACTTTAATTCCCCGCCTCGGTAGTGTGATGGTTAGCATGTCTGTCTCACGTTCAAGAGGTCGTGAGTTCGAATCTTGCTTAGGAAGTTATCCAGGTAAGGCTTTTTCCGAGGTTTTCACTTATCCTGAGACACGAATGTCGGGTAACTTAAAGTTACTCACTGCAAGAGGTCACGAGTTCTTCAATTACATTCCTGTATCTGAAATATTGTCCTATCTTAGAGGTGAGTAATAAGCAGGGACAAGAATTATATGCTGTTACAATCCGTTTAATATGCATGCATTTATGGAGCGAAAACTTCCAAAATATATGTATTCATTGTTATTAAGACAAAATAAAATAGAGATTTAAGACAATTTTTAAGAAATCTGAAAACTAAAACATTGCCAAAACTAAACAAATGATTTAACTAATTGTTAAGAGTTGAAGTTAAATTATATAAGTAAGGTAAGACAGCGCTCTGTTATATGTAAGTATACTATGGACAAACAGCATGGCAATTATTATTTATTTATGCCAACAAACTTACTGTTGGTGTTTTTAAACACACAAGCCGTGTGTGGGCAAAGTTTAAGAGGTAGAACTGGAACTTAAAAATTCAACTGGCTTGAGAATTTAATGCCATTCTGGCAGTTTGTCACAATAGCTCAGTGGTTAGAGCGTCCGCCCGGCAAGCGGAAGGTCTGTGGTTCAAATCCCAATTGTGGCATTGGATTTTTAAGTTCCAGTTCTACCTCTTAAGCATGGCAATGTTCAGATATTACAGCTTCTGTGGCTCAGACTGTTGCAAAATATTTCACTTAAGAACGGATAAATTATAGGGAAGGAGGATAAATATAGTCAAGAAATAGATACAATGGTGGATCGAGAGTTTTTATACCTTATTCAGTTGAAGACCAGTTGCAAAGAAGGATAATTGTTAAAATGTTATTGAAGTAAACAAAAGTGATATGTGGGAGAAAGTAATATTTTCAAGCAACTTCCCTGCACCCTCAAGTCTGAGCGATCGCTGCAGTGCTACTAATTTAAGGGGAAAAGTCCTCTTAACAATGAACAACAAAAATAGATAAAATAACATAACATTGAGATCACGTAAATAAAGACCATGAGCGTCGGCAGACATTTTTCCAGGGGGGGGGGGGGCGCCATATGTTTGAAATTTGCAATCAGATAATATTAATTCACTTTTATTTTCAAAATTTATAATATTCGTTGCATATAACCATGTTAATTTGTGTTAAAATAGAAATTGATCTTTTAAAATAGTAGTTTAATAGTCAGTGATTGATTGCACATTAAGTTGACCAACTTCCAGGGAGGGCCCCCCCCCCTTCGCGACGCCCATGATAAAGGCAGATGTTTCCATTCACGTTATCTCTTATCTAGCGATGTAAGTCACTCTTTACCTCCAACTCTCCATCTCTTTTCCTCTTAAAAAACAACATAAAAATAATGTCTCTTCTCAACTGAAATGCACTTTAATTAAGTGATGATAAAACCTAAATAAACAGACACGCTCGACATAAATGATGTACATTTTCAGTATTTGTTGTTGTAAAGCGCTTATAAATACATTTAGACAAGATTGTGGGATTTATTTCAAAATGCTGACTGTTATTTGTGTTCCATGTTAAATAGTACTTGTATTATCTATTAGAGTACCTACATTAACCGTATTAGATGCGAATTTGGCTTGTCATATGTTCATATTATGTATGCTTTCTTTTAAGGATAGTTTTACTGTCGTGTTCACTTCTAGAGATCAATTTCATTTTGCTTGTCTGTTTATTTAGGCACCTTCGTGACCACAGCTGCAATTTATGACGAAACCATTAGTTTTATTTCAGCTCGATAATGTACAGAAGAGCACAATTGTGTTAGTAAAATGGAAGGGAAGAGTTTTATTTACTTGTGTATTAAAGGCAATTACTATTTAAGAGGTAGAACTGGAACTTAAAAATTCAATGCCACAACTGGGATTTGAACCACAGACCTTCCGCTTGCCGGGCGGACGCTCTACCACTGAGCTATTGTGACAAACTGCCAGAATGGCATTAAATTCTCAAGTGGTTCAAATCCCAGTTGTGGCATTGAATTTTTAAGTTCCAGTTCTACCTCTTAAACTTTGCCCACACACGGCTTGTGTGTTTAAAAACACCAACAGTAAGTTTGTTGGCATAAATAAATAGCAATTACTATTGTTTTAGCTCGTGATGGATAATGACAATAAATAATGATTATGATCATAACAAGGAGAAGAAGAAGAAGCATGTCCACTATTAGGAAAACCTCTACCTATCTCTTTAGGTACTTCATATCTAAAGTCAATTCGACACAAACATTACATCACATATTTACACCTGACAGAAGAAGTTAAGAAAAGTGATACTCCAACTAGTGTTCCAAAATTATTTGCATTAACTCCACGTGTGTGTGTGAGTTTGTGTATGTGTGTCCATGTCTGTGTGTGTGGACAGCACAAGTCGAAAACGAAAAAATTGGCAAAAACCAAAATTGGTAATTAAGGTTAATGTCTTTAAAGAATACCACACGAACATTTTGAAGAAAATCACTCCACCCTAAGCTACCTTTTACATGGAAAAATATTTGAAACTGTTGGTTCTTTTGAAGATGATTGTAACGAATCTGATTAAACTACTATATGTTTGAGATATTTTCATGATAAGTCATGAAAATATTCTGGGTGTTGTAGTGTTTAACGCCCGCTTTTACTACTACGGCACCGCAGGCGGTGACACTGATGATACATGGAACGAAGATGGAGCACCGGTGGAATGAGATGGCGGGGAAACCGCAGCACCCGGAGAAAACACGTCCTGACGCCACTTCGTCCACCAGAATATTCTGGCTGTAGCCCTAGTAGTTATATTTACTTTGGATGACTTTTGCGTAAGTGGTAAACCGTAAGCGACAGACCAAATCTTACTCTACAAAAGATGCAAATCATGCTGAGTTACACAATTTATGGCTAAATATTGTTTTAGAGTAAACCATTTCGGAGATATTCCTTGTTGTTTGTGTGCATTTTGGACAACTTATACTTCTGTCAAATGGAAAATGTTTAATCATTTTTATATGATAATCGTGCAAAGAGAACGGAATTTGAAGGCTTTAAAAGATTTGACAATTGTCCAATGCCTAATGCATTCCCATATTCTCCTTGTACCTACAAGGAAATAAGCAGTAAGATAATTAGTACAAATGTTTCTCTCAACTAACAAGAAGAACATATAGGATTAAGAGTTTGCAATAATGGTTAGTACAAGAGTAGAGAAAGTCATGTGAGTTCAATACATCAGATGTTTTTTACAATACTCATAAGGAGCCATTAATTAGGCTTTTTGAGAGTAATTGCAGTTGACCCCATTTGGAACTTTTGTAGCTGGTCTTACGGGAACCCCGCTACGTCACTGGACGTGTGTTGTACTATATGCACATCGGGGCTAGGGCAGGACAATTGCAGTTGACTCCATTTGGAACTTTTCTAGCAGGTCTTACGGGGACCCAGCTACGTCACTGGACGTGTGTTGTACTATATACACATCGGGGCTAGGACAGGACAATTGCAGTTGATTCCATTTGGAACTTTTGTAGCAGCTCTTACGGGAACACAGCTACGTCACTGGACGTGTGTTGTACTATATGCACATAGGGGCTAGGACAGGACAATTGCAGTTGACTGCATTTGGAACTTTTGTAGAAGTCTTACGTGAACCCAGCTACGCCACTGGACGTGTGTTCTGGTACTATATACACATCGGGGCTAGGACAGGACAATTGCAGTTGACTGCATTTGGAACTTTTGTAGCAGGTCTTACGTGAACCCAGCTACGTCACTGGACGTGTGTTCTGGTACTATATACACATCGGGGCTAGGACAGGACAATTGCAGTTGACTGCATTTGGAACTTTTGTAGCAGGTCTTACGTGAACACAGCTACGTCACTGGACGTGTGTTGTACTATATACACATCGGGGCTAGGGCAGGACAATTGCAGTTGACTGCATTTGGAACTTTTGTAGCAGGTCTTACGTGAACCCAGCTACGTCACTCGACGTGTGTTCTGGTACTATATACACATCGGGGCTAGGGCAGGACAATTGCAGTTGACTGCATTTGGAACTTTTGTAGCAGGCCTTACGTGAACAGAGCTACGTCACTGGACGTGTGTTGTACTATATACACATCGGGGCTAGGACAGGACAATTGCAGTTGACTGCATTTGGAACTTTTGTAGCAGGCCTTACGGGAACCCAGCTACGTCACTGGACGTGTGTTGTACTATATACACATCGGGGCTAGGACAGGACAATTGCAGTTGACTCCATTTGGAACTTTTGTAGCAGGTCTTACGTGAACAGAGCTACGTCACTGGACGTGTGTTGTACTATATACACATCGGGGCTAGGGCAGCACAATTGCAGTTGACTCCATTTGGAACTTTTGTAGCAGGTCTTACGTGAACACAGCTACGTCACTGGACGTGTATTGTACTATATACACATCGGGGCTAGGACAGGACAATTGCAGTTGACCCCATTTGGAACTTTTGTAGCAGGTCTTACGTGAACACAGCTACGTCACTGGACGTGTGTTGTACTATATACACATCGGGGCTAGGGCAGCACAATTGCAGTTGACTGCATTTGGAACTTTTGTAGCAGGTCTTACGTGAACACAGCTACGTCACTGGACGTGTGTTCTGGTACTATATACACATCGGGGCTAGGGCAGGACAATTGCAGTTGACTCCATTTGGAACTTTTGTAGCAGGCCTTACGTGAACACAGCTACGTCACTGGACGTGTGTTGTACTATATATACATCGGGGCTAGGACAGGACAATTGCAGTTGACTCCATTTGGAACTTTTGTAGCAGGCCTTACGTGAACACAGCTACGTCACTGGACGTGTGTTGTACTATATACACATCGGGGCTAGGACAGGACAATTGCAGTTGACTCCATCTGGAACTTTTGTAGCAGGCCTTACGTGAACACAGCTACGTCACTGGACGTGTGTTTTACTATATGCACATCGGGGCTAGGACAGGACAATTGCAGTTGACTCCATTTGGAACTTTTGTAGCAGGCCTTACGTGAACCCAGCTACGTCACTGGACGTGTGTTTTACTATATGCACATCGGGGCTAGGGCAGGACAATTGCAGTTGACTCCATTTGGAACTTTTGTTGCAGGCCTTACGTGAACCCAGCTACGTCACTGGACGTGTGTTTTACTATATGCACATCGGGGCTAGGGCAGGACAATTGCAGTTGACTCCATTTGGAACTTTTGTAGCAGGTCTTACGTGAACACAGCTACGACACTGGACGTGTGTTTTACTATATGCACATCGGGGCTAGGACAGGACAATTGCAGTTGACTCCATTTGGAACTTTTGTAGCAGGCCTTACGTGAACCCAGCTACGTCACTGGACGTGTATTGTACTATATACACATCGGGGCTAGGACAGGACAATTGCAGTTGACTCCATTTGGAACTTTTGTAGCAGGCCTTACGTGAACACAGCTACGTCACTGGACGTGTGTTGTACTATATACACATCGGGGCTAGGGCAGGACAATTGCAGTTGACTCCATTTGGAACTTTTGTAGCAGGCCTTACGTGAACACAGCTACGTCACTGGACGTGTGTTGTACTATATACACATCGGGGCTAGGACAGGACAATTGCAGTTGACTCCATTTGGAACTTTTGTAGCAGGCCTTACGGGAACACAGCTACGTCACTGGACGTGTGTTGTACTATATACACATCGGGGCTAGGACAGGACAATTGCAGTTGACTCCATTTGGAACTTTTGTAGCAGGCCTTACGTGAACAGAGCTACGTCACTGGACGTGTGTTGTACTATATACACATCGGGGCTAGGGCAGGACAATTGCAGTTGACTCCATTTGGAACTTTTGTAGCAGGCCTTACGTGAACAGAGCTACGTCACTGGACGTGTGTTGTACTATATACACATTGGGGCTAGGGCAGGACAATTGCAGTTGACTCCATTTGGAACTTTTGTAGCAGGCCTTACGTGAACACAGCTACGTCACTGGACGTGTGTTGTACTATATACACATCGGGGCTAGGGCAGGACAATTGCAGTTGACTCCATTTGGAACTTTTGTAGCAGGCCTTACGTGAACAGAGCTATGTCACTGGACGTGTGTTGTACTATATACACATCGGGGCTAGGGCAGGACAATTGCAGTTGACTCCATTTGGAACTTTTGTAGCAGGCCTTACGTGAACAGAGCTACGTCACTGGACGTGTGTTGTACTATATACACATCGGGGCTAGGGCAGGACAATTGCAGTTGACTCCATTTGCAACTTTTGTAGCAGGCCTTACGTGAACACAGCTACGTCACTGGACGTGTGTTCTGGTACTATATACACATTGGGGCTAGGGCAGGACAATTGCAGTTGACTCCATTTGGAACTTTTGTAGCAGGCCTTACGTGAACACAGCTACGTCACTGGACGTGTGTTGTACTATATACACATCGGGGCTAGGGCAGGACAATTGCAGTTGACTCCATTTGGAACTTTTGTAGCAGGCCTTACGTGAACACAGCTACGTCACTGGACGTGTGTTGTACTATATACACATTGGGGCTAGGGCAGGACAATTGCAGTTGACTCCATTTGGAACTTTTGTAGCAGGCCTTACGTGAACACAGCTACGTCACTGGACGTGTGTTGTACTATATACACATTGGGGCTAGGGCAGGACAATTGCAGTTGACTCCATTTGGAACTTTTGTAGCAGGCCTTACGTGAACACAGCTACGTCACTGGACGTGTGTTGTACTATATACACATCGGGGCTAGGACAGGACAATTGCAGTTGACTCCATTTGGAACTTTTGTAGCAGGCCTTACGTGAACACAGCTACGTCACTGGACGTGTGTTTTACTATATGTACCTCGGGGCTAGGGCAGGACAATTGCATTTGGAACTTTTGTAGCAGGCCTTACGGGAACACAGCTACGTCACTGGACGTGTGTTGTACTATATACACATCGGGGCTAGGGCAGGACAATTGCAGTTGACTCCATTTGGAACTTTTGTAGCAGGCCTTACGTGAACACAGCTACGTCACTGGACGTGTGTTGTACTATATACACATCGGGGCTAGGGCAGGACAATTGCAGTTGACTCCATTTGGAACTTTTGTAGCAGGCCTTACGGGAACACAGCTACGTCACTGGACGTGTGTTGTACTATATACACATCGGGGCTAGGACAGGACAATTGCAGTTGACTCCATTTGGAACTTTTGTAGCAGGCCTTACGTGAACACAGCTACGTCACTGGACGTGTGTTTTACTATATGTACCTCGGGGCTAGGGCAGGACAATTGCATTTGGAACTTTTGTAGCAGGCCTTACGTGAACCCAGCTACGTCACTGGACGTGTGTTGTACTATATGCACATCGGGGCTAGGACAGGACAATTGCAGTTGACCCCATTTGGAACTTTTGTAGCAGGCCTTACGTGAACACAGCTACGTCACTGGACGTGTGTTGTACTATATACACATCGGGGCTAGGACAGGACAATTGCAGTTGACTCCATTTGGAACTTTTGTAGCAGGCCTTACGTGAACACAGCTACGTCACTGGACGTGTGTTGTACTATATACACATCGGGGCTAGGGCAGGACAATTGCAGTTGACTCCATTTGGAACTTTTGTAGCAGGCCTTACGGGAACACAGCTACGTCACTGGACGTGTGTTGTACTATATGCACATCGGGGCTAGGGCAGGACAATTGCAGTTGACTCCATTTGGAACTTTTGTAGCAGGTCTTACGTGAACACAGCTACGTCACTGGACGTGTGTTGTACTATATACACATCGGGGCTAGGGCAGGACAATTGCAGTTGACTCCATTTGGAACTTTTGTAGCAGGCCTTACGTGAACCCAGCTACGTCACTGGACGTGTGTTGTACTATATACACATCGGGGCTAGGACAGGACAATTGCAGTTGACTCCATTTGGAACTTTTGTAGCAGGTCTTACGTGAACCCAGCTACGTCACTGGACGTGTGTTGTACTATATACACATCGGGGCTAGGGCAGGACAATTGCAGTTGACTCCATTTGGGACTTTTGTAGCACGTCTTACGGGAACACAGCTACGTCACTGGACGTGTGTTGTACTATATACACATCGGGGCTAGGGCAGGACAATTGCAGTTGACTCCATTTGGAACTTTTGTAGCAGGCCGTACGTGAACACAGCTACGACACTGGACGTGTGTTTTACTATATGCACATCGGGGCTAGGGCAGGACAATTGCAGTTGACTCCATTTGGAACTTTTGTAGCAGGCCTTACGGGAACACAGCTACGTCACTGGACGTGTGTTGTACTATATGCACATCGGGGCTAGGGCAGGACAATTGCAGTTGACTCCATTTGGAACTTTTGTAGCAGGTCTTACGTGAACCCAGCTACGTCACTGGACGTGTATTGTACTATATACACATCGGGGCTAGGACAGGACAATTGCAGTTGACTGCATTTGGAACTTTTGTAGCAGGTCTTACGTGAACAGAGCTACGTCACTGGACGTGTATTGTACTATATACACATCGGGGCTAGGGCAGGACAATTGCAGTTGACTCCATTTGGAACTTTTGTAGCAGGCGTTACGTGAACCCAGCTACGTCACTGGACGTGTGTTGTACTATATACACATCGGGGCTAGGGCAGGACAATTGCAGTTGACTCCATTTGGAACTTTTGTAGCAGGCGTTACGTGAACCCAGCTACGTCACTGGACGTGTGTTGTACTATATACACATCGGGGCTAGGGCAGGACAATTGCAGTTGACTCCATTTGGAACTTTTGTAGCAGGCGTTACGTGAACCCAGCTACGTCACTGGACGTGTGTTGTACTATATACACATCGGGGCTAGGACAGGACAATTGCAGTTGACTCCATTTGGAACTTTTGTAGCAGGTCTTACGTGAACCCCGCTACGTCACTGGACGTGTGTTGTACTATATACACATCGGGGCTAGGGCAGGACAATTGCAGTTGACTCCATTTGGAACTTTTGTAGCAGGCCTTACGGGACACAGCTACGTCACTGGACGTGTGTTGTACTATATACACATCGGGGCTAGGGCAGGACAATTGCAGTTGACTCCATTTGGAACTTTTGTAGCAGGTCTTACGTGAACCCCGCTACGTCACTGGACGTGTGTTGTACTATATACACATCGGGGCTAGGGCAGGACAATTGCAGTTGACTCCATTTGGAACTTTTGTAGCAGGTCTTACGTGAACCCCGCTACGTCACTGGACGTGTGTTGTACTATATACACATCGGGGCTAGGACAGGACAATTGCAGTTGACTCCATTTGGAACTTTTGTAGCAGGCGTTACGTGAACACATCTACGTCACTGGACGTGTGTTGTACTATATACACCTCGGGGCTAGGACAGGACAATTGCAGTTGACTCCATTTGGAACTTTTGTAGCAGACCTTACGGGAACACAGCTACGTCACTGGACGTGTGTTCTGGTACTATATACACATCGGGGCTAGGACAGGACAATTGCAGTTGACTCCATTTGGAACTTTTGTAGCAGGCCTTACGTGAACACATCTACGTCACTGGACGTGTGTTCTGGTGCTATATACACATCGGGGCTAGGACAGGACAATTGCAGTTGACTCCATTTGGAACTTTTGTAGCAGGCGTTACGTGAACACATCTACGTCACTGGACGTGTGTTGTACTATATACACATCGGGGCTAGGACAGGACAATTGCAGTTGACTCCATTTGGAACTTTTGTAGCAGACCTTACGGGAACACAGCTACGTCACTGGACGTGTGTTGTACTATATACACATCGGGGCTAGGACAGGACAATTGCAGTTGACTCCATTTGGAACTTTTGTAGCAGGCCTTACGTGAACAGAGCTACGTCACTGGACGTGTGTTGTACTATATGCACATCGGGGCTAGGACAGGACAATTGCAGTTGACTCCATTTGGAACTTTTGTAGCAGGCCTTACGGGAACAGAGCTACGTCACTGGACGTGTGTTGTACTATATGCACATCGGGGCTAGGGCAGGACAATTGCAGTTGACTCCATTTGGAACTTTTGTAGCAGGCCTTACGTGAACAGAGCTACGTCACTGGACGTGTGTTGTACTATATGCACATCGGGGCTAGGACAGGACAATTGCAGTTGACTCCATTTGGAACTTTTGTAGCAGGCCTTACGTGAACAGAGCTACGTCACTGGACGTGTGTTGTACTATATGCACATCGGGGCTAGGGCAGGACAATTGCAGTTGACTCCATTTGGAACTTTTGTAGCAGACCTTACGGGAACACAGCTACGTCACTGGACGTGTGTTGTACTATATACACATCGGGGCTAGGACAGGACAATTGCAGTTGACTCCATTTGGAACTTTTGTAGCAGGCCTTACGGGAACCCAGCTACGTCACTGGACGTGTGTTGTACTATATACACATCGGGGCTAGGGCAGGACAATTGCAGTTGACTCCATTTGGAACTTTTGTAGCAGGCCTTACGTGAACACAGCTACGTCACTGGACGTGTGTTGTACTATATACACATCGGGGCTAGGGCATGACAATTGCAGTTGACTCCATTTGGAACTTTTGTAGCAGGCCTTACGTGAACAGAGCTACGTCACTGGACGTGTGTTGTACTATATGCACATCGGGGCTAGGACAGGACAATTGCAGTTGACTCCATTTGGAACTTTTGTAGCAGACCTTACGGGAACACAGCTACGTCACTGGACGTGTGTTGTACTATATACACATCGGGGCTAGGACAGGACAATTGCAGTTGACTCCATTTGGAACTTTTGTAGCAGGCCTTACGTGAACAGAGCTACGTCACTGGACGTGTGTTGTACTATATACACATCGGGGCTAGGGCAGGACAATTGCAGTTGACCCCATTTGGAACTTTTGTAGCAGGTCTTACGGGAACACAGCTACGTCACTGGACGTGTGTTGTACTATATACACATCGGGGCTAGGACAGGACAATTGCAGTTGACTCCATTTGGAACTTTTGTAGCAGGCCTTACGTGAACAGAGCTACGTCACTGGACGTGTATTGTACTATATACACATCGGGGCTAGGACAGGACAATTGCAGTTGACTCCATTTGGAACTTTTGTAGCAGGCCTTACGGGAACCCAGCTACGTCACTGGACGTGTGTTGTACTATATACACATCGGGGCTAGGACAGGACAATTGCAGTTGACTCCATTTGGAACTTTTGTAGCAGGCCTTACGGGAACCCAGCTACGTCACTGGACGTGTGTTGTACTATATACACATCGGGGCTAGGACAGGACAATTGCAGTTGACTCCATTTGGAACTTTTGTAGCAGGCCTTACGTGAACAGAGCTACGTCACTGGACGTGTGTTGTACTATATACACATCGGGGCTAGGGCAGGACAATTGCAGTTGACTCCATTTGGAACTTTTGTAGCAGGCCTTACGGGAACCCAGCTACGTCACTGGACGTGTGTTGTACTATATACACATCGGGGCTAGGACAGGACAATTGCAGTTGACTCCATTTGGAACTTTTGTAGCAGGTCTTACGGGAACAGAGCTACGTCACTGGACGTGTGTTGTACTATATACACATCGGGGCTAGGGCAGGACAATTGCAGTTGACTCCATTTGGAACTTTTGTAGCAGGCCTTACGTGAACCCAGCTACGTCACTGGACGTGTGTTGTACTATATACACATCGGGGCTAGGGCAGGACAATTGCAGTTGACTCCATTTGGAACTTTTGTAGCAGGCCTTACGTGAACCCAGCTACGTCACTGGACGTGTGTTGTACTATATACACATCGGGGCTAGGGCAGGACAATTGCAGTTGACTCCATTTGGAACTTTTGTAGCAGGCCTTACGTGAACCCAGCTACGTCACTGGACGTGTGTTGTACTATATACACATCGGGGCTAGGGCAGGACAATTGCAGTTGACTCCATTTGGAACTTTTGTAGCAGACCTTACGTGAACCCAGCTACGTCACTGGACGTGTGTTGTACTATATACACATCGGGGCTAGGGCAGGACAATTGCAGTTGACTCCATTTGGAACTTTTGTAGCAGGCCTTACGTGAACCCAGCTACGTCACTGGACGTGTGTTGTACTATATACACATCGGGGCTAGGGCAGGACAATTGCAGTTGACTCCATTTGGAACTTTTGTAGCAGGTCTTACGGGAACAGAGCTACGTCACTGGACGTGTGTTTTACTATATACACATCGGGGCTAGGGCAGGACAATTGCAGTTGACTCCATTTGGAACTTTTGTAGCAGACCTTACGTGAACCCAGCTACGTCACTGGACGAGTGTTGTACTATATACACATCGGGGCTAGGACAGGACAATTGCAGTTGACTCCATTTGGAACTTTTGTAGCAGGCCTTACGGGAACCCAGCTACGTCACTGGACGTGTGTTGTACTATATACACATCGGGGCTAGGACAGGACAATTGCAGTTGACTCCATTTGGAACTTTTGTAGCAGGCCTTACGTGAACAGAGCTACGTCACTGGACGTGTGTTGTACTATATACACATCGGGGCTAGGGCAGGACAATTGCAGTTGACTCCATTTGGAACTTTTGTAGCAGGTCTTACGGGAACACAGCTACGCCACTGGACGTGTGTTGTACTATATACACATCGGGGCTAGGACAGGACAATTGCAGTTGACTCCATTTGGAACTTTTGTAGCAGGCCTTACGGGAACACAGCTACGTCACTGGACGTGTGTTGTACTATATACACATCGGGGCTAGGACAGGACAATTGCAGTTGACTCCATTTGGAACTTTTGTAGCAGGCCTTACGTGAACACAGCTACGTCACTGGACGTGTGTTGTACTATATACACATCGGGGCTAGGGCAGGACAATTGCAGTTGACTCCATTTGGAACTTTTGTAGCAGGTCTTACGGGAACACAGCTACGTCACTGGACGTGTGTTGTACTATATACACATCGGGGCTAGGACAGGACAATTGCAGTTGACTCCATTTGGAACTTTTGTAGCAGGCCTTACGGGAACCCAGCTACGTCACTGGACGTGTATTGTACTATATACACATCGGGGCTAGGGCAGGACAATTGCAGTTGACTCCATTTGGAACTTTTGTAGCAGGCCTTACGTGAACAGAGCTACGTCACTGGACGTGTGTTGTACTATATACACATCGGGGCTAGGACAGGACAATTGCAGTTGACTCCATTTGGAACTTTTGTAGCAGGCCTTACGGGAACACAGCTACGTCACTGGACGTGTGTTGTACTATATACACATCGGGGCTAGGGCAGGACAATTGCAGTTGACTCCATTTGGAACTTTTGTAGCAGGCCTTACGTGAACAGAGCTACGTCACTGGACGTGTATTGTACTATATACACATCGGGGCTAGGACAGGACAATTGCAGTTGACTCCATTTGGAACTTTTGTAGCAGGCCTTACGGGAACCCAGCTACGTCACTGGACGTGTGTTGTACTATATACACATCGGGGCTAGGGCAGGACAATTGCAGTTGACTCCATTTGGAACTTTTGTAGCAGGTCTTACGTGAACACAGCTACGTCACTGGACGTGTATTGTACTATATACACATCGGGGCTAGGACAGGACAATTGCAGTTGACTCCATTTGGAACTTTTGTAGCAGGCCTTACGTGAACAGAGCTACGTCACTGGACGTGTGTTGTACTATATACACATCGGGGCTAGGACAGGACAATTGCAGTTGACTCCATTTGGAACTTTTGTAGCAGGCCTTACGGGAACCCAGCTACGTCACTGGACGTGTGTTGTACGATATGCACATCGGGGCTAGGGCAGGACAATTGCAGTTGACTGCATTTGGAACTATTGTAGCAGGCCTTACGGGAACCCAGCTACGTCACTGGACGTGTGTTGTACTATATACACATCGGGGCTAGGGCAGGACAATTGCAGTTGACTCCATTTGGAACTTTTGTAGCAGGTCTTACGTGAACCCCGCTACGTCACTGGACGTGTGTTGTACTATATACACATCGGGGCTAGGACAGGACAATTGCAGTTGACTCCATTTGGAACTTTTGTAGCAGGCCTTACGGGAACCCAGCTACGTCACTGGACGTGTGTTGTACTATATACACATCGGGGCTAGGGCAGGACAATTGCAGTTGACTCCATTTGGAACTATTGTAGCAGGCCTTACGGGAACCCAGCTACGTCACTGGACGTGTGTTGTACTATATACACATCGGGGCTAGGGCAGGACAATTGCAGTTGACTGCATTTGGAACTATTGTAGCAGGCCTTACGGGAACCCAGCTACGTCACTGGACGTGTGTTGTACTATATGCACATCGGGGCTAGGACAGGACAATTGCAGTTGACTCCATTTGGAACTTTTGTAGCAGGCCTTACGTGAACAGAGCTACGTCACTGGACGTGTGTTGTACTATATACACATCGGGGCTAGGACAGGACAATTGCAGTTGACTCCATTTGGAACTTTTGTAGCAGGCCTTACGGGAACCCAGCTACGTCACTGGACGTGTGTTGTACTATATACACATCGGGGCTAGGACAGGACAATTGCAGTTGACTCCATTTGGAACTTTTGTAGCAGGCCTTACGTGAACAGAGCTACGTCACTGGACGTGTGTTGTACTATATACACATCGGGGCTAGGACAGGACAATTGCAGTTCACTCCATTTGGAACTTTTGTAGCAGGCCTTACGTGAACAGAGCTACGTCACTGGACGTGTGTTGTACTATATACACATCGGGGCTAGGACAGGACAATTGCAGTTGACCCCATTTGGAACTTTTGTAGCAGGTCTTACGTGAACACAGCTACGTCACTGGACGTGTGTTGTACTATATACACATCGGGGCTAGGACAGGACAATTGCAGTTGACTCCATTTGGAACTTTTGTAGCAGGCCTTACGTGAACAGAGCTACGTCACTGGACGTGTGTTGTACTATATACACATCGGGGCTAGGGCAGGACAATTGCAGTTGACTCCATTTGGAACTTTTGTAGCAGGCCTTACGGGAACACAGCTACGTCACTGGACGTGTGTTGTACTATATACACATCGGGGCTAGGGCAGGACAATTGCAGTTGACTCCATTTGGAACTTTTGTAGCAGGCCTTACGTGAACAGAGCTACGTCACTGGACGTGTGTTGTACTATATACACATCGGGGCTAGGACAGGACAATTGCAGTTGACTCCATTTGGAACTTTTGTAGCAGGTCTTACGGGAACAGAGCTACGTCACTGGACGTGTGTTGTACTATATACACATCGGGGCTAGGACAGGACAATTGCAGTTGACTCCATTTGGAACTTTTGTAGCAGACCTTACGGGAACAGAGCTACGTCACTGGACGTGTGTTGTACTATATACACATCGGGGCTAGGACAGGACAATTGCAGTTGACTCCATTTGGAACTTTTGTAGCAGGTCTTACGTGAACACAGCTACGTCACTGGGCGTGTGTTGTACTATATACACATCGGGGCTAGGGCAGGACAATTGCAGTTGACTCCATTTGGAACTTTTGTAGCAGGCCTTACGGGAACCCAGCTACGTCACTGGACGTGTGTTGTACTATATACACATCGGGGCTAGGGCAGGACAATTGCAGTTGACTCCATTTGGAACTTTTGTAGCAGGCCTTACGTGAACACAGCTACGTCACTGGACGTGTGTTGTACTATATACACATCGGGGCTAGGGCATGGCAATTGCAGTTGACTCCATTTGGAACTTTTGTAGCAGGCCTTACGTGAACAGAGCTACGTCACTGGACGTGTGTTGTACTATATGCACATCGGGGCTAGGACAGGACAATTGCAGTTGACTCCATTTGGAACTTTTGTAGCAGACCTTACGGGAACACAGCTACGTCACTGGACGTGTGTTGTACTATATACACATCGGGGCTAGGACAGGACAATTGCAGTTGACTCCATTTGGAACTTTTGTAGCAGGCCTTACGTGAACAGAGCTACGTCACTGGACGTGTGTTGTACTATATACACATCGGGGCTAGGGCAGGACAATTGCAGTTGACCCCATTTGGAACTTTTGTAGCAGGTCTTACGGGAACACAGCTACGTCACTGGACGTGTGTTGTACTATATACACATCGGGGCTAGGACAGGACAATTGCAGTTGACTCCATTTGGAACTTTTGTAGCAGGCCTTACGTGAACAGAGCTACGTCACTGGACGTGTATTGTACTATATACACATCGGGGCTAGGACAGGACAATTGCAGTTGACTCCATTTGGAACTTTTGTAGCAGGCCTTACGGGAACCCAGCTACGTCACTGGACGTGTGTTGTACTATATACACATCGGGGCTAGGACAGGACAATTGCAGTTGACTCCATTTGGAACTTTTGTAGCAGGCCTTACGGGAACCCAGCTACGTCACTGGACGTGTGTTGTACTATATACACATCGGGGCTAGGACAGGACAATTGCAGTTGACTCCATTTGGAACTTTTGTAGCAGGCCTTACGTGAACAGAGCTACGTCACTGGACGTGTGTTGTACTATATACACATCGGGGCTAGGGCAGGACAATTGCAGTTGACTCCATTTGGAACTTTTGTAGCAGGCCTTACGGGAACCCAGCTACGTCACTGGACGTGTGTTGTACTATATACACATCGGGGATAGGACAGGACAATTGCAGTTGACTCCATTTGGAACTTTTGTAGCAGGTCTTACGGGAACAGAGCTACGTCACTGGACGTGTGTTGTACTATATACACATCGGGGCTAGGGCAGGACAATTGCAGTTGACTCCATTTGGAACTTTTGTAGCAGGCCTTACGTGAACCCAGCTACGTCACTGGACGTGTGTTGTACTATATACACATCGGGGCTAGGGCAGGACAATTGCAGTTGACTCCATTTGGAACTTTTGTAGCAGGCCTTACGGGAACCCAGCTACGTCACTGGACGTGTGTTGTACTATATACACATCGGGGCTAGGGCAGGACAATTGCAGTTGACTCCATTTGGAACTTTTGTAGCAGACCTTACGTGAACCCAGCTACGTCACTGGACGTGTGTTGTACTATATACACATCGGGGCTAGGGCAGGACAATTGCAGTTGACTCCATTTGGAACTTTTGTAGCAGGCCTTACGTGAACCCAGCTACGTCACTGGACGTGTGTTGTACTATATACACATCGGGGCTAGGGCAGGACAATTGCAGTTGACTCCATTTGGAACTTTTGTAGCAGGCCTTACGTGAACCCAGCTACGTCACTGGACGTGTGTTGTACTATATACACATCGGGGCTAGGGCAGGGCAATTGCAGTTGACTCCATTTGGAACTTTTGTAGCAGACCTTACGTGAACCCAGCTACGTCACTGGACGTGTGTTGTACTATATACACATCGGGGCTAGGGCAGGACAATTGCAGTTGACTCCATTTGGAACTTTTGTAGCAGGCCTTACGTGAACCCAGCTACGTCACTGGACGTGTGTTGTACTATATACACATCGGGGCTAGGGCAGGACAATTGCAGTTGACTCCATTTGGAACTTTTGTAGCAGGTCTTACGGGAACAGAGCTACGTCACTGGACGTGTGTTGTACTATATACACATCGGGGCTAGGGCAGGACAATTGCAGTTGACTCCATTTGGAACTTTTGTAGCAGGCCTTACGTGAACCCAGCTACGTCACTGGACGTGTGTTGTACTATATACACATCGGGGCTAGGGCAGGACAATTGCAGTTGACTCCATTTGGAACTTTTGTAGCAGACCTTACGTGAACCCAGCTACGTCACTGGACGTGTGTTGTACTATATACACATCGGGGCTAGGGCAGGACAATTGCAGTTGACTCCATTTGGAACTTTTGTAGCAGGCCTTACGTGAACCCAGCTACGTCACTGGACGTGTGTTGTACTATATACACATCGGGGCTAGGGCAGGACAATTGCAGTTGACTCCATTTGGAACTTTTGTAGCAGGTCTTACGGGAACAGAGCTACGTCACTGGACGTGTGTTGTACTATATACACATCGGGGCTAGGGCAGGACAATTGCAGTTAACTCCATTTGGAACTTTTGTAGCAGACCTTACGTGAACCCAGCTACGTCACTGGACGAGTGTTGTACTATATACACATCGGGGCTAGGACAGGACAATTGCAGTTGACTCCATTTGGAACTTTTGTAGCAGGCCTTACGGGAACCCAGCTACGTCACTGGACGTGTGTTGTACTATATACACATCGGGGCTAGGACAGGACAATTGCAGTTGACTCCATTTGGAACTTTTGTAGCAGGCCTTACGTGAACAGAGCTACGTCACTGGACGTGTGTTGTACTATATACACATCGGGGCTAGGACAGGACAATTGCAGTTGACTCCATTTGGAACTTTTGTAGCAGGTCTTACGGGAACAGAGCTACGTCACTGGACGTGTGTTGTACTATATACACATCGGGGCTAGGGCAGGACAATTGCAGTTGACTCCATTTGGAACTTTTGTAGCAGGCCTTACGTGAACCCAGCTACGTCACTGGACGTGTGTTGTACTATATACACATCGGGGCTAGGGCAGGACAATTGCAGTTGACTCCATTTGGAACTTTTGTAGCAGACCTTACGTGAACCCAGCTACGTCACTGGACGTGTGTTGTACTATATACACATCGGGGCTAGGGCAGGACAATTGCAGTTGACTCCATTTGGAACTTTTGTAGCAGGCCTTACGTGAACCCAGCTACGTCACTGGACGTGTGTTGTACTATATACACATCGGGGCTAGGGCAGGACAATTGCAGTTGACTCCATTTGGAACTTTTGTAGCAGGTCTTACGGGAACAGAGCTACGTCACTGGACGTGTGTTGTACTATATACACATCGGGGCTAGGGCAGGACAATTGCAGTTAACTCCATTTGGAACTTTTGTAGCAGACCTTACGTGAACCCAGCTACGTCACTGGACGAGTGTTGTACTATATACACATCGGGGCTAGGACAGGACAATTGCAGTTGACTCCATTTGGAACTTTTGTAGCAGGCCTTACGGGAACCCAGCTACGTCACTGGACGTGTGTTGTACTATTTACACATCGGGGCTAGGACAGGACAATTGCAGTTGACTCCATTTGGAACTTTTGTAGCAGGCCTTACGTGAACAGAGCTACGTCACTGGACGTGTGTTGTACTATATACACATCGGGGCTAGGGCAGGACAATTGCAGTTGACTCCATTTGGAACTTTTGTAGCAGGTCTTACGGGAACACAGCTACGTCACTGGACGTGTGTTGTACTATATACACATCGGGGCTAGGACAGGACAATTGCAGTTGACTCCATTTGGAACTTTTGTAGCAGGCCTTACGGGAACACAGCTACGTCACTGGACGTGTGTTGTACTATATACACATCGGGGCTAGGACAGGACAATTGCAGTTGACTCCATTTGGAACTTTTGTAGCAGGCCTTACGTGAACACAGCTACGTCACTGGACGTGTGTTGTACTATATACACATCGGGGCTAGGGCAGGACAATTGCAGTTGACTCCATTTGGAACTTTTGTAGCAGGTCTTACGGGAACACAGCTACGTCACTGGACGTGTGTTGTACTATATACACATCGGGGCTAGGACAGGACAATTGCAGTTGACTCCATTTGGAACTTTTGTAGCAGGCCTTACGGGAACCCAGCTACGTCACTGGACGTGTATTGTACTATATACACATCGGGGCTAGGGCAGGGCAATTGCAGTTGACTCCATTTGGAACTTTTGTAGCAGGCCTTACGGGAACACAGCTACGTCACTGGACGTGTGTTCTGGTACTATATACACATCGGGGCTAGGGCAGCACAATTGCAGTTGACTCCATTTGGAACTTTTGTAGCAGGCCTTACGGGAACCCCGCTACGTCACTGGACGTGTGTTGTACTATATACACATCGGGGCTAGGACAGGACAATTGCAGTTGACTCCATTTGGAACTTTTGTAGCAGGCCTTACGTGAACAGAGCTACGTCACTGGACGTGTGTTGTACTATATACACATCGGGGCTAGGACAGGACAATTGCAGTTGACTCCATTTGGAACTTTTGTAGCAGGCCTTACGGGAACACAGCTACGTCACTGGACGTGTGTTGTACTATATACACATCGGGGCTAGGGCAGGACAATTGCAGTTGACTCCATTTGGAACTTTTGTAGCAGGCCTTACGTGAACAGAGCTACGTCACTGGACGTGTATTGTACTATATACACATCGGGGCTAGGACAGGACAATTGCAGTTGACTCCATTTGGAACTTTTGTAGCAGGCCTTACGGGAACCCAGCTACGTCACTGGACGTGTGTTGTACTATATACACATCGGGGCTAGGGCAGGACAATTGCAGTTGACTCCATTTGGAACTTTTGTAGCAGGTCTTACGTGAACACAGCTACGTCACTGGACGTGTATTGTACTATATACACATCGGGGCTAGGACAGGACAATTGCAGTTGACTCCATTTGGAACTTTTGTAGCAGGCCTTACGTGAACAGAGCTACGTCACTGGACGTGTGTTGTACTATATACACATCGGGGCTAGGACAGGACAATTGCAGTTGACTCCATTTGGAACTTTTGTAGCAGGCCTTACGGGAACCCAGCTACGTCACTGGACGTGTGTTGTACGATATGCACATCGGGGCTAGGGCAGGACAATTGCAGTTGACTGCATTTGGAACTATTGTAGCAGGCCTTACGGGAACCCAGCTACGTCACTGGACGTGTGTTGTACTATATACACATCGGGGCTAGGGCAGGACAATTGCAGTTGACTCCATTTGGAACTTTTGTAGCAGGTCTTACGTGAACCCCGCTACGTCACTGGACGTGTGTTGTACTATATACACATCGGGGCTAGGACAGGACAATTGCAGTTGACTCCATTTGGAACTTTTGTAGCAGGCCTTACGGGAACCCAGCTACGTCACTGGACGTGTGTTGTACTATATACACATCGGGGCTAGGGCAGGACAATTGCAGTTGACTCCATTTGGAACTATTGTAGCAGGCCTTACGGGAACCCAGCTACGTCACTGGACGTGTGTTGTACTATATACACATCGGGGCTAGGGCAGGACAATTGCAGTTGACTCCATTTGGAACTTTTGTAGCAGGTCTTACGGGAACACAGCTACGTCACTGGACGTGTGTTGTACTATATACACATCGGGGCTAGGGCAGGACAATTGCAGTTGACTCCATTTGGAACTTTTGTAGCAGGCCTTACGGGAACCCAGCTACGTCACTGGACGTGTATTGTACTATATACACATCGGGGCTAGGGCAGGACAATTGCAGTTGACTCCATTTGGAACTTTTGTAGCAGGCCTTACGGGAACACAGCTACGTCACTGGACGTGTGTTCTGGTACTATATACACATCGGGGCTAGGGCAGCACAATTGCAGTTGACTCCATTTGGAACTTTTGTAGCAGGCCTTACGGGAACCCCGCTACGTCACTGGACGTGTGTTGTACTATATACACATCGGGGCTAGGACAGGACAATTGCAGTTGACTCCATTTGGAACTTTTGTAGCAGGCCTTACGTGAACAGAGCTACGTCACTGGACGTGTGTTGTACTATATACACATCGGGGCTAGGACAGGACAATTGCAGTTGACTCCATTTGGAACTTTTGTAGCAGGCCTTACGGGAACACAGCTACGTCACTGGACGTGTGTTGTACTATATACACATCGGGGCTAGGGCAGGACAATTGCAGTTGACTCCATTTGGAACTTTTGTAGCAGGCCTTACGTGAACAGAGCTACGTCACTGGACGTGTATTGTACTATATACACATCGGGGCTAGGACAGGACAATTGCAGTTGACTCCATTTGGAACTTTTGTAGCAGGCCTTACGGGAACCCAGCTACGTCACTGGACGTGTGTTGTACTATATACACATCGGGGCTAGGGCAGGACAATTGCAGTTGACTCCATTTGGAACTTTTGTAGCAGGTCTTACGTGAACACAGCTACGTCACTGGACGTGTATTGTACTATATACACATCGGGGCTAGGACAGGACAATTGCAGTTGACTCCATTTGGAACTTTTGTAGCAGGCCTTACGTGAACAGAGCTACGTCACTGGACGTGTGTTGTACTATATACACATCGGGGCTAGGACAGGACAATTGCAGTTGACTCCATTTGGAACTTTTGTAGCAGGCCTTACGGGAACCCAGCTACGTCACTGGACGTGTGTTGTACGATATGCACATCGGGGCTAGGGCAGGACAATTGCAGTTGACTGCATTTGGAACTATTGTAGCAGGCCTTACGGGAACCCAGCTACGTCACTGGACGTGTGTTGTACTATATACACATCGGGGCTAGGGCAGGACAATTGCAGTTGACTCCATTTGGAACTTTTGTAGCAGGTCTTACGTGAACCCCGCTACGTCACTGGACGTGTGTTGTACTATATACACATCGGGGCTAGGACAGGACAATTGCAGTTGACTCCATTTGGAACTTTTGTAGCAGGCCTTACGGGAACCCAGCTACGTCACTGGACGTGTGTTGTACTATATACACATCGGGGCTAGGGCAGGACAATTGCAGTTGACTCCATTTGGAACTATTGTAGCAGGCCTTACGGGAACCCAGCTACGTCACTGGACGTGTGTTGTACTATATACACATCGGGGCTAGGGCAGGACAATTGCAGTTGACTGCATATGGAACTATTGTAGCAGGCCTTACGGGAACCCAGCTACGTCACTGGACGTGTGTTGTACTATATGCACATCGGGGCTAGGACAGGACAATTGCAGTTGACTCCATTTGGAACTTTTGTAGCAGGCCTTACGTGAACAGAGCTACGTCACTGGACGTGTGTTGTACTATATACACATCGGGGCTAGGACAGGACAATTGCAGTTGACTCCATTTGGAACTTTTGTAGCAGGCCTTACGGGAACCCAGCTACGTCACTGGACGTGTGTTGTACTATATACACATCGGGGCTAGGACAGGACAATTGCAGTTGACTCCATTTGGAACTTTTGTAGCAGGCCTTACGTGAACAGAGCTACGTCACTGGACGTGTGTTGTACTATATACACATCGGGGCTAGGACAGGACAATTGCAGTTCACTCCATTTGGAACATTTGTAGCAGGCCTTACGTGAACAGAGCTACGTCACTGGACGTGTGTTGTACTATATACACATCGGGGCTAGGACAGGACAATTGCAGTTGACCCCATTTGGAACTTTTGTAGCAGGTCTTACGTGAACACAGCTACGTCACTGGACGTGTGTTGTACTATATACACATCGGGGCTAGGACAGGACAATTGCAGTTGACTCCATTTGGAACTTTTGTAGCAGGCCTTACGTGAACAGAGCTACGTCACTGGACGTGTGTTGTGCTATATACACATCGGGGCTAGGGCAGGACAATTGCAGTTGACTCCATTTGGAACTTTTGTAGCAGGCCTTACGGGAACACAGCTACGTCACTGGACGTGTGTTGTACTATATACACATCGGGGCTAGGGCAGGACAATTGCAGTTGACTCCATTTGGAACTTTTGTAGCAGGCCTTACGTGAACAGAGCTACGTCACTGGACGTGTGTTGTACTATATACACATCGGGGCTAGGACAGGACAATTGCAGTTGACTCCATTTGGAACTTTTGTAGCAGGTCTTACGGGAACAGAGCTACGTCACTGGACGTGTGTTGTACTATATACACATCGGGGCTAGGACAGGACAATTGCAGTTGACTCCATTTGGAACTTTTGTAGCAGACCTTACGGGAACAGAGCTACGTCACTGGACGTGTGTTGTACTATATACACATCGGGGCTAGGGCAGGACAATTGCAGTTGACTCCATTTGGAACTATTGTAGCAGGCCTTACGGGAACACAGCTACGTCACTGGACGTGTGTTGTACTATATACACATCGGGGCTAGGACAGGACAATTGCAGTTGACTCCATTTGGAACTTTTGTAGCAGGCCTTACGGGAACCCAGCTACGTCACTGGACGTGTGCTGTACTATATACACATCGGGGCTAGGGCAGGACAATTGCAGTTGACTCCATTTGGAACTATTGTAGCAGGCCTTACGGGAACACAGCTACGTCACTGGACGTGTGTTGTACTATATACACATCGGGGCTAGGACAGGACAATTGCAGTTGACTCCATTTGGAACTTTTGTAGCAGGCCTTCCGTGAACAGAGCTACGTCACTGGACGTGTGTTGTACTATATACACATCGGGGCTAGGACAGGACAATTGCAGTTGACTCCATTTGGAACTTTTGTAGCAGGCCTTACGTAAACCCCGCTACGTCACTGGACGTGTGTTGTACTATATACACATCGGGGCTAGGACAGGACAATTGCAGTTGACTCCATTTGGAACTTTTGTAGCAGGCCTTACGTGAACACAGCTACGTCACTGGACGTGTGTTGTACTATATACACATCGGGGCTAGGACAGGACAATTGCAGTTGACTCCATTTGGAACTTTTGTAGCAAGCCTTACGTGAACACAGCTACGTCACTGGACGTGTGTTGTACTATATGCACATCGGGGCTAGGACAGGACAATTGCAGTTGACTCCATTTGGAACTTTTGTAGCAGGTCTTACGGGAACACAGCTACGTCACTGGACGTGTGTTGTACTATATACACATCGGGGCTAGGACAGGACAATTGCAGTTGACTCCATTTGGAACTTTTGTAGCAGGCCTTACGTGAACAGAGCTACGTCACTGGACGTGTGTTGTACTATATACACATCGGGGCTAGGGCAGGACAATTGCAGTTGACTCCATTTGGAACTTTTGTAGCAGGCCTTACGTGAACCCAGCTACGTCACTGGACGTGTGTTGTACTATATACACATCGGGGCTAGGACAGGACAATTGCAGTTGACCCCATTTGGAACTTTTGTAGCAGGCCTTACGGGAACACAGCTACGTCACTGGACGTGTGTTGTACTATATACACATCGGGGCTAGGACAGGACAATTGCAGTTGACTCCATTTGGAACTTTTGTAGCAGGCCTTACGTGAACAGAGCTACGTCACTGGACGTGTGTTGTACTATATACACATCGGGGCTAGGGCAGGACAATTGCAGTTGACTCCATTTGGAACTTTTGTAGCAGGCCTTACGTGAACCCAGCTACGTCACTGGACGTGTGTTGTACTATATACACATCGGGGCTAGGACAGGACAATTGCAGTTGACCCCATTTGGAACTTTTGTAGCAGGCCTTACGTGAACAGAGCTACGTCACTGGACGTGTGTTGTACTATATACACATCGGGGCTAGGACAGGACAATTGCAGTTGACTCCATTTGGAACTTTTGTAGCAGGCCTTACGTGAACAGAGCTACGTCACTGGACGTGTGTTGTACTATATACACATCGGGGCTAGGACAGGACAATTGCAGTTGACTCCATTTGGAACTTTTGTAGCAGGTCTTACGTGAACAGAGCTACGTCACTGGACGTGTGTTGTACTATATACACATCGGGGCTAGGACAGGACAATTGCAGTTGACTCCATTTGGAACTTTTGTAGCAGGCCTTACGGGAACCCAGCTACGTCACTGGACGTGTGTTGTACTATATACACATCGGGGCTAGGGCAGGACAATTGCAGTTGACTCCATTTGGAACTTTTGTAGCAGGCCTTACGTGAACCCCGCTACGTCACTGGACGTGTGTTGTACTATATACACATCGGGGCTAGGGCAGGACAATTGCAGTTGACTCCATTTGGAACTATTGTAGCAGGCCTTACGGGAACACAGCTACGTCACTGGACGTGTGTTGTACTATATACACATCGGGGCTAGGGCAGGACAATTGCAGTTGACTCCATTTGGAACTTTTGTAGCAGGCCTTACGTGAACCCAGCTACGTCACTGGACGTGTGTTGTACTATATACACATCGGGGCTAGGGCAGGACAATTGCAGTTGACTCCATTTGGAACTTTTGTAGCAGGTCTTACGTGAACCCCGCTACGTCACTGGACGTGTGTTGTACTATATACACATCGGGGCTAGGGCAGGACAATTGCAGTTGACTCCATTTGGAACTATTGTAGCAGGCCTTACGGGAACACAGCTACGTCACTGGACGTGTGTTGTACTATATACACATCGGGGCTAGGACAGGACAATTGCAGTTGACTCCATTTGGAACTTTTGTAGCAGGCCTTACGGGAACCCAGCTACGTCACTGGACGTGTGTTGTACTATATACACATCGGGGCTAGGACAGGATAATTGCAGTTGACTCCATTTGGAACTTTTGTAGCAGGTCTTACGGGAACCCAGCTACGTCACTGGGCGTGTGTTGTACTATATACACATCGGGGCTAGGGCAGGACAATTGCAGTTGACTCCATTTGGGACTTTTGTAGCAGGCCTTACGGGAACAGAGCTACGTCACTGGACGTGTGTTGTACTATATACACATCGGGGCTAGGGCAGGACAATTGCAGTTGACTCCATTTGGGACTTTTGTAGCAGGTCTTACGTGAACACAGCTACGTCACTGGACGTGTGTTGTACTATATACACATCGGGGCTAGGACAGGACAATTGCAGTTGACTCCATTTGGGACTTTTGTAGCAGGTCTTACGTGAAGACAGCTACGTCACTGGACGTGTGTTGTACTATATACACATCGGGGCTAGGGCAGGACAATTGCAGTTGACTCCATTTGGGACTTTTGTAGCAGGTCTTACGTGAACACAGCTACGTCACTGGACGTGTGTTGTACTATATACACATCGGGGCTAGGACAGGACAATTGCAGTTGACTCCATTTGGAACTTTTGTAGCAGGCCTTACGGGAACACAGCTACGTCACTGGACGTGTGTTGTACTATATACACATCGGGGCTAGGACAGGACAATTGCAGTTGACTCCATTTGGAACTTTTGTAGCAGGCCTTACGGGAACAGAGCTACGTCACTGGACGTGTGTTGTACTATATACACATCGGGGCTAGGGCAGGACAATTGCAGTTGACTCCATTTGGAACTTTTGTAGCAGGTCTTACGTGCACCCAGCTACGTCACTGGGCGTGTATTGTACTATATACACATCGGGGCTAGGACAGGACAATTGCAGTTGACTCCATTTGGAACTTTTGTAGCAGGCCTTACGGGAACCCAGCTACGTCACTGGACGTGTGTTGTACTATATACACATCGGGGCTAGGACAGGACAATTGCAGTTGACTCCATTTGGAACTTTTGTAGCAGGCCTTACGGGAACAGAGCTACGTCACTGGACGTGTGTTGTACTATATACACATCGGGGCTAGGGCAGGACAATTGCAGTTGACTCCATTTGGAACTTTTGTAGCAGGTCTTACGTGCACCCAGCTACGTCACTGGGCGTGTATTGTACTATATACACATCGGGGCTAGGACAGGACAATTGCAGTTGACTCCATTTGGAACTTTTGTAGCAGGCCTTACGGGAACCCAGCTACGTCACTGGACGTGTGTTGTACTATATACACATCGGGGCTAGGACAGGACAATTGCAGTTGACTCCATTTGGAACTTTTGTAGCAGGCCTTACGGGAACCCAGCTACGTCACTGGACGTGTGTTGTACTATATACACATCGGGGCTAGGGCAGGACAATTGCAGTTGACCCCATTTGGAACTTTTGTAGCAGGTCTTACGTGAACACAGCTACGTCACTGGACGTGTGTTGTACTATATACACATCGGGGCTAGGACAGGACAATTGCAGTTGACTCCATTTGGAACTTTTGTAGCAGGCCTTACGTGAACAGAGCTACGTCACTGGACGTGTGTTGTACTATATACACATCGGGGCTAGGGCAGGACAATTGCAGTTGACTCCATTTGGAACTTTTGTAGCAGGCCTTACGGGAACACAGCTACGTCACTGGACGTGTGTTGTACTATATACACATCGGGGCTAGGGCAGGACAATTGCAGTTGACTCCATTTGGAACTTTTGTAGCAGGCCTTACGTGAACAGAGCTACGTCACTGGACGTGTGTTGTACTATATACACATCGGGGCTAGGACAGGACAATTGCAGTTGACTCCATTTGGAACTTTTGTAGCAGGTCTTACGGGAACAGAGCTACGTCACTGGACGTGTGTTGTACTATATACACATCGGGGCTAGGACAGGACAATTGCAGTTGACTCCATTTGGAACTTTTGTAGCAGACCTTACGGGAACAGAGCTACGTCACTGGACGTGTGTTGTACTATATACACATCGGGGCTAGGGCAGGACAATTGCAGTTGACTCCATTTGGAACTATTGTAGCAGGCCTTACGGGAACACAGCTACGTCACTGGACGTGTGTTGTACTATATACACATCGGGGCTAGGACAGGACAATTGCAGTTGACTCCATTTGGAACTTTTGTAGCAGGCCTTACGGGAACCCAGCTACGTCACTGGACGTGTGCTGTACTATATACACATCGGGTCTAGGGCAGGACAATTGCAGTTGACTCCATTTGGAACTATTGTAGCAGGCCTTACGGGAACACAGCTACGTCACTGGACGTGTGTTGTACTATATACACATCGGGGCTAGGACAGGACAATTGCAGTTGACTCCATTTGGAACTTTTGTAGCAGGCCTTACGTGAACAGAGCTACGTCACTGGACGTGTGTTGTACTATATACACATCGGGGCTAGGACAGGACAATTGCAGTTGACTCCATTTGGAACTTTTGTAGCAGGCCTTACGTAAACCCCGCTACGTCACTGGACGTGTGTTGTACTATATACACATCGGGGCTAGGACAGGACAATTGCAGTTGACTCCATTTGGAACTTTTGTAGCAGGCCTTACGTGAACACAGCTACGTCACTGGACGTGTGTTGTACTATATACACATGGGGGCTAGGACAGGACAATTGCAGTTGACTCCATTTGGAACTTTTGTAGCAAGCCTTACGTGAACACAGCTACGTCACTGGACGTGTGTTGTACTATATGCACATCGGGGCTAGGACAGGACAATTGCAGTTGACTCCATTTGGAACTTTTGTAGCAGGTCTTACGTGAACAGAGCTACGTCACTGGACGTGTGTTGTACTATATACACATCGGGGCTAGGACAGGACAATTGCAGTTGACTCCATTTGGAACTTTTGTAGCAGGCCTTACGGGAACCCAGCTACGTCACTGGACGTGTGTTGTACTATATACACATCGGGGCTAGGGCAGGACAATTGCAGTTGACTCCATTTGGAACTTTTGTAGCAGGCCTTACGTGAACCCCGCTACGTCACTGGACGTGTGTTGTACTATATACACATCGGGGCTAGGGCAGGACAATTGCAGTTGACTCCATTTGGAACTATTGTAGCAGGCCTTACGGGAACACAGCTACGTCACTGGACGTGTGTTGTACTATATACACAAAGGGGCTAGGGCAGGACAATTGCAGTTGACTCCATTTGGAACTTTTGTAGCAGGCCTTACGTGAACCCAGCTACGTCACTGGACGTGTGTTGTACTATATACACATCGGGGCTAGGGCAGGACAATTGCAGTTGACTCCATTTGGAACTTTTGTAGCAGGTCTTACGTGAACCCCGCTACGTCACTGGACGTGTGTTGTACTATATACACATCGGGGCTAGGGCAGGACAATTGCAGTTGACTCCATTTGGAACTATTGTAGCAGGCCTTACGGGAACACAGCTACGTCACTGGACGTGTGTTGTACTATATACACATCGGGGCTAGGACAGGACAATTGCAGTTGACTCCATTTGGAACTTTTGTAGCAGGCCTTACGGGAACCCAGCTACGTCACTGGACGTGTGTTGTACTATATACACATCGGGGCTAGGACAGGACAATTGCAGTTGACTCCATTTGGAACTTTTGTAGCAGGTCTTACGGGAACCCAGCTACGTCACTGGGCGTGTGTTGTACTATATACACATCGGGGCTAGGGCAGGACAATTGCAGTTGACTCCATTTGGGACTTTTGTAGCAGGCCTTACGGGAACAGAGCTACGTCACTGGACGTGTGTTGTACTATATACACATCGGGGCTAGGGCAGGACAATTGCAGTTGACTCCATTTGGGACTTTTGTAGCAGGTCTTACGTGAACACAGCTACGTCACTGGACGTGTGTTGTACTATATACACATCGGGGCTAGGACAGGACAATTGCAGTTGACTCCATTTGGGACTTTTGTAGCAGGTCTTACGTGAAGACAGCTACGTCACTGGACGTGTGTTGTACTATATACACATCGGGGCTAGGGCAGGACAATTGCAGTTGACTCCATTTGGGACTTTTGTAGCAGGTCTTACGTGAACACAGCTACGTCACTGGACGTGTGTTGTACTATATACACATCGGGGCTAGGACAGGACAATTGCAGTTGACTCCATTTGGAACTTTTGTAGCAGGCCTTACGGGAACACAGCTACGTCACTGGACGTGTGTTGTACTATATACACATCGGGGCTAGGACAGGACAATTGCAGTTGACTCCATTTGGAACTTTTGTAGCAGGCCTTACGGGAACAGAGCTACGTCACTGGACGTGTGTTGTACTATATACACATCGGGGCTAGGGCAGGACAATTGCAGTTGACTCCATTTGGAACTTTTGTAGCAGGTCTTACGTGCACCCAGCTACGTCACTGGGCGTGTATTGTACTATATACACATCGGGGCTAGGACAGGACAATTGCAGTTGACTCCATTTGGAACTTTTGTAGCAGGCCTTACGGGAACCCAGCTACGTCACTGGACGTGTGTTGTACTATATACACATCGGGGCTAGGACAGGACAATTGCAGTTGACTCCATTTGGAACTTTTGTAGCAGGCCTTACGGGAACAGAGCTACGTCACTGGACGTGTGTTGTACTATATACACATCGGGGCTAGGGCAGGACAATTGCAGTTGACTCCATTTGGAACTTTTGTAGCAGGTCTTACGTGCACCCAGCTACGTCACTGGGCGTGTATTGTACTATATACACATCGGGGCTAGGACAGGACAATTGCAGTTGACTCCATTTGGAACTTTTGTAGCAGGCCTTACGGGAACCCAGCTACGTCACTGGACGTGTGTTGTACTATATACACATCGGGGCTAGGACAGGACAATTGCAGTTGACTCCATTTGGAACTTTTGTAGCAGGCCTTACGGGAACCCAGCTACGTCACTGGACGTGTGTTGTACTATATACACATCGGGGCTAGGGCAGGACAATTGCAGTTGACTCCATTTGGAACTTTTGTAGCAGGCCTTACGGGAACCCAGCTACGTCACTGGACGTGTGTTGTACTATATACACATCGGGGCTAGGGCAGGACAATTGCAGTTGACTCCATTTGGAACTTTTGTAGCAGGCCTTACGGGAACCCAGCTACGTCACTGGACGTGTGTTGTACTATATACACATCGGGGCTAGGGCAGGACAATTGCAGTTGACTACATTTGGAACTTTTGTAGCAGACCTTACGTGAACACAGCTACGTCACTGGACGTGTGTTGTACTATATACACATCGGGGCTAGGGCAGGACAATTGCAGTTGACTCCATTTGGAACTTTTGTAGCAGGCCTTACGGGAACCCAGCTACGTCACTGGACGTGTGTTGTACTATATACACATCGGGGCTAGGGCAGGACAATTGCAGTTGACTCCATTTGGAACTTTCGTAGCAGACCTTACGTGAACACAGCTACGTCACTGGACGTGTGTTGTACTATATACACATCGGGGCTAGGACAGGACAATTGCAGTTGACCCCATTTGGAACTTTTGTAGCAGGCCTTACGTGAACCCAGCTACGTCACTGGACGTGTGTTGTACTATATACACATCGGGGCTAGGACAGGACAATTGCAGTTGACTCCATTTGGAACTTTTGTAGCAGGTCTTACGTGCACCCAGCTACGTCACTGGGCGTGTATTGTACTATATACACATCGGGGCTAGGACAGGACAATTGCAGTTGACTCCATTTGGAACTTTTGTAGCAGGCCTTACGGGAACCCAGCTACGTCACTGGACGTGTGTTGTACTATCTACACATCGGGGCTAGGACAGGACAATTGCAGTTGACTCCATTTGGAACTTTTGTAGCAGGCCTTACGGGAACTCAGCTACGTCACTGGACGTGTGTTGTACTATATACACATCGGGGCTAGGACAGGACAATTGCAGTTGACTCCATTTGGAACTTTTGTAGCAGGCCTTACGGGAACAGAGCTACGTCACTGGACGTGTGTTGTACTATATACACATCGGGGCTAGGACAGGACAATTGCAGTTGACTCCATTTGGAACTTTTGTAGCAGGCCTTACGGGAACACAGCAACGTCACTGGACGTGTGTTGTACTATATACACATCGGGGCTAGGACAGGACAATTGCAGTTGGCTCCATTTGGAACTTTTGTAGCAGGTCTTACGGGAACACAGCTACGTCACTGGACGTGTGTTGTACTATATACACATCGGGGCTAGGACAGGACAATTGCAGTTGACTCCATTTGGAACTTTTGTAGCAGGCCTTACGGGAACACAGCTACGTCACTGGACGTGTGTTGTACTATATACACATCGGGGCTAGGACAGGACAATTGCAGTTGACTCTATTTGGAACTTTTGTAGCAGGCCTTACGGGAACACAGCTACGTCACTGGACGTGTGTTGTACTATATACACATCGGGGCTAGGGCAGGACAATTGCAGTTGACTCCATTTGGAACTTTTGTAGCAGGCCCTACGGGAACACAGCTACGTCACTGGACGTGTGTTGTACTATATACACATCGGGGCTAGGACAGGACAATTGCAGTTGACTCCATTTGGAACTTTTGTAGCAGGCCCTACGGGAACCCAGCTACGTCACTGGACGTGTGTTCTGGTACTATATGCACATCGGGGCTAGGGCAGGACAATTGCAGTTGACTCCATTTGGAACTTTTGTAGCAGGCCTTACGTGAACCCAGCTACGTCACTGGACGTGTGTTGTACTATATACACATCGGGGCTAGGGCAGGACAATTGCAGTTGACTCCATTTGGAACTTTTGTAGCAGGCCTTACGTGAACACAGCTACGTCACTGGACGTGTGTTGTACTATATGCACATCGGGGCTAGGGCAGGACAATTGCAGTTGACTCCATTTGGAACTTTTGTAGCAGGTCTTACGGGAACACAGCTACGTCACTGGACGTGTGTTGTACTATATACACATCGGGGCTAGGACAGGACAATTGCAGTTGACTCCATTTGGAACTTTTGTAGCAGGCCCTACGGGAACCCAGCTACGTCACTGGACGTGTGTTCTGGTACTATATGCACATCGGGGCTAGGGCAGGACAATTGCAGTTGACTCCATTTGGAACTTTTGTAGCAGGCCTTACGGGAACACAGCTACGTCACTGGACGTGTGTTGTACTATATACACATCGGGGCTAGGACAGGACAATTGCAGTTGACTCCATTTGGAACTTTTGTAGCAGGCCTTACGGGAACACAGCTACGTCACTGGACGTGTGTTGTACTATATACACATCGGGGCTAGGACAGGACAATTGCAGTTGACTCCATTTGGAACTTTTGTAGCAGGTCTTACGGGAACACAGCTACGTCACTGGACGTGTGTTGTACTATATACACATCGGGGCTAGGACAGGACAATTGCAGTTGACTCCATTTGGAACTTTTGTAGCAGGCCCTACGGGAACCCAGCTACGTCACTGGACGTGTGTTCTGGTACTATATGCACATCGGGGCTAGGACAGGACAATTGCAGTTGACTCCATTTGGAACTTTTGTAGCAGGCCTTACGTGAACCCAGCTACGTCACTGGACGTGTGTTGTACTATATGCACATTGGGGCTAGGGCGAGTGTGTTAAGTGTTCCTTCTTTCATTAAAACGCTGGAAAAGCTGGCCTCAGATTTTGACTTCTGTAATTAATTTTATTTATTTCTTCTTATGACAAAGTGAGTTGTGGAATATGTCAAGCAGCTCTCAAAAAGTTCATCAATGGCCTTTTATGAATATATATGGATGAACTACGTATTGTAAAAACATCTGATGTTTTGCACTCACATGACTTTCTCTACTCTTGTACTAACCATTCTTACAAACCCTTGTTCCTATATCTTCTTCGTGTTAGTTGAGATAAACATTTGTACAAATTATATTATTGCTTATTTACTTGTAGGTACAAGGGGAATATGGGAATACGGTAGGATTTGTGCGATAGTCAAATGTGTTAATACTTTGAGATTCCGTTCTGTTTACACAGTTAACATAAAAAATGAACAACGATGTTCCATTACACGAGTTTTAAGTTTTCCAAAACCCACCACATAACAAAGAATACCTCCGAAATGGTTCACCTTACGAGAAAATTTATTCGGACATAAATTGTGTATTTTAGCAAGATCTACATTTTTTGTACTAAAGCCCTATTTATTATTACTGTTTATAGTACTAATTCGGCGTAGGGAAGCAGCGACCCCATCGCCCAATGGGAAATCGCTGCAACAGCCACCCGAGTATTGGCGGGAAAACCAAAACGTTTCGGGGTCGGAAGGAAATGCCCACTCCCTACCTCATTTTCAATGTACCTTTTCTGAAGAACTGAATAATACGGCAATGATTTTTTTATCACATATACTATTGGGCAATAAAATTACATTTTTATGAGTATATAGCAGAAAAATGTAACTGTAATAACTTCTTTTAATAATAATACTTTTTTGATACACTTGAAAAGAAAAAAAATTATCAGTTTCCTTGATAATAACATCTTAAGTGTTGAAAAAGTGTCAGTTTATAGATATGTCAGGGAAACAGTCTCTAAAAGTTTCATTGCTCTGGGATAATAGTTTCAAAGAAAAGGTACGGTAAGTGTAGGTCGTTTGTACCTGGCCGTGTACGCGAAACAACGAAGTATTGGCGCATGCGCGGATCGGCTAGTCGGCATCTTCGGTTGGCAATAACCCCTCCATCGCTTCGACTAGCCGATCCGCGCATGCGCAACATGCTTGTTATATTACTATATTTGAAGATTATATGTATTATATCACAGTATATTATTGTTTTTGTACATTAATGATGTCACTGCATATATTACTTTCATTATATTACATTGTTTTTATTGTTTTTGTGTAGGTAATCCTGTACGAGCGCGTCCTCACGTGGTTCACTGACAGTTCTATGATGTCACTGATCTACAGCGGAAGAAGATGGCGCTGCAAGGCAGAAATATCTGTTGCCAACTTAACATTGTACAACTCGCTAAAACTACCAACCACTCATCACAAAATGCCAAAACAATGTACTATTATTTATTAATATTTTTGTTGTTAGTAATCTGTAATAACATTACTGGGTAGGTGTTCGGCTATTGGGTCAAGCTGCCTTCTCTCTTGTATAGCACGCTGTGGCTGTGCGGCGGCGATATTATTCCTTTCCTTTTTAATTTCTTTTACGTATAGTAAGTCGGGGAATTGTATTTCACCCAAAAATTCCATGTAGAGATTTCACCGGAAATATCTCTAAAGCTCAAAAGTTCCAAGTAGCACTCAGAACGTCCCGTTCCTGTATAAAATGTCCCACGTTACGAAAAACGTGTGATCCCTAGCTTTGAAAAAGAAAAACAAAAAACAAACACACATGCAAGCCGATAAATTAGTAGTGGGGTTTAGGGTGTACAACCAGCATATTTCCTATAGCGTCCTAGAGTGTCCTGTGGTCCTAGGTGCCTAGAGAGAGGACCTGAAAGGAATACGAGACCCAGGGGAAATATCGCGGACCGGAGTTCAAATCGGCCAAGATACCCACAACTGCTAGTTTTAAAATCAGACGTGTTGCACTCACATCACTTTCTCTACTCTTGTACTAACCATTCTTACAAACTCTTATTCCTATATCTTCTTCATGTTTATTGAGCTAAACATTTGCACAAATTATCTTATTGCTTATTTCCTTGTAGGTGCAAGAGGAATATTAGAATACAGTAGGCTTTGTGCGAGTCAATCTTTTAAAGCTTTGAGATTCCGTTCTCTTTGCACACTTAACATAAAAGATGAATAACAATGTTCCATTTCACGAAAGTTTTAAGTTATCTGAAACTCACCCAGATAACAAGAAATATCTCCGAAATGGTTCACCCTATAAGAAAATTTATTGAGACACAAATTGTGTATTTTAGGAAGATCTACATTGTTTGTGAAATATAATTTGGTCTATCTCTAACGGTTTACCAGTTATGCAAAAGTCGTCCAGAGTAAATACGACTACAGGGGCTATAGCCAGAAAATTCAAAATATACATTTCATTTGTCATACAAATATTTCAAATATATGACATTTTAATCAAAGTCGTTAGAACCATTTTCAAGAAAATCAAAACTTTCGAAAAATTTTCCAGTAAAGGGTAATTAGGGTGGGGCTATTTTCTTCAAAGTCTTGGTGTTGCATCCTTGAAAGACATTAAACTTAAATACAAAATTTGGTTTAACTTAACCGACTTTTCATTTGTACTTTCTCTACTGGTAAGTAGGGGAAGTATTGTATTCCACCCAAAACATAGGACGTCGAGATTTCACCGGCAAGTAATTTGCTTGATTACAGTCGGAGGTATGATTGATCGAAGGGTGAGGAGCGCGCGATTTTTGGGACATTTCAAAAATTAATCTACCAAAATAATTTTTTATAAAACGAAGAAACACGGGTCAAATATATTTTGTTTAAAAAAATCAAGAAAATCTGAGATTTTGAGGTCAATTTTTACCGTAGCTATTTTGCGACTTGACGTGGAATGACTCATTGGCTTCCCAGTGTGCGCTACACGACACGAACTGCTGGCAGGCTGAGGTTCAGCACCATGGATTTTGCTGCGTACCTACCTCCAATAGGGTTTAACCGCAGATAGGAAAAATATTTGGAAGGGTAAATAAGGGTGGTGTTGTAGTGTTAGGTTTAGAAGGAAGCTGTTGTGCCCCTTGAAAAATGACTCACAAGATACCGTAAAGCCCGCATTCTGATGGAACAAAGAGTTTTAAAATGGGGTATTTTAAAAATTTTGAAGTTTTTAATTTAGAATTTTCATAGGGGGTAATTTTGAGAGCCGAACAACTCTTTGTTGGGACTATAAATGGAGTGCAACTTTGGCTGCTGATGGAGTGTCTCTTTGGTGATGGGGCATGAGCGCAAGCCATGCGGAGAACCCGGTACGACCTAAAGCGGCGTGTTCTGGGGTCATAGTTCCCAAGAGACCTAACCAGGGCGCTTTGGTAACTTGTCGTAGAATTTTGCTACCCGGTGCCTAGTTTCTTCCTCCACGTATGGAAGAGATGAGGCTTCGTGAAGTAGTCTCACGGGGAAAGGTATTGGAACAGAACAGATGAACAGGAGTCCTCTATTCTGCACCCTTTGGAGCCAGCTTCCTGGTGCCATGCCCCACACTTCACAGGCGTAAAGCATGTGGGGGATTATAAGAGCCCGCAAGAGGTGTAACTTCAGGCAGACTGGCATCGCGGACCGCAGCATAGGGCACTGTGAAGCAATAGCCCCCTGCGTCCTCGCCGAGAGATCTCTGATGTATCCGCGGAAAGTTAGACCCCTATCCAGCTTAAGTCCTAGGTAGGTGATGGAGTCTCTGTACTCAATCCTTTGACATCGAAATTGGAATGTGAGGCAGTCTGCGGGGGCGTGGCGCCTCGTGAAGAGGATGGCGTGACTCTTGTCCGGATTAACGGACATTCGCTATCGCCGGCACCATTCTTGGATGAGGCGGAGGTGTCGCTGTATGGGGTTGAAGGCTCTGAGAATGTGTTTGTTGGTGCAGAACAGCAACACGTCATCAGCATATTGAGCTATGCTGACCTGTGGCTGTGATGGAAAATCTGCCATATAGACGCTGAATAGCGTGGGGGACAGCACAGAGCCTTAGGGCACTCCGCCTCTTATTGGCCTAAGTGTAGATGTTCTACCCGCAGAAAAATAAGGGGAAGCTCGGCGTAGTAGTGCCGCCCCTCCAAGTTATGCCCCTGTATATATGGATATTGTTCAGAAAACTTTCGCCATGAAAAACAAAACAGACCATTATCGAACTTCATCTTTTATATTTCAGCAGTCTTCTTTAAGTCTCATACACTAAGAAAAGCATGCACAAGTGTAACATAAATGCAAGACATTGCACCTATGTTATTTAATAGGAGGATGTACATACGGTTATTTAAGACATAAAATCATGGAAGTCCAACTTTACACTTGCATTGCATGCATAGAGGAAAGATTCCATATATTTTTTTCCAGGGACTGCCAGTTATTCTTCAATATTGTAAACCTTTTATTACCCCATCAGTATTCAATTGTTGATATAACGAAGAGTACAGAATTTGATGGTTAAAGCATACCACTTTTGAACACTCGACTATTGATTTGATTTACCCTATCTCCCCTTGCACCTACAAAAAAATAGGAAATATATTTGTAAATATTCATATGGATTGACATTAAGGGGAGGCATCGGTGAAATTTGTGCAAAAATTATGAAAAATCTGATTTTTCATGTTTCGCCTTAAACTTATGCCTGTATCTTGTACTTTTAGAATCTGTCACTTATGCAGCAGTGCTACTTAAAAGGTTTGTATGTGATGATTCAAATGCCCATGTGAGGGTTGGCATGGCTCCTGAAATGCATTCTGTTACACATTGCAGCAAAATCAGGTACAAATATTGAAGTTTAACTGGTGGATGTAATCAGAAATGTGTTGTGGGATCTTCTGTAAACATTCATCCTGATAAAATAGTGCTTAAGCATCGCAAAACGTTTGTCTGTGTACATGTGTTAAACACATCGTCATGTTTTCTTGAATTTTATACAAGAATTTCTGTTTCTAAAAAGAAATTGCAAGTTGCACTGACTTCAGCTATTATTGAGTTCAATATGGGTTGTGAAGCTAAGCTCTATGTAAAGGAAAGAGTTACAAGTAGTAAAGTAAGTCTAATCAGCAAAAGAATAACTAATGTTAGGCATAAGCAAAAATTAAAGCAGTATACACTAAGTACATTATATACATTCAAACCAGCAGAAAAACAATTAAGAGTAGTAAAATTTAAAGAAGTTAACCAGTTAGGGGAACGACATTCATATGGTCCAGGGGAATTCTAAAGCAGTAAATATGTGTTATCATACACTTAAAATGTTAACATTTTTTATTTTTTACACTTTTTAATCTTTAAAATACAATTCTTAATAGATGTCTGAAATTTTGCATGCACATTGTTAGATAGTTACTTCATAAAACTTAGTATTTTACATCCCCTAGACAGAGTAGTTTATTTGCTGCTGAATTTTGATTTTGAAAATTATTAATAATTTGAAGAAAAATGGCAATCACTATAGCCAATAATTTTTTCTCTAAAACTGACATAGTCAAATAAAAAAACCAGGTTTTGTATACACAATGAAAAGGAACATATGGCCAGAGTTTGGTTTATTTATAATAAATAATACCTGATAACAAGCATTTGTGTAACTACATTAAAATTGCAGCAAAACACCCAATAAAGTTTTTTTTTAAAAACTATTTTACTTAGAAAAGCGAAATTCGGTAGATCTACTAAATATACTTTGGCACAAATGCATACAAGTATTTACTTCATTGTTACAAAAGATGCCTCCCCTTAGGCAGATAAAGAAATAAACTTCTGTAATAAATGTTACAGAACCCATATAAATATTGATTACAGTAGGAAGAAATTATTTTATATTGATTGACAATAAATCTATTAATATAAAATATTTAATCACTGTACAACATTTAGTTTATTCATTTTTACACAACCAAACTTGTTATTTTGCAGCACTAAAACAACCAAACAAATAAAAGTACATGTAGCATATAAGGAAATTCATTCCCGAACTGCCCATATACACAATACGGCAGAAACAGTGACCCACTACAAACATGTTATTTAAGCATGAAGAAATACAACCACACATTGTTAATGTGCATGTTGGAAAGAACACTTAATATTTTTAATTACATATATAACTTTTTATAAATTATATCTTTCAGGTGTCCAATGCAAATTTAGACACAAACATGCAAATTCGCCATAACCTTACCAAGAACATCTCCTGTTTGGCCTTTATTTAGACATGAATATCCAAGTCCACAGTATTTGGCCTATTAGCATGCCGATAAATCTGGTAAATGGGTTGGAGTTGAGATCACCAAAGCAGGAAACAACATGCTCTGGAAACAATCTGTGTAAGATTATCATGGATGTACTGGATGTGTGGGCAGTTGCATCATCTTGTTGAAACCTAACGACTGCAAGGAGATAGGTATATATTCTTAAGATGCATCCTGTTGTTTATTGTCATGGATGTACTGGCTGTGTGGACAGTTGCATCATTTTGTTGAAACCCAACGACTGCAAGGAGATAGGTATATATTCTTAAGATGCATGCTGTTGCTCTGTACTGCTGGTCCTTCTCGTAATTATCTTTCATGACCAAACTCGATCAGTCCAACCAATGTGAATCTGTTGCCAAAGAAAGGCCTCATTTGTATGACACTATCATCACATTTGTAAAATGCTTCCACTGCAAACTGATGAGGGCTATTTGATGAAAGCTTCATACGCTTTGATATACAATTGCTTGAACTGCACTATGCACTGGCACCAACATTAACCCTCTAAGAAGATGTGTCCAACAATGCAGCGCAATTTAAGATGACTTACTGTTTCTGTCACACCTGTATATAACATGGGGACAGTAAGCCATTCTTTGTATAAGGGTCATTCAAATGAAAGTGGCATTACATCAGGGTGGCAATTATAGCAATTACTTCCAAGTTGTCACCAAAAAACCAAACAATTATAGAATGTTGGAAAATCCTTACCCATCTAACCGCACTTCAAAAACACCTAGTCTTCCAATGGATACCAGCCCACTGTGGACTGAATGGTAATGAGAAAGCTGATTTTCTTGCTAAAAAGGGTACCGGAATTGTGCAGAAATCTATAGTTAATCTACCATTTTATGCAGCTAAAATATTAGTAAACTCTGAATTCAAAAAAATTATTGCAAAATATTACTATGAAAAATCAAAAAATAAAAGATGGGAACTACCAAACATTCAAACAGTAATTCCTGAGTATCCTTGAAAAATGGCAGTTGCAACCTTCAGGTTGATTACAGGACATGATTGTCTGGCAAAACATTTAAACAGAATTGGGATATATTCTTCACCACTCTGTCCTCTATGTGATCTGCAAGAAGAAATGGACTAAGACCACCTTCAAATATGCCCAGCCACTTCTAGTGCCCCATCCATCAGTGAAAAATATTGGAGAGCAAGAGGATTAATGACTTCATTGTCAGAAATCCAGCATTAGCTAACAACAAGAACAATATCAGTTTGAGGAATGGTTTATAGTATACTGCATAATAAGAACTGTAAATGGTACTTATCAGGTCGATAATGCATTTTGGGAATACGAGGCCTGCATGGCTGAGATCTGATAAGTAACTTACTATCTTTCTTTTATAGAAGTTTGAAAACAGTGTTGTTGTAATTAATTTAACTCACCTTTTAAATTAAATTAAAGTAACTTACTGTTTGTGGTTAGCCAATTACTTTTTGCAATGCTTAAAAAACCATGATTGCTTTTCCATATTTTATTGGAAATTAAGAAAAACTGAATTCTCAATGTGGACAAATGAAAAGCTACATCTATGCTGTCTCAGATAGGCCTAATAATTTGTATATTTCATGTGAAATCCAGGTTCCACCTTAAGATGTACTAAAGAAATAAAAATAATTGAATTGCTTCTTAATGCTAACATGTCCAATTTCACATTTAATATTTCAATCAATAAATAACTCTTATGTTTGTACACTTTGCTAAGGATTCATTAATAACTTATTTACTATGCTGTTGGGGTTATGTCATTTCCAACTGGTACCGTAAGTATTAATGATCAATTTTAGCCTTGTTGCCATGGGAATTGATAAGTGAATTGTAAATTTAGCTTACACTACCAAATGTGTGTTAACAATGATTAACTTACATATCACATATTGCAAAAATAATATCAATATACATTAGTATACATCAAGCGGGATGGCTCAAGCAGTAACATCTGTGGCCCGCATTCTATAGGTCGCAGGTTCAATCCCCATGGCTGTGCACTCTGACATGGGTTTTTCCATAATTTTCTGATGTCACTTAGACGAATGCTGGGGTGCATTATTTTATACCATGGTTTCCTTTTCCTCATTTCCCTTCATTCCATTTTGTTATCATCTTTCAGGATATGCATCTGTGAAAAAAGGCTTAAAATTTTAAAAATTTCCAAAAATGGATTTTTGTTTTATCAAATAGTATAAATCTTCTGCTTTATTTTGATATGCTTTTTATAGCCTTACGACCATTTTAACTATGTCACGTGGCCGTCTGATTGCTTGTAAGTGGTCATGTCCATTTAAATCAATACGCTTCCATTATCCTTGCTATGACTTCAAACTTAGTTTTTCCATGTTTTTATTTTTAGCACCGTTTGCTCTTTAAAATGCTCCACATGATGCAATTAGCAGTACTTATGCATGCAATTTGGTATACCTGCTTAGAAATAACATTAAAAAGAAATAATGAGATAATTTCTTCATAACGTGAATAACTGCAGAGTAATTAAATATTAAAGTTTACATTTCGAAATTTAAATGAAAAAAATAATGATTTTAAACTTTAAAATTTATTTTTATCCAAACTAATAACAAGATTAAGAAATTATCTCATCAATTTGCTAACAATCTATTACAGAACATAACTAAAAATTATTAAGTGTTTCAAATCAAAATTGCATCATGGGGGAGCCATTTATACAAATACTAAAAAAAAGTAATAAAATATTAATATGTTAGCAACCAATCTGACTAAATGTATGAAATTTAGCACAGTTACTCCTCAGTATACAGTAATTGTTGTGTTAAAATTTCAAATCAATCCAATCAAAACTGCAGATTTTCACAGGTATCCTTCAGGAGTACTTTCAGGCATGTAGTGTTGACAGTGCCAGGTAGATGGCGCAATTAATTGTACATGATATTTGCCATTCTTGGTGTTAGGTGGCGTTGTCCTCCATTGCTCAGTGTGACACAGAAAACGTGGTGTGATGGTTGCTTGGCAGGTCACTATGTGTCACTATGGCTTGTCTAGCTGTGACCCTGTGTGGCACCTTTGGTTCCCTCATTTAATCCCTACCTCTTGGGGGTGGTAGCCACAATAGATCTGTGTAGGTCGAAGTGAACAAGGTGTCCCATCTGTGTCTGGGCCCTTTACCCTTTAGTATACAAAAGTAAGACGTGATACAGACGTAACAGATAGGCTAGACCTAGTCACTTTGCAGGTTGAGACAAATGTTCCAGTAGTCAATGAGACGATGAAACCCTGTCAATTTTCAACAGCAGCTTGGACCTCATCTTTGTCGGCAAATCGCTGTCCCTTCAGAGATTTCTTGAGTGGACCAAAGATGTGGTAGTCACATGACGACAGGTCCAGGCTGTGAGGAAGATGTCTGAGAACCTCCCAGCCACAGCCACATGAGGATGAGCGTTATCATGTAAGAGGATAACCCTGTGTGACAGCATGCCACATTGGCAGTTCTTGATATTCTGTCTCTGCAATGTGGCACAGTGACACCCTAACATTGACTTTACCAGCCCCAGTGGTCATGCAAGCCTTCTTTGGACATGGGGATGAAGAATGTCGCCATTCTATGCTCATGCTTTTGGTGGATGGATCAAAGTGATTGCACCATGTTTCATCAGCAGCAATGATCCTTGAAAGGATTAGTTCCCCATTTCATGGTACTACATAAGGCATCTTCTGCTCCTCTGTTAAATGTTTTGGCACACATTTCACACAAACCTTGCAGTATCACACCCCTTTCACACAGTGTTGTGTGCACGCTTCCTATGCTCTTAGTCATTTCCTCCATTATTTCTTGAGTGGTGATTCACCAACTCATTTTCATGAGACGGTCCACATTTGCAACTGCTTCCTGGGTGATAACTATGTGCACTTGACCAGATTGGGGCCTGTTGGCAGCAGTGCTTCTTCCACTACAAAATTCCCTACACCATGAGAATACTGATCTGCATTTCATACACTCCATGCCATACACATTTTCCATTTGAATGACTCTTATATAAACAAAGGTCACCGGGATGCAATAACCCTTTGTATAAAGTGTAGTAACTCTGGTGAATATAACATATTTGTTATATGTGAAAAGTATCTAAATACTACTTTAAACAAGCTTTAAAATTTGAGAGGTAGAATTGGAACTGAAAAATACAATGTCACAGCTGGGATTTGAACCACAGACCTTCCCAGCTGTGGCATTGAATTTTTAAGTTCCAGTTGTAACTCTCAACAATTTTCCACACATGGCTTGTGTGTTTAAAAATGTCAAGAGTAAGTTTGTTGGCATAAATAAATAATAATAATTACCATCTGAAGGTTATTTAAAATCTGGACATAAAGTACTTGCAATAGGAAGTCACTGTTGGGGTAATTGTCTCTGATGTGAGACTGCCTTTGTGGTTTACCGAGAGAAATATGAACTGGTTTGAGAAGTCAATGCCATTCTGGCAGGTAGTCACAGTAGCTTAATGGTTAGAGCACCTGCCTAGTAAGTGGAGGGTCTGTAGTTCAAATCCCAGCTGTGGCATTGAATTGTTGCAGTTCTAACTCTAAAGTGTTGCTCACACACAGCTTGTGTGTTTAAAAACACCAACAATAAGTTTGTTGGCATAAATAAATAATAATTTACTATCCATTCTTTAGTTACTGCACTAGGTTTATGACTATGTAAAAAGTGTAGGCTTGTCTGATTAAACCTCTGCATATCTTAGGAAAATTAAGTTATCAGTTAATTACTTTGTTGGATGAATGATTATTTTAAGACATTTCATTTAAGTTAAGGATTATTGTCACAGTGTTTTCCCAAAATCACAGATCTAGTTTACATGCTCTAGATGAAGTGCCATATAATAACACATGTGCTTTCACTTATAATGTAAACAATTTACTTTTGAATTTGCTGCAGTAGCAATGGTGTTGTTACATGCAATGCACTTATGTGCACATTTTCCTCATGAATTCAATTAAGTGTTTTTAAATATTCACCTCTAATAAAGATCCCCAAAGAGTACTGCACTTATCGAGCTTGTTTCTCTTATAAATTAAATTGTAAAGATATTCTCAAAAGTACTTCCAATATGCTCTTTATTGCCCGCATGTATTAAATTATGTCTTTTTAAATTTGCTGCTCTAGTAAACCTCTTCCCACAAATACTGCAATTATAAGGTCTTTTGCCCTCATGAACTAAAGTATGTCTTTTCAAACCTGTTGCTGCTGTGAAGCTCTTTTCACAAACATTGCAATTATGTGGTTTTTTGCCCTCATGAATTAAATGATGTGTTTTCAGGTATGTCGCTGTAGCAAATCTCTTCTCACAAATGCTGCACTTGTATGGTTTTTTGCCCTCATGACTTAAATGATGTCTCTTCAAAGATGATGGTCTAGTAAAGCTCTTGTCACAAATACTGCACTTGTGTGGGTTTTTACCTTCATGAATTAAATTATGCACTCTTAAATCTGATGCTGTAGTAAATCTCTTTACACAAACACTGCACTTATATGGATTTTCGCCATCATGAATTAAATTATGCACTTTCAAATGTGCCTCCCTACGAAAGCTCTTTCCACAAACACTGCACTTGAATGGCTTTTTACCTTCATGAATTATATTATGTCTTTTCAAATCTGCAGCTGCAGTAAAGCTCTTTTGACAAATAGTACACTTATGTGGGTTTTTACCATCATGAATTAGCCTGTGCTTTCTCAAATATGCTGATGTAAAAAAGCTCTTATCACATATACTGCACTTATGTGGCCTTTTGCCCTCATGAATTAAATTATGCGTTTTCAAATGATTTGACCTAGTAAAGGTCTTTTGACAAATGTTGCATTTATGTAGTATTTTGCCCCTATGAACTGCGTTATGTACTAACAAACGATCTATCCTGGTGTAGTCTTTTCCACAAATGTTGCGCTTATATGGTCTTCTGATCTCATGAGGTGAATTATGTAATTTATCAGCAGCACGGGAACCAACTTCTCTACATATTCTGAAACATTACAAGCAATATAATGCACATGAGCAAAACAGTACTAAATTATGTTATCAGCAAACAAAATAACATACAGAATGTATCATAACATCTGATTTTGTGTTCCAGTGTTTTGTTTAGGTAAATCCACGAGATGCCACCACAGTTATCGAGCAGCACTTTACATATGTGAAATTGTGTAGAAAATATATAAGAATTTCATTTTCTTATAGAATAAAAACTTTCTGATATTCATACACATTATCTTCAGAAGCTCCTTTATACAGCTGTAATAAAACTACTACTTTTTGACTCTTTAATCCACTGTCAGATAACCAATGGCTTCCTGATGTTTTAGGCCTTCCTGATGATAATTTACCCTTCCGGTCAATGTTACCAACATAAATTCAGTTTAATGTTAAAATTTGCACCTAACTTCTTTGCCCAAGCTATCCAAACAGTAGCAATCGTATGATTAATGTGAATAAAATCTGGGTAAGAATGGTGGAATCTTCACTTGAAGTGGATAAAATAATTCTAAACCAGAAAACATTGGAGAAACATACAAACCATATGGAAACAGTTGAATGACTTATATTACATAACTTTAATTTACTTCTGGTTTACATTACATAACCTATGCTCGAAAAACTGCAGTTTTAACCTTCAGGTTGATTACAGGATATGACTGTCTGGCAAAACATTTGAACAGAATTGGGATATTCTACACCACTCTGTTCTCTATGTGATCTGCAAGAGGAAATGGACCAAGACCATTTTCGAATATGCCTGACCACCTCTAGCGCCCTATCCATCAGTGAAAAATATTGGAGAGCAAGAGGATTAATGACTTCATTGTCAGAAATCCAGCAATAGCCAACAACATTACATAACCTTATTTATTGACATGCAACTGTTAAAACTAGTACTTCATTTTTTATAGTTCCAAAGTGATTTAGCAGTAAGGATATGATATGTATAATAATCCATTAAACTTCAGAAGGCTTTCCTTGGTAAAAAAAACAACTAATGTTATTTGATACAGTCCGTAAGGAGTTTGTTTTTAGTTTTATTAACTTCCGTTCTTGTTATTCATGCAAATAGTCAAACAAAATCTTACTTGACATTGTGCTATTCTTTAGACAAAATCACTTGCAATGACTATGGTTTTTCATAATAACACAACCTCTAGCTACATTACTTATGATACTTTTCAATTTTGGAACCATAATTCTCATTAATGGTACAACCCCAGGGAGACCAAGATTTGGATATCCAGGATACCAAGTCACATTCTCGATTGGATTCCTCGAAGAGGTGAGAGCTTATGTCTAATGCCCAATTAACTTTGGTCTACAAAAGTGTTTGATGAGTTACCAGATGCCTCCCTCTACACACTGGGCCAGGGAGTCGCAGGGGAGGGGGGAGGGGAAACAGCTAGCTAGGGAACGGCTGTTTCTCTCTCTGAGTATCATGTAGGACTTTATTCATATCCACTGATAAAGGTTAGTCCCAGGGAGGGGCCATTGCATATGCTGTTGCACTCCAGTGTGAGGCCCTGAGGTGAGTGTAGTCCAGCCTAGGACTCTCACCTAAGCCGAGCGGTGTCAAGGATGTGAGCATGCCATTGGACATGTTTGAAACGCGGGAGGATTTAGATCACCGTGGAGGGAACAAAATAAAAAAGTTCCTTTAAGTTGTAAAAGAAGCAGTCGGGTCATGTGGCCCTAGAACACATTAATTTCTAGAATTTCAAAATGGAAAACAATCATTTACATCATTGCACCCATTTATGGTTACAATAGGTCTCAATAAACTAGCTGATCCATGCAGTAGACCTAACAATACCATGCTTTTGGCTCAAGCATATTCAGCACCACAAGCAACAAAAATACTGAGGTCAAAACATTAGCCAACTATCTCATATATGTGGAGGACCTCAAGCTCTTTGTGCAGTGTGTTAAATATCCATGAATTGGATGAGGAAATTCAAGAAAGTCTTCAGGATCAGGTGTTATGTCTGGTTCAGTGGATAGAAAGAGATGTATTCATGCTTGTTAGTATCTATTTCTTTACCTTTGGTCCAGTACATCTCCCTCAAATGACTAAGGCAGGTGTGAAGTCGTCATGTTGGGCTATTCATCTTGAATTTGCTCATATATTATAAGCATCAGCCCGTTGAAAAAACACGTGGCTTTTCTAATGGTGAATCCATCTTGGTTGACTACAGCAATGTCTTAAAGCATGGTACTCCTCAACTTGTGTAAACTACAACGGTGAACAGCGTCAAGTTCCTAATAATGCCCCCATTTTACAAAGGATAAAGCAATTCAAGAGATTCGGTAAGAGAGGAGTCTTCCTCAGACTCCACACTCTCCTGTGTGTATATGAACTCTCTGTCCCAAAGTCTTGCACCTATAGCTCAGTTGCAGCTAATTTGTTACTAACTCGGGAAGTTGCAATTCAGATCAGTGATATTAACATGGCTACTGTCAGAGAAAAGATTCTCTAAGAAGCCATCGACATCAACAGGTATTTATTATTTATTTATACCAACAAACTTACAGTTGGTGTTTTTAAACACATAAGCCGTGTGTGGGCAATGTTTGAGAGGTAGAACTGGAACTTAAAAATTCAATACTACAGAACTACCTCTCAATCAACAGGCATGTCTGATTCAACATCTGTCAAATCCGATAGTGAAACGAACACTTCTGCAAAACCATCACCATAGCTGTCGACCTCAAGGAATAGGACTGAGAAGCCTGTAACATAATGCATCACCCATAAAGTTTAGGACTGCCTATTATAGAAGACTTTCTGACAGTGAATACAAAGCCTTCTCCCAAAATCAAAAGGGAAACATCCTCGGACAACCTCCCCTAAGGAATCTTCTGTAAAGGACATTGATCAGATATCTTTATGTTTGCTGACCTCCATTTCCAATCAGTTTAAGATTCTCAAACACACGTTTAGCATTGGGTGTCTTTTCTTTGCAGATGGAGCAGAATCCTGTACACACTGCAGTAAAAGGTGTTGCCCTGACACCAAAGAAAAATAATAAATTTACTCTAACATCACTGTCTTCAATGTTGTTGTTGTTAGCTAATGCTGGATTTCTGACAATGAAGTTATTAATCCTCTTGCTCTCCAATATTTTTCACTGATGGATGGGGCACTAGAAGTAGCCGGGCATATTTGAAGGTGGTCTTACTCCATTTCCTCTTGCAGATCACATAGAGGACAGAGTGCTGAAGAATATATCCCAATTCTGTTTAAATGTTTTGCCAGACAATCATGTCCTGTAATCAACCTGAAGGTTGTAACTGCTGCTTTTTGAGGATACTCAAGAATTACTGTGTGAATTTTTGGTAGTTCCCATCTTTTATTTTTTTATTTTTCATAGTAATATTTTGCAATAATTTTTTTGAATTCAGAGTTTACTACTCTTTTAGCTGCATAAAATGGTAGATTAACTATAGATTTCTGCACATTGTCTTCAATGTAGTGGAATCTATGATTGAGAACTTATTCCATTGCAACTACCTCGGTCATCCTACGAGGGAGCATATGTGGAATTACAAAACACACCAGAGCTTGCACTTTTACTTAAGGATAATGAACCTTTGGCCTTCTGTTTCCAAGCAGCTAGGCTCTATCTACAAGAATACTTTCAAATTAGTTGGTACATCCAGTACACCATGATCTTACAATGGAAGAGTATTCTCACACATGGGTGCACTGCTCATCAGAGACATTTTGTGGAATCTCTTTCCTTACAGTTTGACATTCTGTCAGTCACTCTAAGAATAAACTGCCATCCATCCTATTTAACATTTGTAATATTTATCTGCCTCTGTCTGATGACCGCTCACTCATTCATTTAGAAGATCTAGATCCCCAGTTACCAACACCATGTCTATTGATGGGGAACATCAGAGCACATGATTCCCTTTGGAGGCCAAACTGGATTTGTGCCAGAGGCAAACTAAATGCTGATTTCATGGGTAACTATAATTTAGCTCTTCTGAACACTGGAGAGTCCACATTTCTTTCTGACTCTTTCAACAGCTTTTCACATCTTCATCTAGCAGTTTGTTCACCACAGTTAGCAGTTTTCTTACAACAGAATGCCATCTCTGCTTAATTGTCTAATGACCACTTTCCATGTCTTACATGAGCCCTAATGACCTAGTTATCAACAGACTCTCAAATACTACACATTCACTCACTCAGTCATCTATGTCTTATTAGTCTCTTAATACAAGATACACATTCCACATGTGCGGTACCTGGCATACCTTTACCAACATCCTTCCATCAACTAGCTGTAGTTAGTGCATGGTAGGAGAGGCGATGTATATCCCTTTCGGATGATCGTCACCGGGTGTGGCGGAGGAGAGGCCACACCTTAAAAAAAAAAAAAACATGTATGTCTAGTTGGCACTTTGATCATGCCAACACAAGCCTTTACTCCCAGTTGGTTGTCTTTATTTACAATGAGAATGAGTCTGTGAATCTTTTATCCCAATAGCTCACAGAGACAATTCTTTCTGCTGCTGAACAATCTATTCCCTGGCTGACTCCCCATTCCCATCTATTTCCTGTCCCTTGGTTGATGGATAAATGCCAGAATGCTGTGTTCTAAGGCATACACTTAGATTTCTGAACAGCACACTAAATTGATAACCTAATCCAGGACAAAAAATACATCCAAGTCTAGGCAAGTCATTAAGGGTAGAAAAAAGAACTGGAACAAGTTTGTAGCTTCATTTAACAGACAAGCACCTTCCTCGGTTGCATAAGATAAGTTAAGCTGCGTGGTCAAAAGATCGACCCACATACAAATCTCCAGTCTTAAAACAGCTGCAGAGCTGTTGTTGATACATTTAATGTACCTAATGTTTGGGCAGCGCTTTTGCTCAAATGTCTAGCTCAAATTAACTATTCACCTGAGCTCCTTCCGATGACTCCTCATGTGGAATCTCAAGGTTTATCATTCCATTCTGAGACACCTTTTCACAATGGCACAGCTAGAACATGCTGTTTGAATCTGCGGGATTATCTTGGTGTTACACATTAAGCTATAAAAGTACTTAATGAGTAGGTCACATAGCACAAGGCAGTTATTATCTCCTGCTTATGGCAATGGACAATAGGAGCACTCTACAATGTACCCATATTGTGTCCTTGTGTGCAAAAGAGATACAGTAGCATGCAATGCAGCATAATAATAGCATTTTCCAGTGCAATTTACAGAGAGCTATTAAATGGAACTGTAGATTCAACTTTGGCTATCCAGCAAAATTAGCTATATCACAAAAAAAAATCTGATGTGTTGCACTCACATGACTTTTTCTATTCTTGTACTATCCATTCATACAAACTCTTATTCCTGTACTTTCTTTGTGTTAGTTGAGATAAACATTTGCACAAATTATCCTATTGCTTATTTCCTTGTAGGTTCAAGGGGAACATTAGAATACAGTAGGCTCTGAGTGATAGTCAAATCTTTTAAAGCTTTGAGGTCCCATTCTCTTTCTCGTTTTTCAGCTATGCTGTCCACAGACAGACAGACAGATAGACACACACAGGCCTTTTTCGAAAAGTGCTTTTTTTTTACTATTCAGGAGGCCTCCGCAGGTATTTTTGTTCAAATATTAAATTTGTATGGAATATAACAGTTCCTCTGCTTTCTATAAGTATGTTGTAATGAAATATCTGACTAGCAGTCTTACCTTGTTGATTCTGTCAACTGGAATTCCTGATCTCCCTCACCTGTCAATGTGTCAACCTGTAAACCAAATGGAATTATTCTCACATGCCCCACCCTGTAAGTTTTATGGCAAACATATAAGTCACATGTAATACTTGAATGTCAAGTACTGAAGATAAAACATTACTGAGCAAATTCATGTTTCTGCACATGGCACTATTCAGTTTTTCATTTCTCTACTATGTATAGAAAGTAGAGGAAGTATTGTATTACACCCAACAATTCTATGTCAAGATTTCACCCGAAATATTTGTTTTGAAGCACCCAGAATCCAAAAAAAAAAGCATTTTTAGAAAAAGGTCTATGTGTGTGTCTGTCAGTCTGTGGACAGCATAACTCAAAAATGAAAAGTTAGTTAAAAACCAAAGCTGGTATATAAGTTTAATGTCTTTCAAGGATGGGACACGAACATTTTGAAGAAAATTTCTAAACTACCCTTTACATGGAAAATTGCCTGAAAATTTTTATTATCTTGAAAATAGCTGTGCGATTTTGATTAAAATGGCATAATTTGAGATATTTTTATGACAAATATATAAACATTTTTATTTGGGCATAAATTGGTGTTTAGCAAGATCTACATGTTTTGTATAGTAAGATTTGGTCTACCTCTTATGGTTTCCAGTTATGCAAAAGTCATACACAGTAAACATGACTACATGGACTGTAGCCAGAAAATTCAAAATGTACATTTCATTTGTCATAAAAATATCTCAAACATTATTGATTGATTAAAATTGTTAGAGCCATCTTTGACAAAATCAAGTGTTACAAAAAATTTTACAATGTAAAGTGTAGTTTAGGGTGGAGGAATTTTCTTCAAAATCTTTGCATCGCATCCTTAAAAGATATTAAACTAAATTCCAACTTTGGTTTTTACCCGACTTTTCATTTTTGACTCATGCTGCCCACAGAATGACACACACACACATGGACACACAGACCTTTTTCTAAAAATGCTGTTTTTTTTGGATTCAGGTGGCCCAAAAACCTATATATCTATTGAAATCTTGACATCAAATTTTTGGGCGGAATACAAAAATGGGATTTTTACCAAACAATTTGCTCACAGTATTGTTTGGAAAACAAAATAGAAACAGAAAGAAAGAATACGTAGAGGAAAGTCAAGAACATCTATTGAAAACCATATGCTAATTTAATCTTTCAATCATAAAATATGAATCACACAACTAATTATAATATTAAATATAAAGAAGACCGAGTGGGGTGGCTCATGCAATAATGTCTGCTGCACACATTCAGGAGTTGGCAGGTTCCATCCCTGTGGTCATGCATTCTGAGATGGGTTTTTCCGTGAAGAACAGTGACAGTTTTAAGGGATTTGAAAAATAAATTTTTTGGTTTTTAATTTTAAAATATATATGTATACATGATGACCTATATAAAGTGTTACAGCTGAATATCTCTAAAATGAACAAAAGAAACCAATTGCCTAGAATTGCAATATTATAGGAGCAAGCAGCCTTCCCAATTGTGATATGGAAACTAATTTCATGGGGCCCCTTATATCCACAGAATTTTAAATGAAACCATGTTTGTTTTTGTATATTCTGGTTCCCTGCAATAAACTATGTAGCTTTTACTAAAACATTTTTTTTACTGAAATGAATTGTTGATCTGTTATAGGTTCTTTTCATTGAAAACATCTCCCTTTTGAACTCAGGGAGAAAATAAAGTATCAAATGAAAGAACACATTAATAGACATAATATGCATTATTGTGCATCTGGAAACCTCAAATGGATGAGAACTGTTCCTTTACAGCATCGTTGGTTGCTAAGTATCTGGTGTGGAATTCTTGATAACCTTATCACCAGCCCTATGTCTTTGAAGGCTCAATTACTGGTGAATCATATTATTTTCTCAGCCGTGAATTACTTCCCTTATTGGAAAATGTGTCCTTCAGCGTGAGAAGAGAAATATGATACCAGCAGCATGGTGCACCACTACATATTGCAACGTGCATACTTCAACTTTTGGTGATAGGTGGAGTGGATGTGATGGTGACTTACCATTGTAATTACTTTATATCCCAGCATTAAATAACCTTCTGATGGTAATTATTATTTATTTATGCCAACAAACTTACGGTTGTGTTTTTAAACACACAAGCCGTGTGTGGGCAAAGTTTGAGAGGTTCAAATCCCAGTTGTGGCATTGAATTTTTAAGTTCCAGTTCTACCTCTCAAACTTTGCCCACACATGGCTTGTGTGTTTAAAAACACCAACAGTAAATTTGTTGGCATAAATAAATAATTACCATCTGAAGGTTATTTAATCCTGGGACATAAAGTACTTACAATAGTAAGTCACCATTGGGGTAATTTGTCTCTGATGTGAGACTGGTTTGAGAATTTAATGCCATTCTGGCAGTTTGTCACAATAGCTCAATGGTTAGAGCAGCTGCCTGGTAAGTGGAAGGTCTGTGGTTCAAATCCCAGTTGTGGCATTAAATTTTTAAGTTCCAGTTCTACCTCTCAAGTCTCTATTAATTTTATCAAAGCAATGCAAACGGTTTATCAGGAACCAAAAGGAATAAGACTAAATTGACAAGAATCAGAAACGTTTAAGATAAATAGAGGAATTAAACAGGGAGATAACTTTAGCCCATGCTTTTTACTTTCTCTACTGCTAAGTAGAGGAAGTATTGTATTCCACCCAAAAATTCGTTGTCGAGATTTCATCAGAAATATATGTTTTGAGACCCCCCGAATCCAAAAAAAAAGGCGTTTTTAGAAAAAGGTCCATGTGTGTGTGTGTGTGTGTGTGCATGTGTCTGTCAGTCTGTGGAAAGCAGAACTCAAAAACAAAAAGTATGTTAAAAACCAAAGTTGGTATATAAGTTTAATGTCTTTCAAGGATGAAACACAAAGATTTTGAAGAAAATAGCTGCACCCCGAACTACCCTTTATGAGGAAAATTTTGATTTTCTTGAAAATGGCTATAATGATTTTGATTAAAATGCCATATGTTTGAGATATTTGTAATTTTGTGGCTATAGCCCATGTAATCCTTTTTACTCTGGATGACTTTTGAATAACTAGTAAACTGTAAGAGATAGACAAAATCTTACTATACAAAAAATGTAGATCTCGCTAAAACACAATTTATGTATGAATAAATTTTTTTGTAGACTGAATCATTTTGATGATATTCCGTGTTACTTGTGCCAGTTTTGGAAAACTTAAAACTTTCGTGAAATGGAACATTGCTGTTCATTTTATGATATGTTAACCGTGCAAAGAGAACGGGATCTCAAAGCTCAAAGCCTACTGTATTCTAATATTCCCCTTGTACCTACAAGGAAATAAGCAATAATATAATTTGTACAAATGATTATCTCAACTAACATGAAGAAGATATAGGAATAAAAGTTTCTAAAAATGCGTAGTACAAGAGTTGAGAAAGTCATGTGAGTGCAACACTCCAGGTTTTTAGTTTTGTGATGGACGAAATCAGGAAAATCTGTAGAACAGCAAGAACTATAGTTGTTGTTAGCTAATGCTGGATTTCTGACAATGAAGTCATTAATCCTCTTGCTCTCCAGTATTTTTCACTGATGGATGGGGCACTAGAAGTGGCCGGGCATATTTGAAGGTGGTCTCAATCCATTCCCTCTTGCAGATCACATAGAGGACAGAGTGGTGAAGAATATATCCCAATTCTGTTTAAATGTTTTGCCAGACAATCATGTCCTGTAATCAACCTGAAGGTTGCAACTGCTGTTTTTCGAGGATACTCAGGAATCACTGTTTGAATGTTTGGTAGTTCCCATCTTTTATTCTTTGATTTTTCATAGTAATATTGTGCAATAATTTTTTTGAATTCAGAGTTGACTAATCTTTTAGCTGCATAAAATGGTAGATTAACTATAGATTTCTGCACATTGCCGGTACCCTTTTTAGCAAGAAAATCAGCTTTCTCATTACCACTCAGTCCACAGTGAGCTGGTATCCATTGGAAGACTAGGTGTTTTTGAAGTGCTGTTAGATGGCTAAGCATTTTCCAACATTCTATAATTGTTTGGTTTTTTGGTGACAACTTGGAAGTAATTGCTATAATTGCTGCCCTGGAATCTAAGAGAATAACTGCTTGCTGAAAATGTGAAATTCTGTACAAAAGATTTTGTAGGGCCATTCGAATTGCTTCAATTTCTCCATCAAAGTTTGTAGTTCCATAACTTAAAGATTTGTAATAGGAAAAGAGGTGACATGTGACTCCAGCACCTGCTCCATCTTGGTTTGATATCAATGATCCATCAGTATAAATATGGAGCCATTCGTGTTCTGGAAACCTAGTATGAATTGTCTCTAATGCCAATAATTTTAGAACACTAGTTGGAGTATCACTTTTCTTAACTTCTTCTGTCAGGTGTAAATAATATGTGATGTCTAATGTTTGTTGGATTGACTTTAGATATGAAGTTTTCCTTTGAATTAGGAAAGTGTACATTCTTCTTGATGTCTTGAATTTTGGAAAGAAAGCTCTCCTGAGTCTTTAGTGTATGTGTAAAATTTCTCTTGTGCCATGTATTGAATGGGAGTCTGATCAACTTTTCGTGTTGAATAAGAGCCGCTTTTTCTATTTCATATTCAATGGGGTATTGGTTGGTTAGTATTTCCATAGCTGCTATTGGTGTGGTTTTGAAAGATTTGAATCTTTTTTGTGTTTGCTGTTACAAGAACTTTGCTGCAGTAAGTAAATAATGGCTTTATATATACATTGTATGTTGTGTTAAGAGTTGCTCTGGAACATCCCCACTTCATTCCTGTTAGACGTTTTAACAGTGAAAGGCACCTCTCTGCTCTTTGTATTACATTTTCTTTTTGTTTGGTCCATGTAAGTTTAGTATCAAATGTAACTCCTAAATACTTTGCTTCCTTTGTTTCTGGTAATTGTTGACCTTCAAAATTTAGTTTTATTTTTAGTGGCTTTTTTCTTAGTGAAAAGATTTGGTAGTTTGATTTTGTTGTATTAACAGTCATTAAATTTTCTTTGGTCCACCTTTGTAATTTGGTTAAGGATTGTTGCATGATTTTTTCAAGAACAATAGTAGGATATGGAAACTGGGCATAAGCATTGGTATGATGTGGATGACATCATATTGATTGCAAATAGTAGAAATAATTTACAGATGGCAATTAATGAATGGAAGGAGGAATTAATTAGAAAGAGACTGGAATGGAATATATCTAAAAGTAAAAATATGTAAACAGGAAAGAGAGATGAAGAAATCAAAATATAATGTAATGGCAAGGATCTGGAACAGCTAGAGAGCTATGAATACTTTGGAATATTAATAAACAAAATGGGTAAATAGAACAGGAAATTTTAAATAGAATGTGGAAGACCAACTCTGTTTATTACCAGATTAATAGTACCATTGTGTGGAAAAAGAAAATAACTAAAGAGACAAAAATAGCAATGTTTAAACAATAATACTTGCAATCTTATTCTATGCAGCATAGAGCTGGACTCTTCTGCAGAAACAAGAAAGTAAAACAACAGCCATGGAGATTAGATATTTGAGACAAGTTATGGGGAAGACTACAAGAGACACGATTAGAAATGCAACAAGAGAAGAACTGTGTATCCACTCTGTAAAACAAATTATACAAAAAAGACATTAAAATTGGATGGTCATGTATCACGTATGGCGGAAGGAAGATAATCCAAACAATATTTCGAGATGAGACCGGAAGGGAGAAGAGCAAGTGGAAGGCCACATATGTTATGTCAAGAATATATTGAGAAGCTGGGAAATGAAAGAGGAAAAACAATGACAGAAATGAGATGAACGGAGAAGATCGATAGAGGCTGGTACTCCATGCTTAACAGCACAAAGGAGATAAGGAAACAAGAAGACAAACAGACAGTTCACCACATGATGGCATTTCAAGAATTGAAAAAAGGCCAAGTTCAACCAAGTGCAGTGAGTGAGTGAGTGTTGTTTAAGGGCCCATCAACAACTAGGTCATTAGGGCCTGAACCAAGTGCAGAAAAAATAATGTACCGTGTCTTTTTGAATAAGTAAGGTATTGTGTATAATCAAGTGGTGGATAAGCAATATCTGTTACTTGTAATTACTATCATGAAGTATTGACGTCATTAAGGAGGAAAACTGCCAAGAAAAGATCATATCCTGGTCAATTGAGGATCTGGTAATGCACCTGTACCATGAAGACTTAAGAAATAATCATGAAATTAGACATTGAGGTGATGTTTCATCCACCTTACTCATCAGACCTAGCACCATGTGACTTGCAGCTGTTTCTTACAGTGAAATAAGAGCTCCAAGTGATGAAGGGTGCTCCAGTAATACCATCTAGAGAAAAATGTTCCTAAAGTGCAATTTTCAGCTCCTTACACAAATCACCATCACCTGATCCTTGAAACACATAAAAAGAGATGATGGATAAGAAATTTGTGGTAGAAAGGGAGCCATGACAGCATTCTTGTACTGCCATGGGGAAATCACAGAAAAGAAACCATGGTCACAGTATCCAGCCCAACAAGAATCAAACCTGAGAGACCTTCCAAAATACATACCTCAGAGAGATCTCACTGCATATCTGGATCACAATTATCAAAAGTTTGTTGGAATATTGCAACAGCTCAAACTCAAGTCAAACAAGAATGAAACTTACTCTTACTTGTGTATCTTACCTTTAATTCCACATCTTCTGATTGTACTTGAGTTAGTGATCCTGCAAAACGCCAAGGTTTCTGTTTTATTTCCATTCTGGTATCCATTTCTTGTAGGTCAGTTGGTAAATTTGAAGTACTGACTTTTGCCTCTGAATAAGGAGTCTCTAAAAATCCTTCCAAACTTAAAGGCTCTTCCTTTATATCCATTCTGGTTTCCATTTTTTGTATGTGAGTTGCAAAATCTGAATTTACAACTGATGTTTCTAAACCATGATTTTCTAATGATTCTTCCAAACACAAGGGTTCTACTTTTATTTCCATCCTGGTATACCTATCTTGTACACCAACTGCAGTAACACCTGCCTCTGAACCACGAGTCTCAAACGATTCTTCCAGACATGAAGGTTCCTCTTTTATCTTTATTTTTATATCCATCTCTTGCATCTCTGAATTTGGAGTTGTTTCTTTTTTTATTTTAAATGAAATTCTTTACAACAAAGTCACTACCACTTTTCACTTCATCAAATTACCTCATTATTCAAATTAGATATTGAAGGAAAGCTCCTCAGATTTCAGTTCATTAGGTGATCCCTTACATTAAGAATCTTCACTCCATGTTATTTGCCAATTCTGCAGCAAAACCTGAAGAAAACCACAACTGTATCAATATTTAATGACGTGAAATAGTTTTACCAAACAAGTAAATATACAACAATATGTAAAAGTATAAATGTAAATCCATATACAAAATGTGTTAAGAAATATGATACCAGTGCACAGTGGTTTTGCAAGGTTAAAGATTTTTATTTTGTGAGAAGCATGAAAAAACAGTAAATATACATACTGCACTCTTTATAAATGCACATTTAAAGATAACAAAAAAATGCTGAGTGATGTCACATGATGAATAACATGGCTAATGAGAAATATGTACAGGCTACGGCATAAACTGCAGTGACATAATTCTCCTATTCCAGTCATGGTCCAATGAAGTACAACCACAAGCACCTATTACATATGTGGTTATGTTTAGATAAAGTAACACAAAACTTCTTTGGAAGTAGAAGAGACCCTAAATATAAGCAGTTTGTGAAAGAAATGATCAAAGCTTATAGAGATTTAGCATGCAGAATGTCCTTAAAAGTGCATTTCATGGACTTGCGTCTACACTTCTTTTCAGAGCTCTAGTGATCTATCAGAAAGATTTCATAAGGACATAGCTACCATGGAGAAACGGTTGAAGGGAAGTAGATGTCTACAATGTTAGCTGATTATTGCTGGAGCACAATCCGGGACAAGGATGTTCAATACCAAAAGAAGAAATAAGACTTAAAACATTGTGGTGGCAAATTTCTGTCCATATTTTCTGTTTTTTGTAAATATTCCTTTGAATGACTGTTAAAAAGTGGACAACATCATAATCATCATCTTTTACTATCCTAATGTTCATAGGCCCCTTAATTGAATTTCTGTGAGTATGCCTATGACTCTAAATTAAAGCTATATATGATATGAAAATACTAAAATAAATTAAAAATCAGATTACTCTTAAACTATCCCTGATGTATATCTAAAGCCAGATTTGAATTCAGCGTTAAAATGTATATACAAATCACTAATTTTTTCTCCAGAAATAGCAAAAAGCTCTTATTTTTTAAGAACAATTAATAGTTAAAGGAATGAGGAAAAAGGAGATCTTTACTTTGTAACACTTTCTGCTAGTGTTATGCTTCCTTTATTTACATTCTCTCCGTAATTAGGTTCCACTGTTTCAGGTTTAGACTGCACTTCTGTTCCATTACATGTACTCGTATTCCTCTCTGATTCATAATTGTCAACCTCTATGTCCATTATGGGAATGCAAAACATTGAATCAACAATTTGTACATACAAATACATAGCTTATAGTTTGGAATGGGATGTGCTACATCTAAATGAAAAAAAAAAAGGTTCATATTTATTAGGAAAGTTGGTAAGTTAAGTTCTAAATACATTCAGGGAACATGCAAACTTACAACTACCTCAGACGAACTAAAAATAAAACACGAAGATCTGATGTGTTGCGCTCACATGACTTTCTCTACTCTTGTACTAACCATTCTTACAAACTCTTATTCCTATTTCTTATTCGTGTTAGCTGCAATAAACATTTGCGGAAATTATCTTATTGTTTATTTCTTTGTAGATACAAGGGAAAAATGGGAATACAGTAGGCTTTGAGTGATAGTCAAATCTTTTACAGCTTTCAAATTCTATTCTCTTTGCATTGTTAACATAAATGAATAAAAATGTTCCATTTGACAGAAGTGTTGTTGTTAGCTAATGCTGGATTTCTCACAATGAAGTCATTAATCCTCTTGCTCTCCAATATTTTTCACTGATGGATGGGAAGGGCACTAGAAGTGGCCGGGTATGTTTGAAGGTGGTCTTGGTCCATTTCCTCTTGCAGATCACATAGAGGTCAGAGTGGTGAAGAATATATCCCAATTCTGTTTAAATGTTTTGCCAGACAATCACGTCCTGTAATCAACCTGAAGGTGGCAACTGCCATTTTTCGAGGATACTTAGGAATTACTGTTTGAATGTTTGGTAGTTCCCATCTTTTATTTTTTGATTTTTCATAGTAATATATTGCAATAAATTTTTTGAATTCAGAGTTGACTAATCTTTTAGCTGCATAAAATGGTAGATTAACTATAGATATCTGCACATTGCCGGTACCCTTTTTAGCAAGAAAATCAGCTTTCTCATTACCACTCAGTCCACAGAGAGCTGGTATCCATTGGAAGACTAGGTGTTTTTGAAGTGCGGTTAGATGGGTAAGGATTTTCCAACATTCTATAATTTAATATGGAAAAATTGAAGCTATTAACAGTGAAGCAACAAGATTCTAAAGTAAGAACAAATTAGAAACTAAAAACTTTACTTATCTTATTGTTTTGGTGCTGACCCTGGGGTTTCAAGCTATGTCCAGCTCATTCTCAAAGCCATATAAACAAACTCGTTGCCAAGCTACAATCTTTTATTTTTTCTGAAAAACAATTACTCTTATTCAATTTTTATTTACCAATCTCTGAAAACAAAAATTTATAAATACAATCTATAGATGGTAATTCGAAGTTCATAACACGGTTCCTGTTTTTTAAAATAAAAACTTTTTCCCAAACCATTAAATCTATTGGATTACTTAATTGTTGTGGGGGAAGATTTTGGCGGGAGCAATACTTTCTTAAGTATTAGGGCGTTCAAGTAATCCGGTGTACTTACTTAGCGTAGTATATGTTACTCCATGAGCTTACCAAAGTTATGACATTAGTAGAGCAGCGACATCGGGGCCGGAATGTGCGGATATCGTATAGAATAGGAAGGGTCAGGTTGTAGCAATAAGGGTTGGCGGACACTGACGCGGCATGGTAGTGTCCAAATGACTATACAGGGAGAATTACGCATGTCTTATGCATATGTACTTTATTTCTGTAGTACTGTTTATAGCATTTCTGCTAACTTAAATAACTGAAACGTCTTTATTAAATAGTTAACGCAAACGTTAATTCACAATATGCATATTGATTAATTGCAATGTCTATTTGTTGCAATGAATTACAACCCACATCTTCAGGTTTTCGAACGAAAATGACTGTTATCCTATCCGACAACACTGACTTATAGGCAGAAAAGCTGCGTTCCACATCTGCTGAAACCACAGGTGCATATGTAAAATATTTTACACATCTTCTGTCTATATCTGGGCATTTTGAAGCACTGCTTTCGTCTTTAATTACGTTGGCAATTTTATGCAGTTTATGGTATCCTTTGTTTTTCTGTAAAAGAGTTTGCAGTTTCGCAGCTATTCTTTTCCCCACGCTATCCTCCATAGAATTCAGCTTGTCGGTAACTTGTTTCATGGCGGTTATTTGTTTTACCAGTTCTTCTCCAGACCTTTCTAAAGATTGAATTGCAGAGGTAAGAAATCCAAAATTCGATGTAATGTATGACAACTGCCGTTTAATATCAGGGTCACGTAAAAGGATTTGAGCTGTTTTTATTGTGGTTGCAGCGTTAATGTCAAACTCCTGCACCACGTGTTTAACGGCATCGAAATTCGTACAATAGTACTTGCATGCTCCCAGCCATGTTCCCCATACTCAACTATATACTTTTGTAAACCTGTGGACGTTCGTAACCTTTCCTTTGGCATTGTGTCTGCGTGAACTCTGTGTGGCGAATACTGTGACTCAACCTAAGGTGTACTCAACCCTCTCCTTGAAACCGATACACTACCGGGCGCCTCTCAACAAACGCAACCGCTCCAACATCGCTGTCCTAGACATTAGGTTAGCTCTACACAAATGTTTTTAAGAACTTTTTGTTTCTATTATATTATTAAAATGAGTTAGATGTTAGGTTAACTGTTTTGGTTGATATTGCACATTTGCTGAAACACATAGCACAGCTGTATGTGCACTTAACACTTAGTGATGTTGCACAGGTGGAAGCAAAATTGGGCCACCATACTGTAGTGTTAACACGAGTTCATAAGTAGTTGTAATATGTTTGCAAGGCTGAGGATTTATTAAAAATTACATTTACTTTTATTTATGCATGAAAGTAAGGTTGCATATTTGCTAAAATCATTTTGTTCACAATTACTTAATATTACAGAATCCTGAGTAGGTGCATAAATATCCTGAGTTCGGAATTGCTGCTTTAACCTCTTGAGCGACATCCATTTAAAAGCTCTGCAGGCCGAGAATGGATACCCAATATCCAGCGCAGGGCATTTAAATTGTTAAATGCGCTAAAAGTGCTTCCTAAATACACAGCTGTATTTTGCGTAAATTTTAAGTTATTTTAATGAAACAAAAACTGGTATAAAACTCATTATATGCAGTATACATGTACATCATCAGCAATGTTGAGTTGCATTTACAAATCGTTGAAATGGCACTATTTGTTTCACTGTGGTAAAAAGTTAACTTTGCTTTGTCGAAGGTGCCTAATATAATTTCTCGGAAAGAAACAGTAGTGGACCCATTGTATGTGTGAGCTATGCGTCAGCAAATCACAGTACAATGTGAAATAGAACACTACTGTATGCGTGGTTTATGAGTCATCAGAATAAAGCAGGTTTGCAATTTTTCCTTACACGTGTTTCGTAACTTGGATATAGCTTACAGGCTCCGTTTGTTTCTTTCTTGAAATGCATACGTATACTTTCCTGCTTGTAGCTGAAGTGAGAAGCTTTTGAGTGTTACATCTCAGAGCTAAAACATGGCATCAACAAGCAGTGTTGCACAAAGGTTAGCGAGTGGTGGAAGTGTAAGGGCTTCTGAAATTACACACGATAATGTGGAGGACTTCTTGCTGTGTGACAGCGATTTGGATATTGATGGCGAATTTTCCAAATTTGAGGGGGTGTGGAGGATATAGGTACGAGTAGCAGTGAGGAAGAATGTGACCAACTTCCTTCAGGTGTTCGTGAAGAGTCAGCATTGTGGAGTGCTGAAAACAATTGCAATACAAATAGGCACATCTTCACGAGCACAGGGTCTGGTGTTCAATCCCAGGCTCAGCTGACTTCTGACAGCCAACCAATTGACATTTTTACAAAATTTTTTACTACCGACTTAGTGGCTCTCATTGTTTCGGAAACAAATGTATATGCGTGTAAGGTGAAGGAAGACCTGCTCTCTAAAGGTAAATTATTCAAAGGTGGACAGAAGTAACACTCAATGAGATTTACAGGCTAATTGGTCTAATTATACTTATGGGTGTTATTCGTAAACCTGCATTATACATGTATTGGTCCACAGATGACATGCTACCTACTCCTTTTTTTGGAAAATGCATGTCAAATAACAGGTTTACGTCAATTTTGCGGTTCCTTCATTTCACCTGCACAGAGAATGTAAATGACAAATTCCACAAAATTAGGCCTGTTTTCGATTATATTATTTCAAAATTTAAAGAAAATTATGTGCCTGGTGAAAAGGTTACTGTTGATGAAAGCCTAATGCTTTGGAAGGGCCGCTTAGGTTGGAAGCAATACATCAAAACAAAAAGGGCTAGATTTGGCATAAAGAGTTTTGATGTTTGTGAAAGTAAAACAGGATATCTTTACAATAGCTGCATTTACCCTGGTCCAGGAACTGACAATACTGGAGACAAAAATTTGGGCTTATCTGGCTCCATAGTAATGCACCTAATGGAACCTGTGCTTGATCAGGGTAGGACTGTGTACTTAGATAACTGGTATAGCTCTCCTAAATTATTCATGGCCTTACACAAAAGAAAGACTAATGCAATTGGAACAGTACGTTCAAATCGTATTGGTTTGCCAAAAGATGTGAATACGCAGGCTCTAAGGAGAGGGGAAATGGAGGTGCGTCAGCTCCCACCTTTGACCTACCTTGCCTGGCAGGACAGGAGGGTAGTTACGGCATTATCCAATTGCAGTTCTCAGATTTCGATGATTGACACTGGAAAAACAGATGCTCATACCAAAATGTGCATTTTCAAGCCTGACGTTATCCAGGAATACAATATGCACAAGGGCAGTGTCGATCTAGTAGATCAGGTATTGCAAGCATATAACCAGCTGGATATAACCATATACAATTGTTTGGTAATTTGGAGAGCTCTAAACCCACACAAGACAATGACCTACCTGGACTTTCGACTATCAATAGCTCGCAGCCTAATTGAACAATACCAGCTTGAGAGGCCTCTTCATACTGGGGGTAGAAAATCCAAAACCCCTGCACCCCTCAGACTTGAAGGAAAACATTATCCTAAAAGGATACCGTCAACAGCAAAGAAGTCCCGCCCATCTCAAAGGTGTTTCGTGTGCCGCAAGGAGGGAATCCGTAAGGAAACTGGGATGATCTGTGGCGAATGTGGAGATGTGCCCTTGTGTGTTTATCCCTGTTTTGAGGCATATCACTGCAGAAGGAACATATAAAGGTAAGCCAGTAAAGCATATAGAATTTAATTAAATGTTTCATAACGGGGGAAAATTAAAATAAGTTGAGTTAGATAGAGGATAAATAAGGGTTAAATGCACAAACGCACAGGACGTGTATACACGTCCATATCGCTCGTCCGTCATTTTAAATGGACGTGATTTCACGTCCATATCCCTGAAGAGGTTAAGACTTATCCTTAAGTTGGTTTCTCAAAATAAACAACATACCTTCAAATTCCAACTTTAGTCTCCACAGGGGATTTACACTGCAATGCTGCAAGGAATATATTGTAGGCGTATCTCATTGTATGCATGGCTGAAAATTAAATACAAATTAATACAATTATCAATAACATACAATATGTTAACACTTCCGCTAATAATAACCTGTAATAAGCATCTTACACCTATTGCTACATACTTCACCAACATTAATATAAAATACCAATATTGAACACAAATATATTAAGCAGAAATAATGCAAATGTATAATTACCTCTTTGCTGAAGATCATTGGTGACGAAAAACTTATTTTAGCAAAACCTAAGATGACTTGCTTCCTGTTACCAGTCATTACTTTGTTAATTATTCAAAACTTGAATCAATCAGATTTCCATACGAGTATACCAGCACTCCCTGTGTCTGGATGCAGAGCTAGCATTTTATGTTGTCAATTCCTGAATGTTATCTTCATCCCTGTTGACAATATTCTGCCTGTGGGGATGAGAGAGCCAACTTAAGGACGTGAGTGAAATTGGCTAGTTTAGCTAGATCCTATGGTTACGCTTTGTCATTGCTTTGCCTGCAATTACTTCACTCCTCTTCTTATATACCCTTTATGGCTTAGGGCCCTAATGAGTCATTTATCACGCAAGGATGGCAGTGTGTTTGTTACTCCCATGTTGGCAGCTCTGCCAATGTAGTGGTATAAACACCCTGACAGCTAGTTGGACAACAAAAATAGGCCTGGAGCAAGCACTTAATTTTCTACCACTAGGTATGGAATCTTGTCAAAAGTAATAAATTAGTTGGTTATCTTGCATAATAATGGTCAAGCTTTATTCTACAGGGGCAAAAGCATGGCCTAGATGGTTGTCGCCAGCCGTGCAACTCTGAAATCTCCAGTCACATCTACTATATGGCAAACTCTTCCATATCAGATTATCGCCAATCATGACAAACACAGTAGAACTAATGTAGGAACATCTCTAAAAAAAATCTCATGTGTTGCACTCACATGTCTTTCTCGACTCCCGTACTAACCATTCTTACAAACTCTTATTCCTCTATCTTCTTTGTATCAGCTGAGATGGACATTGGCAGAAATTATTTTGCTGCTTATTTACTTGTAGGTACAAGGGGAATGTGGGAATACAGAAGACTGTGGGTGAGTCAAATCTTTCAGAACTTTCCAATTCCATTCTTTCTGCATGGCTAACATAAAAAAATTAATAACTGTTCCATTTGACGAAAGTTTGTTTTCCTAAACTCACAAAAATAACAAGGAATATCTCCAAAATGGTTCACTTTACAAAAAAGGAATTTGAACTTAAATTGTGTGTCTTAGCAAGATTCACATTTTTTTGTACAGTAGGATTTGGTCTGTCTCTTATGGTTTATCAGTTATGCAAGTCTTCCAAAGTAAACAGGACTACATGAGCTACAGCCAGAAAATTCAAAACATACATTTCATTTGTCATAAAAATATCTTAAACTAATGACATTTTAATCAAAATCATTAGAGCCATTTTTGAGAAAATCAAAATTTTCAAAATACTTTTCATGTAAAGGATAGCTTAGGATGGAGGAATTTTCTTCAAAATCTTTGTGTGGCATACTTAAAAGATATTAAACTTAAATACCAATTTTGGTTAACCAACTTAGTTTTTGAATTATGCTGCCCACAGACTGACACACAGGCACACACAAACCTTTTTCTAATTATGCTTTTATAGGATTCAGAGCACCCAAAAACATATATTTCCAATGAAATACCGACATTGAATTTTTTAGTGTAATACAATACTTCCTCCACTTACTATGTGTATTTTTTTTTTTAAATTAACGTCCTCCAACATTGTGTCATATCGGACGAATGAATGAAATGAAATGGGTGAAGTGATGCTCAAATGAGCCCGAGGTCCATGGAGCTTTAAGTTATCCGACATTTGTCTTCTCAGGGTAGGGAAAACCTTACCCTAAGCGAGATTCGAACTCGCGACCTTTTGAACGTGAGGCAGACACGCTAACCATCACGCTACCGAGGCGGGCAATACTATATGTATATTTTTATATTTATAATTTAAAAAAAAAAACAAACAAAACACACACACACACACACCTAGCCATAATAGAAAGTGCAAAAGATCTGTATACAAACAAGATCCTCTGCCTCACATGACGACAGATTAACAAACTCGTACAACAGCCCTTCTACACCGAGGAGCTATAGCTAATACCGGGATTACTATGAAAATGTAATGTGACTTAACACAAAGGGATGTAACGGGAAAGTCTAACACATTATATTAAATGGAGCTATTTAAGGTCCACTTAATGTGACTTAACCTGATATAACATAACAGTTTGGCAATGCCAAACTTTTCCTTCACGTTACGTAAAGATTGGAAGTCACGTGACAATTTGAACCAATCGGTGAGTAGTGCCATGTAGGAATAAATTTTGCTTTTCTATGTAACTATTTGGATCAAAACTTTTCTTTTGTTTAGCTCGTGAAGTAGGTTATGGCCATCTCCATAGTATTTTATCCGTAGTTTAAACTGTTTTTCCTTCACATTTTCGTATTCTCTTTCTTTTCAGTTCTAGATAAGCAATCCGAATCATTCCCATTACGTTAATTGCATCCAGATAGACCTTACAGAAAAACACTGCTGTCTTCCACAGAACAGTACCAAAAATTATTAAATGTACGACACGAACAAAATATGATTTCTGCCAGAAAGTTATCATTATCAATAGTTTTAAAATTATTACTACATACTACTGCTATTTCGTCACACATTCGTGTATAGCAACTTTAGTTACACCATTTTAATATTTTCAAACAGTGCATGTTTGTTCGGCTGGCATGGCTCCAGCTGTCTACGTTATGCCTTGGCCGTTATTATACAAGTAACCAAATGGTTGGCATTAGTACTTATTGTCACATTTTAAAATATTTCACTCGATCCAAACACCCAATAAGAGGAAACCTAACCTTATCAAGTTAGCTGATATTATACTTACCATTCGATATTCATAACTACACGACCTGGCGCTTTGTTGTTTTAATCTTTTGGAGATTATATTATTACAAGTTGTTCAAAACACTTCCAGATCAGATATACATACGTTAGGGTCCCTAAATTAAGTTGTTATTGGTGGCGTACTAGATACCTCAGAACATCTATTGATACAAGCAGCAAACACTCAATTTGGAGATCGAGAGCTTAGTACCATTAGGCAGCGTTGCCAGAATTATTAACATTTTCATCAGATTCATCAAGTTAGCTGATATTATACTTACCATTCGATATTCATAACTACACGACCTGGCGCTTTGTTGTTTTAATCTTTTGGAGATTATATTATTACAAGTTGTTCAAAACACTTCCAGATCAGATATACATACGTTAGGGTCCCTAAATTAAGTTGTGGTTATTGGTGGCGTACTAGATACCTCAGAACATCTATTGATACAAGCAGCAAACACTCAATTTGGAGATCGAGAGCTTAGTACCATTAGGCAGCGTTGCCAGAATTATTAACATTTTCATCAGATTCATTAAAAAGGTCCAAAATATAACCTGAAGTAGCCCATTGTTTGCATTAAAAATATCAGTTTACTTTAAAACTGTGAAGTTTTTTGCCGCCTTGAAAATAGTTTTGTAATTGAGAGTCAGAGGAATGGTATAACTTGCGGTCAGAAGTATCCGCCACTGATGTCGAAGTTCTCCAATAGAAGCTTTCTCCCTTAGTAATTTTTGAGGAATTTCAGAGAATTTCAACCGTGTATGGCTTAAACAATTACTAGGAGCGAAAAGCTACATCTTTCGTAGAAGAGATAAAGTTCCAGAAATGTCTCACGTCATGTGACCCTTTTCTTCCTATATAAAACTTAAAAAAAAAAAAAAAAAAAATTAAACAAAGGTAATCATCTGCAAAAATATTTTAGTAGTCCAAAACTTCATAAGTTTGCCCTCATAAAACATTTCTCGCAGGAAAGAGCCTTTAGTTGCACAATCTTCAATTTTCCGCCCAATCTGGCAATCCTGTTTAGGACTGCTTGGGGATACAACTGGATCTTTGGGAAGTGTGTTTTGGGCATCTGAGTATAAACCAATACAGAGTGATTTGGGAATCAGTGAAGCTACGAAGGTAGTCATATGTTCTGTGCTGTGCTGTACATAAGACAAGAAAGTAAGTGGTGCAGTTGTCAGGTGAGTTATTCAAACTTCCGCAGACCAGCCCCGTCAATAATTAATACAGTGGCATTGAAACGGTATAAAATTACTCTAGTGTTCCCCATAGTCGAAAAGCTCCCCAATATTGCATCAGAGAAAGATATTTACTTGCGACTTTGGTCACTTGTAGTAGAAGATTTGTTTACGTTAAGTTACGGCTAGTAATGTTTGGGAGCGCCATGTTGTTTTATGTCTAATACAGCCTATGTACAGTTTCTAGGTTAGCCTTGGTTAGGTTAGGCTAGGTGTAGCTTAGCTTTGGTTACGCGCAGCCTAGCTTTGGTTAGGCTAGGTCAAGCTAGGTGTAGCTTAGCTGTTGTTAGGTTAGGTGTAGCTTAGTTTTGGTTAGGTTAAGCTTTGCTTTGGTTAGGTTAGGGGAGGTGTAGCTTAGTTTTGGATAGGTTAGGGGAGGTGTAGCTTAGTTTTGGTTAGGTTAGGGGAGGTGTAGCTTAGTTTTGGTTAGGTTAGGTGTAGCTTAGCTTTGTTTAGGCTAGGGCAGGCTAGTTGTAGCTTAGCTTTGGTTAGGTTAGGTGAGGTGTTGCTTAGCTTTGGTTAGGCTAGGGCAGGCTAGTTGTAGCTTAGCTTTGGTTAGGCTAGGGCAGGCTAGTTGTAGCTTAGCTTTGGTTAGGTTAGGTGGGGTGTAGCTTAGCTTTGGTTAGGCTAGGGCAGGCTAGTTGTAGCTTAGCTTTGGTTAGGTAAGGTGAGGTGTAGCTTAGTTTTGCTTAGGTTAGGTGTAGCTTAGCTTTGGTTAGATTAGGTCTAGCTTAGCTTTGGTTAGGTTAGGTGTAGCTTAGCTTTGGTTAGGTGATGTGTAGCTTAGTTTTGCTTAGGTTAGGTGTAGCTTAGCTTTGGTTAGGTTAGGTGTAGCTTAGTTTTGGTTAGGTTAGGTGTAGCTTAGCTTTGGTTAGGTTAGGTGTAGCGCAGTTTTGCTTAGGTTAGGTGTAGCTTAGCTTTGGTTAGGTTAGGTGTAGCTTAGCTTTGGTTAGGTTAGGTGTAGCTTAGCTTTGGTTAGGTGAGGTGTAGCTTAGTTTTGCTTAGGTTAAGTGTAGCTTAGCTTTGGTTAGGTTAGGTGTAGCGTAGCTTTGGTTAGGTTAGGTGTAGCGTAGCTTTCGTTAGGTTAGGTGTAGCTTAGCTTTGGTTAGGTGAGGTGTAGCTTAGTTTTGCTTAGGTTAGGTGTAGCTTAGCTTTGGTTAGGTGAGGTGTAGCTTAGCTTTGCTTAGGTTAGGTGCAGCTTAGCTTTGGTTAGGTTAGGTGTAGCTTAGTTTTGGTTAGGTTAGGTGTAGCTTAGCTTTGGTTAGGTGATGTGTAGCTTAGTTTTGCTTAGGTTAGGTGTAGCTTAGCTTTGGTTAGGTTAGGTGTAGCTTAGTTTTGGTTAGGTTAGGTGTAGCTTAGCTTTGGTTAGGTTAGGTGTAGCTTAGCTTTGGTTAGGTTAGGTGTAGCTTAGCTTTGGTTAGGTTAGGTGTAGCTTAGCTTTGGTTAGGTGAGGTGTAACTTAGCTTTGTTTAGGCTAGGGCAGGCTAGTTGTAGCTTAGCTTTGGTTAGGTTAGGTGAGGTGTTGCTTAGCTTTGGTTAGGCTAGGGCAGGCTAGTTGTAGCTTAGCTTTGGTTAGGCTAGGGCAGGCTAGTTGTAGCTTAGCTTTGGTTAGGTTAGGTGGGGTGTAGCTTAGCTTTGGTTAGGCTAGGGCAGGCTAGTTGTAGCTTAGCTTTGGTTAGGTAAGGTGAGGTGTAGCTTAGTTTTGCTTAGGTTAGGTGTAGCTTAGCTTTGGTTAGATTAGGTCTAGCTTAGCTTTGGTTAGGTTAGGTGTAGCTTAGCTTTGGTTAGGTGATGTGTAGCTTAGTTTTGCTTAGGTTAGGTGTAGCTTAGCTTTGGTTAGGTTAGGTGTAGCTTAGTTTTGGTTAGGTTAGGTGTAGCTTAGCTTTGGTTAGGTTAGGTGTAGCGCAGTTTTGCTTAGGTTAGGTGTAGCTTAGCTTTGGTTAGGTTAGGTGTAGCTTAGCTTTGGTTAGGTTAGGTGTAGCTTAGCTTTGGTTAGGTGAGGTGTAGCTTAGTTTTGCTTAGGTTAAGTGTAGCTTAGCTTTGGTTAGGTTAGGTGTAGCGTAGCTTTGGTTAGGTTAGGTGTAGCGTAGCTTTCGTTAGGTTAGGTGTAGCTTAGCTTTGGTTAGGTGAGGTGTAGCTTAGTTTTGCTTAGGTTAGGTGTAGCTTAGCTTTGGTTAGGTGAGGTGTAGCTTAGCTTTGCTTAGGTTAGGTGCAGCTTAGCTTTGGTTAGGTTAGGTGTAGCTTAGTTTTGGTTAGGTTAGGTGTAGCTTAGCTTTGGTTAGGTTAGGTGTAGCTTAGTTTTGGTTAGGTTAGGTGTAGCTTAGCTTTGGTTAGGTTAGGTGTAGCTTAGTTTTGGTTAGGTTATGTGTAGCTTAGCTTTGGTTAGGTGAGGTGTAGCTTAGTTTTGGTTAGGTTAGGTGTAGCTTAGTTTTGGTTAGGTTAGGTGTAGCTTAGCTTTGGTTAGGTGAGGTGTAGCTTAGTTTTGCTTAGGTTAGGTGTAGCTTAGCTTGTGTAGGTTAGGTGTAGCTTAGCTTTGGTTAGGTTAGGTGTAGCTTAGCTTTGGTTAGGTGAGGTGTAGCTTAGTTTTGCTTAGGTTACGTGAGGCTTAGCATTGGTTAGGTGTAGCTTAGTTTTGCTTAGGTTAGGTGTAGCTTAGCTTTGGTTAGGTTAGGTCAAGCTAGTTGTAGCTTAGTTTTGGTTAGGTGAGGTGTAGCTTAGTTTTGGTTAGGTTAGGTGTAGCTTAACTTTGGTTAGGCTAGGGCGGGCTAGTTGTAGCTTAGTTTTGGTTAGGTTAGGTGAGGTGTAGCTTAGTTTTGGTTAGGTTAGGTGAGGTGTAGCTTAGTTTTGGTTAGGTTAGGTCAAGCTAGGTGTAGCTTAGCTTTGGGTAGGTTAGGTGAGGTGAGGTGTAGCTTAGCTTTGGTTAGGTGAGGTGTAGCTTAGCTTTGGTTAGGTGAGGTGTAGCTTAACTTTGGTTAGGTTAGGTGAGGTGTAGCTTAACTTTGGTTAGGTTAGGTGAGGTGTAGCTTAGCTTAACTAGGGCAGGCTAGTTGTAGCTTAGTTTTGGTTAGGTTAGGTTAGGTGTAGCTTAGTTTTGGTTAGGTTAGGGCATGCTAGTTGTAGCTTAGCTTTGGTTAGGTGCGGTGTAGCTTAGTTTTGGTTAGGTTAGGTGAAGCTTAGCTTTGATTAGGCTAGGGCAGGCTAGTTGTAGCTTAGCTTTGGTTAGCTTAGGTGTAGCTTAGCTTTGGTTAGGTTAGGTGTAGCTTAGCTTTGGTTAGGTTAGGTGTAGCTTAGCTTTGGTTAGGTTAGGTGTAGCTTAGCTTTGGTTAGGTGAGGTGTAACTTAGCTTTGGTTAGGCTAGGGCAGGCTAGTTGTAGCTTAGCTTTGGTTAGGTTAGGTGTAGCTTAGCTTTGGTTAGGTTAGGTGTAGCTTAGCTTTGGTTAGGCTAGGGCAGGCTAGTTGTAGCTTAGTTTTGGTTAGGTTGGGTGTAGCTTAGCTTTGGTTAGGTTAGGTGTAGCTTAGCTTTAGTTAGGCTAGGGCAGGCTACATGAAGCTTAGCTTTGGTTAGGTAAGGTGAGGTGAGGTGTAGCTTAGTTTTGTTTGGGTTAGGTCAAGCTAGGTGTAGCTTAGCTTTGGTTAGGTGAGGTGTAGCTTAGTTTTGGTTAGGTTAGGTGAGGTGTAGCTTAGCTTTGGTAAGGTGAGGTGTAGCTTAGTTTTGGTTAGGTAAGGTGAGGTGTAGCTTAGCTTTGGTAAGGTGAGGTGTAGCTTAGTTTTGGTTAGGTAAGGTGAGGTGAGGTGTAGCCTAGTTTTGGTTAGGTTAGGTGTAGCTTAGTTTTGGTTAGGTTAGGTGAGGTGTAGCTTAGCTTTGGTAAGGTGAGGTGTAGCTTAGTTTTGGTTAGGTAAGGTGAGGTGAGGTGTAGCCTAGTTTTGGTTAGGTTAGGTGTAGCTTAGTTTTGGTTAGGTGAGGTGTAGCTTAGCTTTGGTTAGGTTAGGTGTAGCTTAGTTTTGGTTAGGTGAGGTGTAGCTTAGCTTTGGTTAGGTTAGGTGTAGCTTAGTTTTGGTTAGGTGAGGTGTAACTTAGTTTTGGTTAGGTTAGGTGTTGCTTAGTTTTGGTTAGGTGAGGTGTAGCTTAGTTTTGGTTAGGTTAGGTGTAGCTTAGTTTTGGTTAGGTGAGGTGTAGCTTAGCTTTGGTTAGGTTAGGTGTAGCTTAGTTTTGGTTAGGTGAGGTGTAGCTTAGCTTTGGTTAGGTTAGGTGTAGCTTAGTTTTGGTTAGGTGAGGTGTAGCTTAGTTTTGGTTAGGTTAGGTGTAGCTTAGTTTTGGTTAGGTGAGGTGTAACTTAGTTTTGGTTAGGTTAGGTATTGCTTAGTTTTGGTTAGGTGAGGTGTAGCTTAGTTTTGGTTAGGTTAGGTGTAGCTTAGTTTTGGTTAGGTGAGGTGTAGCTTAGTTTTGGTTAGGTGAGGTGTAGCTTAGTTTTGGTTGGGTTAGGTGTAGCTTAGTTTTGGTTAGGTGAGGTGTAGCTTAGTTTTCGTTAGGTTAGGTGTAGCTTAGCTTTGGTTAGGTGAGGTGTAGCTTAGCTTTGGTTTGGTGAGGTGAGGTGTAGCTTAGCTTTGGTTAGGTTAGGTGTAGCTTAGCTATGGTTAGGTTAGGTGAGGTGTAGCTTAGCTTTGGTTAGGTTAGGTGTAGCTTAGCTTTGGTTAGATTAGGTGAGGTGTAGCTTAGTTTTGGTTAGGTGAGGTATAGCGTAGTTTTGGTTAGGTTAGGTCAAGCTGGTGTAGCTTAGCTTTGGTTAGGTTAGGTAAGGTGTAGCTTAACTTTGGTTAGGTTAGGTGTAGCTTAGCTTTGGTTAGGTTAGGTGAGGTGTAGCTTAGCTATGGTTAGGTTAGGTGTAGCTTAGCTTTGGTTAGGTTAGGTGAGGTGAGGTGTAGCTTAGCTTTGGTTAGGTGAGGTGTAGCTTAACTTTGGTTAGGTTAGGTGAGGTGTAGCTTAACTTTGGTTAGGTTAGGTGAGGTGTAGCTTAGTTTTGGTTAGATTAGGTGAGGTGTAGCTTAGTTTTGGTTAGGTTAGGTGAGGTGTAGCTTAGTTTTGGTTAGGTTAGGTCAAGCTAGGTGTAGCTTAGCTTTGGTTAGGTTAGGTGGGGTGTAGCTTAACTTTGGTTAGGTTAGGTGAGGTGGAGCTTAGTTTTGGTTAGGTTAGGTGAGGTGTAGCTTAGTTTTGGTTAGGTTAGGTGAGGTGTAGCTTAGTTTTGGTTAGGTTAGGTCAAGCTAGGTGTAGCTTAGCTTTGGGTAGGTTAGGTGAGGTGAGGTGTAGCTTAGCTTTGGTTAGGTGAGGTGTAGCTTAGCTTTGGTTAGGTGAGGTGTAGCTTAACTTTGGTTAGGTTAGGTGAGGTGTAGCTTAACTTTGGTTAGGTTAGGTGAGGTGTAGCTTAGTTTTGGTTAGGTTAGGTGAGGTGTAGCTTAGTTTTGGTTAGGTTAGGTTAGGTGTAGCTTTGTTTTGGTTAGGTGAGATGTAGCTTAACTTTGGTTAGGTTAGGTGAGGTATAGCTTAACTTTGGTTCGGTTAGGTGAGGTGTAGCTTAGTTTTGGTTAGGTGAGGTGAGGTGTAGCTTAGCTTTGGTTAGGTGAGGTGTAGCTTAACTTTGGTTAGGTTAGGTGAGGTGTAGCTAAACTTTGGTTAGGTTAGGTTAGGGGAGGTGTAGCTTAGTTTTGGTTAGGTTAGGTGAGGTGTAGCTTAGTTTTGGTGAGGTGTAGCTTAGTTTTGGTTAGGTTGGGTTAGGTGAGGTGTAGCTTATTTTTGGTTAGGTTAGGTGAGGTGTAGCTTAGTTTTGGTTAGGTTAGGTGAAGCTTAGTTTTGGTTAGGTTAGGTGATGTGTAGCTTAGTTTTGGTTAGGTTAGGTGAGGTGTAGCTTAGTTTTGGTTAGGTGAGGTGTAGCTTAGTTTTGGTTAGGTTAGGTGAGGTGTAGCTTAACTTTGGTTAGGTTAGGGAGGTGTAGCTTAGTTTTGGTTAGGTTAGGTGTAACTTGGTTTTGGTTAGGTGAGGTGTAGCTTAGCTTTGGTTAGGTTAGGTTAGGTGAGGTGTAGCTTAACTTTGGTTAGGTTAGGTGAGGTGTAGCTTAACTTTGGTTAGGTTAGGTGAGGCGTAGCTTAACTTTGGTTAGGTTAGGTGAGGTGTAGCTTAGCTTTGGTTAGTTTAGTTGAGGTGTAGCTTAACTTTGGTTAGGTTAGGTGAGGTGTAGCTTAGTTTTGGTTAGGTTGGGTGTAACTTAGCTTTGGTTAGGTTGATATACCGAATGTATATATGGTTGTATGGTTGACATACCAAAGAACGAAGAGTATCGTGGGATCGAATCTCCTTTAAGAAAATGTGGAGTACATGAAGAAGGAAGGAGAAGATTGGGGTGAATACTAATACATGGCATTGTGTGTGAATACGATGATAGACAAATTTGGGGATCAAATCGAGAAAGGTGAGGGACAAGGAGAGTGTAGAGGAGGAGAGAAGAGGCGAAGTGTACAGAAACTGCATTTCAATGTCTTTTCTTGAGTGCTCTCTCTAAAATTTTTCGTTTTCTTGCGGAACTTTGGGAATTTTTTGGTGGTTTGAGACATTTTTGGAAGCTAGGATTTTGGGTACGTATTTATATGTGTTTAATGGATATTTTGGGAGGAGACATTTTTTTTTTTCCAATGGGGTTGGTCTGCAGAAGTTTGCCCCATTATGAGCTATAGCTACATTATTAAACTTAGAAAGAACTCGCAAGAGTTAATATTTATTTTAGATTACTAATCATGTAGAGGTCAAACACTTTCGAAGGTTGTTTGTGCCGAGACGTATCACTGTCCCAAGTAAATAACATATTTAATTGTAAGATAGCTTGTGAACATTGCAGGCTTAATAATGAACTGTATGTAGAAGATGAAAGCTACGATTAGATAAGCATAATGCTGCCACTCAGTCCTCAAGGTTGGCAAGTTACTTGGAATGCTAACATTTAGAGATTAATGTGTTGTAGTACCAGCCATTTTCAAAATATTTCTTGTTCCAAAGAAGACATTTTGCAAAATTCATATGTAGTGGTTCCATTATACACTAAATTTTAAGAGATCAAATAATATGGATTTAAAGAAAGAAAATTGGTATGATAAGAGAAGATAGTAAACCCATCCATCTTCCCACAGTTCCTTATATTGCATTCTGTATTCTTCTATTAAATCCATATTTAGCTTAACTTTGTTATTGCTCACTGTCCTATGCCTGGAACCCACACAATCAAGGGGCTTAGGCTCTTGGCATTAATGTCCTGTACATTGTGAATATAAATAGACGGAGGTTTACTTATCTGAGAATCTTCCACCATTGGCTGTGCTGTTGATTCTTATAGGTAGGCTGGCTAGAGGTGCAAAGGCATTTGATGTTGGTATGGTGCTTTCTTCATTCACTCTTGTTTGCTTTAAAGAGCTTTCATTTTTATCAGAGAAGGTAGATGAGCCTTGCTGTACTATAGTTAATGCTGTCTTAGTTGAGGGAGAAGAAAAGGAAGAGAAATGATAATCTATATGAGTTAGGGAGAGTTCTCTGACAATTACTTAATTATGTTAATGAATATTATGTTTACATAGTTTATATTATCACTAACCTGTAACCTGTATACTGTGTATTTACAATGTTCATTTTGCAAACTCGAATTATCTTTAAAACTGCAAATAAAATGCACAGTATTCTCATAGCATATTTGCTCAATTTCATGACCCAATCAATGCTCCTGCAAATTTTGTATCTGAGTTCTTCTGTGAAAAGTAGTGAACGACTGTTGTTGTTCACCAATGCACTTGGGATTAATTCGTCTGCATCAGTTTTGCCCTGGCTTCCCGATATAAGGTCTGCTGGTTGTCACTTTTAAGGCCTTTGCATTTGAGAGGTGACATATTTTTCACAGACAGTGCACTTGGGTACAGGTAGATGGTGTATCTTGTGGAGGTGTTCTTTGAGGCAGTCGTGGCCAGTTGCCATCCTAAATAGGGCCATTGCTGTTTTTCATGGCATTTTTTCTATGTCAACTCTGTCTAATATTCTTATAATCCATATCTTTTAGTTTATCTTCTTCATCAAGTCTCTTGCTTTTCAAGTAGTGAACTTTAATTATGCTTTATTAACATACTGTAAACTATTAGTTTCAGGGCATTTTTAATCATGGATCTTCAGTTGCACAAAAACGTAAATTGTAAAAAGCCCGAACAATATATATCTCACGCCAAAGCATAAATGTAACAATACTGTGCACACCAGGCGAATATAGTGGACATAAACAAAACCATGTTCATTTTGACTGCAGCATGCCTTCTTGGCGCCTTTGTCGTTTAAATAGTCACTTGAAAGAAATACTACTAAGGTCTGAACTCTCAGTTAAAGTTTGCTAAAGCAGAAACTATTGAATACTAAGCATTGTTGAAGTCTGCAGTTAAGTGAATCTGTAACAAACCTAATACATACAGCACATGCATCACCTAATATGAAAGTAACATGATGGAACAAGTGAATGTTGTAAAACATAAGTGTGGAAAGCCATTATGAAGTGGTGAAAAGACAATAATACTGAATGTGTTGAATAAGTTCTGTGAGAATTATCCTGAACTTGGTGAAATTAATGTCTGAGATTGCTGGTGAGTCAGTTTCAAGTATTTACAGCATACACAAAGAAAAATCCTCAGTTGGTGAAGTCAGAACTCCCAACTGCATGCCAGACAAGTGCTAGGTGTACATTTGTGAGATCTGCAATCCATCGAAAAGTTCACTAGTTCTTTGTTAACAATGAACCCCCCACTTCCACCTTAAACAAAGTGTTGTTGGCTGATCCTGACCTTCCAGATTTAAAATGAACTTCCGTCCATTAGCTGCTTCTGGAGTTTGCTGTCAGAAAACGAAAAAGTGTTATTGTGACAGAGATGATGTAAATAGCAATTAATGTCCATGTGCTGCATGTTATTTACATAGACTAAATATAACCTTTTAGTGGTGTAAAACGCATATACTTAAGCATAGAGGTAACCGTGTTCTGTCATTTCGAACACACATGGCAATTTGTTTGTCCATTTTATTCACTTGATGTACACAGTGTATATCATGTCAAAATGGATTGCAATACCTTTAGAGTATGTTTCAGGAAACATGCACTTCTGAAGGTGGTAAGTGACCAAAATTCCTTTTTAATGCCCATTTGTTACATTAGAACGTCATGTTACAATGTCAACAAATATGTCATTTTGCTGTGACACTTGGTGCATGTAATCAACTGCCAACCACAGCGCAGGAAATGAAATCTGCAATAATGGCTACAGTTCCATTTAAACAAGCTGAGACTCCTGGCGTTCACTTGCAGTGGAGAAGTGGGACAGCTGCGTTTCCATGTATTAAACCTCACGTCAGCTATTAAGCAGCATGCAGAATAGCAAACATCTCCCATGAATTTAGTATTTCACAAGTCCAATATGGTTAGCACTAGAATCATAAGCTAACCACACGACCACCCAACAACAAATAGTAAATGTGATAATAGAGGGAATACACATAAACAGTAAACCATGTATGTTTTTATAAGAAGAATTGCAGCCGTGTAAAATGTTGACAGGTTGCACCAATGTTCCCTGATTCACGAACTAGCAGAATGGGTGGATTGCTAACAAATACCAGTGCATATCGTGTGTATGTTGGTAATAATGCAGGTGCACGTCAACAGTGGGAGAGTATCACATATAATGAAAACTCAGAATTTATCACAGCCTTAGAAACATTAAACAAAGACCCTTCAGAAACTGGCTGAACTCTCTATTTGGGAAAAACTATTTGTCCACCATTGCAATACTTAGACAACAGTATACACCTATGATAGACTGTATGTATATTCTAGCGTTTCCTACTATCATGGAATGTGCAGAGAGAGAGATAGGAACATGTCAAGGGCTTTTGGAAAGAAGTAAGAACTGGGAGGGTCGGAGGGAGTGTAGAAAAACAGGATACATTTCAAAGTATAAGAGAAAATCAATTTTAATACTTGACAGATAATTAAAAGAAAATTGCAGCAGAGAGAAATTCATAAGACATACATAATAAGTAGGGCTATGACATCAGAGTTGCAATGCAAGGAAAGCATATAGAGTAGGACAGGTCAGGGTGTAGCGATAAGGGCCCACACTGACACCATGTAACAGTGTTAAGATGACAATGGTATGTCTTTACCATATAGGTAACTGCATCCTTAACAAATAAATGTACTCTATTGTGTTTCACATCCAGTGGCTAGTATTTTCATGGCATTGTCAAAAACTGCACTTAGGGTAGGATGATTCGCAACACTGACTACCTCACTTGTTAGAAGATACAGTCTATACAGAAGATATAGCTTTAAATATAAAATATCTGTCCTGATGTCATGATTTATACAGGACATTGGCCTAAAACTTGAAGAAATTAGGGCAAACACTTGTGAAGCCTATGATTTGGGGGCATATTACTGCAGTGTCTGTTGTTTCATCTATAGAAACCCGTATGTTGTAGTTATTTAGGTTAATTCTCATACCATCAATGTGCTTATCATAACATTTTTGTACATAGTACTTATGGAACATTGTACAATGTGGAACTGGTTTGCCAGTGTATTTCTTTTTCTCCATACCGTTAAAATGTCTAACAAGGATGAAGTGGGGATGTTCCAGAGCAACTCTTAACACAATATACGATGCACCATTTGGTTAGCATGGGCCTAGACAAGACCATCTTATGCTTCAGTTGTTTCTATAATTATTCTAACGAGTGCTGATGTATGCTAAATGTTCGCGTATATCTGTTACAATGACTTTCACTCATTATTTTCCTATTTTAACCTTTTTCCAAGCCAAATTACAGACTTGTTAGTAGTGCCGCAGAATCCAACCATATTGTAAATGGTTTTGCAAGTAAAAGATGAGTCTTAGTGCAATAAATCCAGTCACGTTTTCCTTTTTTTGCAGTTATTTTTCTTTTATTTTTATAATTTCATTTACTTTCAGTATTTGCATTGTGGTGCCAATGTCAATTTATCTTCCCCTCCTTTCTCTCTCATTCTGTGGACAACATAACATGGCCATGCCTCAATATGCTCAGGCACACTCATACTCCTATTACTTTTAAATTTTTTTTTTCATTTCTGTTTTTCTTTCTTTACTGATTGTTGGCTGCTTTTATTCTATATAATACACCCATTTACATACATACATACCCGATATCCAAGATGGGACTTGAACACGTGATACTCTGCATGACAGACTGCCAAAGACATACACATCAGTAACCATGGGTATGAGGATGAGCTTGTACATTAGTCAATGATAATTGTAATAATTATAATCAACACAGCCAGTCTTAAATCATTTATTTGTCACACTATTGTGAGCTAAGGTTGGAATAAAAGTAATTCACATTGTAAAACTTAACAATTTTCAGAATATGAATGAATATGATTAAGATAAGTAAACTAATTTTTTCCCATTCTTTACATATATATTTATTTATATAAATGTGGTTTTTTTCCATAGGTTTGTTAATTAAGTACACCATTATCATATTCAGCAACAGTTGTGAAATGGACAATACAGCCACACAGAATGAGACAGAGTTCTTTACCAACAATGTAGAAATGAAGACAAACAGTAATGTGATTGCCACATGGCAACTAATTCACAAACTTCTTCAGACTTTGGTTCACAGAGCGAGGGAGAATTTCTTCCAGAGGGTCCTGTATTTATTATTGGATCCTCTGAAAGGAAATCTCCCTTGTTCTATGTTAAGAAATGCAACAGTGATCTTGAAGGGAATAACAGAGTAGAAATTAAAGAAGAATCATGCTCATTGGAAATATCTGTTTGTGATTACATTAAGGGAAATGTTACATACTAAAATAGTTTTGTTTTCACCAGGATAAAGTGCTTTAGAATGTCAATCAATCATTTTAATGTTTTCCGGAGTAACTCTGCACCCACACAATAGTTAAGAATAGGATATGGTTTGTATAGTTCTGTTAAAACTTGACCAAAAATGATAATTTCACATTTTGATTTTTGTACCAAAAATACTAGATGGCTTGAATAGCGTATATGCAATGTTTAAAACACTGCAGTGCCTGTAATTTGCTCTAATTACATCATATTCAAAGGTCTGCACTCTGAGGGGGCATGGTATCTGGTGAAATTGCTGTCTGAAGTACAAAAGTACCCCTCTTTTTTAACAATTTGTGTCATATGTTTTCATGAAGTTAGATGCAGAGCTTGTACCCCATGTGCCTTCCTGAGGGCCTGCCCTAAGGTAATTCTCTGATGGCCATGTGCTTTTGAGTCAGTTTTACCGGCTGGATGTGTTACTGTTGACGGAATCCTAGTGTACTAAAACAGAAGTCCCCTAAATACTTGTCTGTGGTAGGGGCATGAAAACCGGGGTGTCATGGTGAATGATTTACACATGTGGACAAGCAATGGAGCTTGAAGGGTAGTTCCTCTGAAATGTGTTTTGAGATTGAGCTCTTGGAGTCTCCATTACAGCACAGACCGTGGAGCTTTGGTGTGTAATGTTTTACCCCCAGATGGCAGACTGATGCCAACGGTTCCAGAAGGGATCTTATGCAAAATGCGCAAACCTTCTCTCATCTACAGATTTTTGGTAATGACCTTAGCATGTAAACAGAAAATAATGAAGAACCTTAGCCCTTATGCTAAAAGAGAAGTTGACAGGATCTATGGCCCAGTTAAAAATGCCATTAGAGTTCAAGCTGATGTGCTTTTGATCAAAGTAGTCACTGCAGACCAGTCCCAGAAGTTGTTGAAAGTGGGGTTGTTGGGATCCTACCCCATCTAGATAACCACACACAAATCTGTCAAGACAGTCTTGTCAGGTGAGGAGATAGTCACCTGCCTCTCCGATTAGCGGGTGTGTCAAGCTTACCAGCTTACTCGAAAGCAGGATGGCAAATAATGCCTCTTACAAATGGTGTTCCTGACCTTTAAGGGTACTCAGTTGACAGAATATATATTCTGTAGTTACAAGCATGCTGCGATAAGTCAGTATGCTCTGAACCCTCTGTGGTGTTTTCAGTGTCAGAAGTTTGAACATACTAAAGTGTCATGTAACCATGCTGTTATTTGCAACTGTTGTGGTTTGCCAGCCCACGAGGACATGGCATGTACCCAGGACCCTAGCTGTGTGAACTGTGGAGGGAGCCATCTATCAAGCTTACGTCTGTGTTAAAAATTTCTGAACAAGAAGTAGATAGAGGAGCTGTGGATCAAAGAACGCCTCACATTTCTGGAAGTGTGTTGCTGCTTCTAGCAACTGAAATCTGCGACCATCACAGGTTATTTGTCTGCAGTTTGCCCATCTCCTGGCAACACTGTTACCATAAAACACATTCCCATCTCCGATGCTTCCAGCAATTACCTCTCACTGTCTTATGCTGCAACTGCATCTTCAGCCATCCAGGCACCAGTTCACAAGATGCCCACCAGCAGTAGCCACACAGTTTTGTCTGTCAACAGAAATAATGTCCGACCTCAACATTGGGTGAGTAGTTGCACATCCTCCATGAAGTCCTGATCTCACTCAGTGATCTGCAACGTACCTTCAGACTTCTGAACATTGGAGGAGTCACGAGATGGTAAATTTCACATTGTCTGTCTGAAATCAGCTAAGGTAAAGGAGAAAAAACTAAAAGACCATCCACTGGTCACTCTTTTAGCACAGAAATACTCCAATGGATTCCGGGCATGTCCTCCAGACGTAGCCTTTAGTCTCCCAACATTCTCCTTCAGTTAGAAACCCATTTGCATGCTAATCAGATTCTTTCGTGCATTTAGGCATGATCAGTGAGCAAGCGGTGGTGTTACTCTGGTGGCACATAACATCTCTGCCACCAGCATACCCCTTAACATAGCTGCAAGCAGTAGCATTAAGTGTACAGCTTCAGGGGCTCTGTTTCTCTATTTGCAATGTCTATCTGCCACCGTTCAATGTCTTACAAGAGAACAAGTTTTGTGCTCTTTTGGCACGGATTCTGCCATTGCTACAGACACTGATGATCCTCATGATGCTAGGTTGCAGTTATTTGCGATAAGTCGAGCTTATTTTTATTAAACATTGGTGTCCCTTTTTTCAACAACAAATTTGTATAATGCTGCAATGGTTGAGGAAGATGAACTTTCAGATGAATAGTGCGAGAAACATAAGTGCTAAAGTTGTAATACTGGTTGAGGTCATCTTGTAAGTGGATATCATGTTGTTAGCTAGTGCTGGATTTCTGACAATGAAGTCATTAATCCTCTTGCTCTCCAATATAAAAGCAATAGCAGTAATAGTAACCACTTTTTAGAGAGCTCCATATTTTTATGTTTTGGAGGTTACATCGCTCTCTCACAACCCCCAAAATGTCTGGAGGACCACACCTGTCGTTGGTTTACGGGTCTCACCGACCTGACCGGGAGAGTTATCAAAATAAATTCACCGACCATATCCTCTGATTACCAATCAGAAGACGTATTACATGCCATGACAGGTCAGCATGTTAGGGGTTAAGATTTTATAGATGAATTAGAGAAATGGAGAGGTTGGAAAAATAAAGACTCCCTAGCCCTCAGGAACCCTAATAGCATCGGGGTCGAAAGAGAACAAGAGATGACCAAGGTAAGGTCAGATAGAAAAGTTACAGTGAGGAGCAAAACACCAGTAAGTGGAAGTAATGTTCTGCTCAGCTTGGATACCTTGTGGTCACCATTCACATATCCCCTAGACGGAGACCCCTGAGTCATGAAATAAATTGTATGTGTCTGTTAACAAATCATATTTTCCCAAAACATCAAATAACCAAAGCTTTAATATGAAAATAATTCAGATCTCTTTTCTGGAATACAACTAAAATAACACTTTGTAAAATGATTTCAGGAGTAGGTAAATTTTAAGAAGATGGCATTAACTTCTCTATTCTACAATTAATCATGTAGAACTTAGTGATAAGCTAAATGATCTTACAAATATATAACTACGATAGATTTCATGAATATATTTGCTGCTATAGTTCAAAACCTTAAACAGATTCAGAAATACTAAAATTATTGTAACCACCATTTCCAATAATATAAGTGGATATCATTACTATTACATTTTCATAAGTGTCATACTGATATTTTAATTGTTCTAGAATTTGGTTTATGATGTATAATAATTTTAAATCCAAATCTATAATTTTGAGTGACTGATACAATAATTTTACTTTTAAATGTTGGTAACCCTGTACAGCAAAGATGCAACATGGACCTTTGTTGAACTACAAATATGCCAGTCGCCGGACCCTTCTGAAATAATCTTGAAAACCCCTTTTGGATCTGCCGCACTAATTATCATACATTCACAGTCACGCAAGACAGACTTACCTTGGCTGTCTTTGATGCACGCACCACCAGTGGCGTGGGACAACTTGGCATCAAGCTCAGCAAGCGGCACAGTATTCTCAAGTGTACTTCATGTATGCTGTTTCTTGCCCAGATGCATTAAGCTATGTCTTTCCAAATTTGCTGCTCTAGTAAACCTCTTTCCACAAACATTGCAATAATATGGCTTTTTGCCCTCATGAATTAAAATATGTCTTTTCAAACCTGCTACTGCTGTGAAGCTCTTTTCACAAACATTGCAATTATGTGGTTTTTTGCCCTCATGAATTAAATTATGTATTTTCAAGTATGTTGCTGTAGTAAAGCTCTTCTCACATATACTGCACTTATGTGGCTTTTTGCCCTCGTGACTTAAATTATGTCTCTTCAAAGATGATGGTCTAGTAAAACTCTTGTCACAAATACTGCACCTATGTGGATCTTTACCTTCATGAATTAAATTATGTGTTTTTAAATATGATGCTGCAGTGAATCTCTTTTCACAAACACTGCACTTATATGGGTTTTTGCCGTCATGAATTAAATTATGTACTTTCAAATACTCTTCCCTACGAAAGCTCTTTTCACAAACACTGCACTTGAATGGCTTTTTATCCTCATGAATTATATTATGTCTTTTCAAATTTGCTGCTGCAGTAAAACTCTTGTCACAAATAGAGCACTTATGTGGGTTTTGACCATCATGAATTAAACTGTGCTTTTTCAAATATGATGATGTAAAAAAGCTCTTATCACAAATACTGCACTTATGTGGCCTTTTGCCCTCATGAATTAAATTATGTGTTTTCAAATGATTTGACCTAGTAAAGCTCCTCTCACAAATGTTGCATTTATGTTTTATTTTACCCTGATGAATTGTATTATGTGCTAACAAATTGTCTATACTAGTGTAGCCTTTTCTGCAAATGTTGCACCTATAAGGTCTTCTGTTCTCATGTGGTGAATTAGGTAAGTTATCAGCAGCACGGGAAACAACTTCTCTACATATTCTGAAACATTAAAAGCAATATAATGCACATGAGCAAAATAGATATGAGCTATATAATATTAAATTGTTACCAGAAAACAAAAGAACATTCACTTGTATACATGTAATAAAGCTACAACAAAACTTTTTTTGACTAATTAGCTCATGGCCCAACAGCTTCGTTATATTTCATGCCTTCTGGCCACTGTTGCCAACATAAAAGACCCATACTTGCAATTCGATGTTATTGGAATATCTCTTCTGAAAACGTTTTTGTCCTCTTTTACAGAAAGCTTTGGTTTGTCTTTTTGACTTAATATTATTGTTATTTGACATAATTAAATAAAAATACTTAGTTGTGATACACACATACACAGATGTAATAGGTACATTTTGTGTTTGTAAATGCCACCATAATACAAACAGTGCATATGAAAGAGGCTGCAAGATGACGGATGGCATGAGTTACCATGTGGTAAAGGAACAACTGCCATACTCTCCCAATATTTCTGGTGTATACCAACTAGTACACAATGTTGTTTACATTTGGGCAATTATGTCCTCTTCTGAGGTGATAGGCGTTTCACACACCACGGAATTGAGGTGACCCCAAAAGAAGAAATCAATTGAGATCAGGAGAGTGCACTGGCCAAGGTACTTTTGAGCTTCCCATGCACTAGGCAGCATGAAGTTGGTTCAGATTCTCTCACACAGAGGTGGGGAGAAGCTCCATTAAGATGCAGCCACCTTTAATTGCAGGAAGAAGCCCTCAGCACACAAAAAGTCTTGATACACATTTTAGAGAACCTTTTGGATGAAAACAACTGCATATCTGCCGATCCTGCCAGATCCCACTTCATACGAACTGGCCTCCACACAAGATTTGCAGACTGGAGATTCATCCATAGGGCTCGTCTAAACCTTTTGCCCTTAAATGGATGCAGGCATCATGAACAAGGATTCAATCGGAGCTGCAGATGATGCGGATATGAGAGTGAGACTCTACCTCATATTTTAAATCATTGCATGAGGCACTCCGATGTCATCACCCAGAGACACAATGCTGTGGTCAGTAGGGTCCGCAAGGCAGGCAGTAGCAGCTTCACCATCCTAGCAGAGAACCAAGCAATACCACGAAACCGGCCAGATCTAGTGATGGCGAGGAATGGTAACGCTGTCATCATAGAAGTTACCATTCCTTTCGACAACAGAAGCGAGATTTTCAGTGAGGCAAGGAGAGCCAAGGAACAGAAGTATGAAGCATTGGCAGAGGCTTTTAGCACCAGATTTAACAGAGTGGAGGTGGATGCCATTGTTCTTGGCTCCCTAGGTTTCCCCTCCGAAGGAATGTCGCCTTGACGTGGCGGAGGGGCTCAGTACCCGATCCAGACGGGTAGGCAAGAGGTGAGGGGAAGCAAAGAGCATTCCAAAACGGGTAGATGAGGCTCGGTAGTCTTGGTCGACGACTCATCTAGGAGAAGAGGCCTCTGAAATCAAACTCCCCCAGGGGGTCCTACTACGGTAGGTACGGGTTTGGCCTACCCGGGGCCCCGAGCCATACTCGATTAGGTTTCTCTAAGAGGTGAGAGGGCACCTGCCAAATGCCCAATCAACTTTGGTCCACTTTTGTGTTTGACCTCTCACCTGATACCTCCCTATACACAGTCTGATGGATAACCTACGTGCGGGTTGTAGGAGGATGGGGTGACTGGGTAACCGCGTAAGTCCCAGCCCCTGGTTATCATGTAGGATCTGTGTTACGTATCCGCTGATGAAGGTCAGTCCTGGGGAGGGGCCAGTGCATGAGCTGATGCACTCCTGAAGGCGATTGGGTCCCTCTGTCTATACATTGGGAGGTGAGACCCTAGGGTGAGCAAGATCCAGGCCAGGACTCTCACCTAAGCCGGGGTGGCGCCCAGGATGTGAGCATGCCATCGGAGACAATGTCGGAAAGCCATTCGTGCTCGAAGGTGTGCTCTTAGGGTTTTCCAACGTCACCCTACGTTGGATAACCTAATCGAATACAAGAAAATGCGTGCCAGGTCCAGACAAGTCATTAAGGATAGCAGCAACTCATCTTGGAGCAAATTTGTAGCTTCATTTAACCGACACACACCTTCCTCGGTTGTGCGGGATAGGTTAAGGCGTGTTACTGGGCAATAGACCCATGCACCTATAGCGTGACTGAGAACAGCCTCAGGAGCTGTTGTTAATCCATTTGAAGTGGCGAACATGTTTGGCAGTGCTTTCGCTCAAGTGTCTAGCTCGGAAAACTACTCCCCTGAGTTCCTTCCAATTAAAACTCAGGTAAAATCTCAAGGTTTCGCGTTTCGGTCTAGAAACGTAGAAGATTACAATCGCCTTTTCACCATCGCGGAGCTAGAACATTCACTTAAATCTTCGCGATTATCAGCACCAGGACCGGACGGCATTCATGTACAAATGTTACAACAGCTCTCTCCTGAAGGTAAGGAATTCCTGCTCGAAGTCTATAATCGTGTTTGGGTTGACAGTATACTCCCAGAAAATTGGCGGGAGGACACCGTTATTCCCATCTTGAAGGTTGGAAAGGACCATCATCTTCCCTCCAGCTATCGTTCTAATTCCCTCACCAGTTGCGTTTGCTAGGTGATGGAACGCATGATCAATGGACGATTGGTATGGTGGTTAGAAAGTCGTAAACTACTGACTAACATCCAGTGTGGTTTTCGACGAAGCCGTTCAACCGTTGACAATCTTGTGTCAACATCCACACAAATAATGGAAGACTTTATGAAGAACTGTCAAACCGTCGGTATATTCTCTATCTTGAGAAGGCTTATGATACGTGCTGGTGAGCAGAGATTCTACGTTCCCTGTATTCCTGGAACTTACGTGGACACCTACCACTGTTCATTCAGGAGTTTATGAAGGACCACTTTTTCCGAGTAAGGGTCGGCTCAGTTTTTTCTAATTCTTTTGTTCGGGATGAGGGAGTACCTCAGGGTTCGGTGCTCTTTGCTATAGTAATTAACTCCATCTGGAAATTTCTTCCACCTATTGTACTTCTCAATGCACGGCGTTCTTACAACGGCGCCTGCAACAATGTTTAGACAACCTTAGAGAATGGAGCTCCAAAAACGGCTCCCGCTACTCAACTGAGAAGTCAATCTGCGTTAATTTCTGGCGTCGTAGGAGACGATTACCACCTTCGCTCCGTTTCGGTCCAGATTTACTTCCCTTCGCAGAAGAGATGCGCTTCCTGGGTTTGATCTTCGACCGGAAGCTTAGTTGGTCGTCGCATATTGCACAGCTAAGAGCACGATGTGACCGTTCCCTAAATATCATGCGAGTACTAAATGGCAAATCGTGGAGAGCGGATTGGACAATTTTGTTGCGAATCTATCGCGCACTCATCTGATCCAAGCTAGACTATGGGTGTAGGTATTGTTTATTCGTCAGCACGGCCATATATGCTGAGAGGATTAGACGCGGTCCACAATAGGCGCATCCGCATTGCAATAGGAGCATTTCCAACAAGCGCAGTGGTAAGCCTTTACGCCGAGTCCGCAGAACCTCCTCTGCAATATCGGCGTGAGTTTCTCTTGGTAAATTATGGTTGTGCCTTCCTTTTTCACCACCACGCTAAGAGAACGGTATAGGAATAGCACCCTTAGTCCTAAGCCTGCGGGGTTCCGTTTCCAAGATCTTCTAGTGAAGCTTGGAGTGGAACTGCCTAGGATGTTCGCCAAGGGCAAGAGCAAGGCCAAGGGCAAGGGCATTTTTTAAATTAACGTCCTCCCAACATTGTGTCATATCGGACGAATGAATGAAATGAAATGGGTGAAATGATGCTCAAATGAGCCCGAGGTCCATGGAGCTTTAAGTTACCCGACATTCGTCTTCTCAGGGTAGGGAAAACCTCGGAAAAAAACCTTACCCGGATAACTTACCCTAAGCGAGATTCGAACTCGCGACCTCTTGAACGTGAGGCAGACACGCTAACCATCACGCTACAGAGGCGGGCAAGGGCAAGAGGCTTTACCTCCCTAGGCTATCTGGCACACCCCATGTAGATCTTGGGATGGCCGTACACCAGAAGTCCACGATGCCTATTTCAAGTATCCGCACGTATTTTTTAGAATTTTTGTCAGGCTACACTGACCGTTGATGTATTTATACCGGCGGGTTAAAGAGCACCAACGGTGTTGGATGTGCTTATGTTTATGGAACTCAACCACATACATTCGGTTTTCCAAATAGCACTTCCATTTTTACTGCAGAGCTTTATGCAATTTACCGAGCCGTTTTGTATGTGCGCCGTCGTAAATTAGGTGACTGCCTGATTTTGAGCGATTCCCTTAGTGCTCTGCAGAGCCTTTGTCAGCTGTACAACCCGCACCCTATGGTACAACGCATCCAGGCTGCCCTCCATGTTTTACATGCTTCTGGCGTTAACGTGGTGTGTGCATGGATTCCTGGTCACGTAGGTTTGCCGGGGAATGAAATGGCAGATTTGGCAGCAAAGACGGTAACTACAGAATCCAGTATTACCATCTCACGTATTACTTCGGAAGGCTTTAGGCCGTAAGTGCGGAGAGCGGTGCTGTCGTCCTGGCACGAAGAGTGGTCAGCTCTGCGCGGTAATAAGCTTAGAGAAGTGAAAGAACCTCCGATAAACTGGATAACTTCCTGTCGCACATCTAGTCGCGAGGAGGTTAGGTTGGCTCGATTAAGTATAGGGCACTGCAATTTTTCGCATGGTTACCTATTTAAAAGGGACCCTGCTTCTCTATGTCTGCTGTGTGACTATCTTTTGTCTGTCCGTCACGTGCTGCTAGAGTGTTGCTCTCTAGCGCACCTTCGGGATTCTCTGCAGCTGCCTGCCAGACTTGCAGAGATCTTAGCGGGCGACAAAACAGCGGTTGATAGAGTTTTTTAGTTTTTAGCATATTGTAATATCATTTTGAGGATTTAAAAATTTTAGATTTTTGTTTATGCCTTTTGACATATTTATTACCTTGTTTTACATCCGGCTATTGCCACTGTTTTTTACGTTTATGTATTTATTTTCTTTGTTGCTAGTAATTTTATTTTTGACTCAAGTTTATATCTGGCTATTGCCATGAATTTTATAAGGGCGCTGATGACCTTGAAGTTGAGCGCCCTTAAACCCACAAATCATCATCTCCCTAGGTTCCTGGGATACTGAGAACGACAAGACAATGAAGATCTGCTCCAAGAAGTACCTGAATTTATTTAAGAAATTATGTTTGTCGGACGTCACCAGGTATTCAAGAGACATCTACGCCAAGCATATTACTGGCATCCAACAGTGATCAACTGGGGTTTTGCTGTGGTTTGCCCCAGCCTCTCAAGGCAAATGTCGGAGTAGATCATTCAGTACCACAGAGACAGAAGTGACTTATATATGCCCCGCATATATATCTGTCTTTTTCTTTTATCCACTGTTGACCATGCCACCACTACATTTGTGTGCATTGTGACTTGTGCTATCGCATCAAGAAATTAGACTAATATGAACAATCATATTGAAAATGTATATTGTGTATATATATTTGACTTGAGATTATTCTCTGAATATTGTAATGATTCTCCAATGAAAATGTAGTAGTTTAGCATTTGATCAATAAAACCTCACTGAGGAGTAGGTCACACAACACAAGAAGGCAGTTATTATCTCCTGCTTATGGCAGTGGCCAATAGGAACACTCTACAATGCACCCATATTGTGTCCTTGAGTGTAAGAGAGATAGAGCTGCATGCAATGCAGCATAATAATAACATTTCTTGGTGCATGTTACAGAGCTATTAAATGGAACTGTAGTCAACTTTGTCATCCAGGGGCTCATTGTCACTGCAGTAAACATCCTTACCACTGTCTTCATCACCATCACCTGTTGCACTGATTTTGCTCTCTGTATCACTTCTTTTTATCACAATTGGATCTAAGCTTTCTTCTCCTATTTCCTTCATAATGTCTCTTTTCTGTAGTTCCAAAATTTTAACACAGGCAACTTGTTCGCTCGTTACCTTTTCATGTTCTTGATTGACAAGTCTTTCAATCTCCACATTATAAATATACCGTTTCTGAGAGAAAATTAAGTAATTTGAGTGCACAAAAACTCAATTGGATTGTAATAGCAACGATAGGTGAACATATTTTATATTTCCTTTCATTAGCAAATTGATCATGCTCATACAAACAAAATACACAGTAAATGTATTTATGTATACACACCAAACAGGGGAAGCTAAAATTACACTATTTTTTTCATACATATTTGCAAGATCCTTCTGTTTATATCTGACATAAGTTTTAAGCTAGTGATAACCTATTAATATCTGAGTGTAGATCTAGTAATTACCAAGTGAGATGAAGCTAGTTCTGACAGCACAACATTACATGCCTGGGATTCGCTACAACTCTGAAGCTCATAGTATGCAAGATCACAGATTCCAACAGAGCGTTGAACCACCTCCAGATTTGACTTGGTGTTTTCTGCCTGGTCCATACTAACGGGCAGTATATATATACTATTCCTTTCACTCTTGTTAGTCATTCATCATCTTGATGATGGGAGGGATGCACACTCTGGAAACGTTGATGGCGCTTCATCATTACACCTGGCTCGAAGCCCGAGAATACGAATACATGTTGCAATTTTCGAAAATGCCACACTAGAGTACCAAGTTTAGTATTTGCCATGCTTTTCTACATTGTATTACATTTCCTCTTTCCTTTACATACATACAACAATCCCTTTTTGATTAAGGAGGCCCAGACAAGTATTTCTGGTGAAATATTTAATTTGTATGGAATATAACAGTTCCTCTGCTTTCTATAGGTATGTTGTAATAAAATATCTGACTAGTAATTAATGTTCCTCCACATGTGTAGGTAGTTATTCTTCTTTTATGTTATTAATCTCTTCCAACTTAATGTGATATTAGACGGTGAATGAATGAAATGATGCTCAAACGAGCCCGAGGCCCATAGAGATTTAAGTTACCCAACATTCGTCTTCTCAGGTTAAGGGAAAAACTTGGAAGAAAACCTTATTCAGATAGCTCATCCTAAGCGAGATTTGGAATCGTGAGCTCTTGTACATGCGGCAGACATGCTACAGAGGTGTGCTGTCTATAGAACAGCACTGGAAAGGGTAGAGTGGGACTGATCAGTAGTCTGACTAGTAGTCTTACCTTGTTGATTCTGTCAACTGGAATTCCTGATCTCCCTCAGCTGTCAATGTGTCAACCTGTAAACCAAATGGAATTATTCTCACATGCCCCACCCTGTAAGTTTTATGGCAAACATATAAGTCACATGTAATACTTGTATGTCAAGCATTGAAGATAAAACATTAGTGAACATCCAGTGTTTCTGGATATGAATCAGATGATGGTACATTCAGTTTTTTGGAACTCTATAAACTATATGAACAATGAACATTTGGATTAAAATTAGCACAAAATCTAAAAATGAATAACTTTTTTCACTTTCCTTGAGCATTTAAAGAAGAAAGCATGTTTATATATACAGTATTTTGTAACAAGTTTACAGCACTATAGAATGGTTTCAAACCCCAATTCGTGATGAACAAGATTGCAAAGTTTCAGAAACAGAAAATATTACACTTGCACAAAAGAACCTCAAAAAATTTATATACCACAGTAGCCTAAATTACAGTTTTAACAAAATTTTCAAGAAACACAACATATGTTTGGCTCCACAGTACAAGTAAGTTTATAGTCCAGAATACCAACAGAACAAAAATCAAGCATTTATTTGATAAATTATAAAAATTGAAACCTGCTTTAAGTAGGCACAGCAAAAAGAAACATTGAAACGCAGAAGGAAAGAATAATTTACTTATATTTCCAATAAACAAAGAGAAAAACCAGCTGTAGCAAATGATTATCAATCCTGAAGTGACTCTATTGAGACACATCAGTAGGTCCCCAGATACCCATATCAAAGGGAAGTAATATGTTATGAACTTTGAAATCCTGCCATTGAACAATCTCAATAGTTTCATCACAAAAAGACCAGATGACACCACTTCTGCAACCACTATGTGTAATCTGGTCTCCATAGTTACCAGTCGGACCCAGGCTGAAGATGAATGCAATAGTTTCTGAATCATGTTCTGCTTTTAAATTTAAGTATGTGAAGTTACTGTCACACAATTGGCTGAACACTCTTTCAAGTATTGTTTCATTTCACTATTTCCAACTTCTGGCCACAAAATCATATAGCTCATGTATTTGCTATAAACAGAATCAATGAGAAAACTTACAAAATATGGACAGAACACAGCTTCAGTTATCATTGCTGCATAAGAATTTTGGAAATCTTCGAGGAAAAATTAAGGGGTGATTGAAGTCTTAAAAATCCATTTTTTTTACTCTCTCTACTGGTAAGCAGAGCAAGTATTGTATTCCACCCAAAAATTTAATGCCGAGATTTCACCAGAAATATATGTTTAGAGTTGTTATTTAAGTTTAATGTCTTTCAAGGGTGCGATACAAAGATTTTGAAGAAAATTACCCCACCCTAAACTACCCTTTGCATGGAAAATTTTAATTTTCTTGAAAATGGCTACAATTTTGATTAAAATGACAAATGAAATATATATTTGTGATTTTCTGGCTGTAGCCTACATAGTCCTGTTTACTCTGGATGACTCGTAAACTGTAAGAGATATATACTATACAAAAAATATAGATCTCGCTAAAACACAATTTATGTTTCAATATTTTTTTTTGTAGAGTGAACCATTTTAGAGATATTCCTTGTTATTTGTGTCAGTTTTGGAAAACTTAAAACTTTCGTGAAATGCAACACGAAAATTTTTAAGTTTTTCAAAACTCACACAAATAACAAGGAATATCTCTGAAATGGTTCACTCTACAAAAAAATGTATTGAGACATAAATTGTGTTTTAGTGAGATCTGCATTTTTTGTAGCCTAAGATTTTGTCTATCTCTTACGGATTATGAGTTATTCAAAAGTCATCCAGAGTAAACAGGACCACATAGGCTATAATCAGAAAATTCAAGATATCATTTGTCATACAAATATCTTAAACATATGGCATTTTAATCAAAATCGTTAGAGCCATTTTCAAGAAAATCAAAATGTTCAAAAAATGTTCCATGTAAAGGTTAGATTAGTGTGGAGAAATTTTCTTCAAAATGTTTGCGTTGCATCCTTAAAAGATGTTAAACTTAAACACCAACTTTGGTTTTTAAGCAGCTTCCTTTTTTTTAGTTATGCTGCCCACAGACACACTGACAGACATGTGCATATGCACACACACACACACACACACACACCCACACATGGACCTTTTTCTGTAAAAAAAAATGGGCATAAATTGTGTGTTTTGGTAAGATCTACATTGTTTGTACAGTAAAATTTGGTTTATCTCTTATGGTTTACCAGTTATGCAAAAGTTACCCAGAGTAAACAGGACTACATGTGCTATAGCCAGAATATTCAAAAGAAACATTTCATTTGTCATAAAAATATCTTAAATATATGGCATTTAAATCAAATTCATTACAGCCATTTTTGAGAAAATCAAAATTTTCTTCAAAATCTTCATATTGCATCCTTGAAACATGTTAAACTTAATGGGATCTTTGGTTTTTAACCGACTTTTTGTTTTTGAGTTATGCTGCCCAAAGACTGACACACACACAGACCTTTCTCTAAAAATGCTTTTTCTTGGATTTGGAGGGCCTCAAAGCATATATTTCCAGTGGAATCTCAACATTGAAATCTTGGGTGGAATACAATGCTTTCTCTACTTACTATATGTAGTAGACAAAATAAAAAAGCCCAAAGTTCAACCAGGTGCAGGAAAAATCATGTAGCATGTCTTTTTCAATAAGCAAGGCGTGGTGGATAAGCAATGTGTTACTACGAATTACTATCGTGAAGTATTGATGCTGTCATTAAGGAGGAAAACTGCCAAGAAAAGACCATATTCTAGTCAATTGAGGATCTGATAATGCACCTGTACCATGAAGGCTTAAGAAATAATAATGGAGTTAGACCTAGCTCATTGCACCAGAAGACTCAGGAGAAAATCATGATATTAGACATTGAGATGATGTTACGTCCAGCTTACTCACCAGACCCAGCACATTGTACCATGAAGATCAGGAAACAATCATGATATTAGGCACTGAGATGGTGACATCCACCTTACTCACCACACCTAGCACCATGTGACTTCCAGCTATTTCTTACAGTGAAATAAGAGCTCCAAGTGATGAAGGGTGCTCCAATAATACCATCTAGGGAAAAATGTTCCTAAAGTGTAATTTTCAGCTCCTTACACAAATCACCATCACATGATCCTTGAAACACATGAAAAGAGATGATGGATAAGAAATTTGTGGTGAAAAGAGTGCCATGCCAGCATTCTTGTTCTGCAATGTGGAAATCAGAAAAGAATCCATGGTCACAGTATCCAGCCCAACAGGAATCAAACCTAAGAGACCTTCCAAAATGCAAACATCAGAGCCATCTCACTTGGTATCTGGAGGACAGATATCAACAAGTCGCAATTCTCATGCCCACGAACCTAAGTGCACAGTGATCAACTTATTTGACTACCAACTGTCGGAGAACGTAACTGCCATTCTGGCAAGGAGTGGCAACTTTGCTGTCACTCTCAGCACTATACCTACAGAGGATATCATTGATAACATAAAAGCTGGCATTCACGTCTCTGGTTGTGTTGCAGAAGAGATATGCTACGAAAGTGCCAGGATTGTTCAACAGGCGGAACCTCCCACAGCAATCTCTCCAGACTGGAGTAGGCTGCTTTGAAAACATTGAACAGCAACAGAGATTGTTATCAGCACAGCAGATAAAGGAAATACCACTGTCATCATGAACGTTTCTGATTACCAATGTAAAATCTCTGAATAACTGGATCTAGCTACCTCCAGCAAACTTCCACGTGACTCCGCTTCATGCATTGTGCAAATAGCCAACCAACTCATTAAGCAGTCTTCAGCACTTGTGGAAAAGCAACAACAACTCACGAGCACAGAAGCCCAAACTACCAAAGGTTCACAAACTGGTAGTACCACTTTGCCCCATAGTTAGTGCCGATGGATCTCCTATGTATTGCTTGCTGAAACACCTGGCCAAACTCCTGCAGCCACATGTTGGTAATACTCACTCCTACATCAAGAACTCATTTTATTCTAAAGCTGAAATCCTTGACTGTGCAGCCCAATAATAAATACATATTATTTAATAATATAATTAATGATTGCAGGTAATATTTATAATTAATTTAATTTTACATATTTGTTTATTGTTTCTTAATAGTTGTAGTTTTGTGAGTGATGTTGGTATGTATGAAATGTTATATTTTGTTGTATCGAGGAAATAAATTTGTTTTCATTTAATTGTCTTTACTTTTTTTTTTAATGCTATAAATTGTTATGTATTTACATAAATTTTTTTTATAAATTTATTTCGACATTTTATTGTCCTATGATTATGTAGAATGAATTGTTATTGTTTAGTAGTATTTGTAATTTTGAGAGTGATTATCTGTGAAATGTTATTATCTGTGTAATGTTATTATCTGTGTTTTGTTTCATTTTTTTCCTTTTATTTTATAATTTGTTATATATATTATATAAATTTGTATTTTTATTTTATAATTTATCTGTAAAGTATGTTGTATGTATGACTCTGTAGAATAAATAAATGTTAAAACTCTGGCATATTAGCCCCTGTTTAAGTAATTAGGTGCCAGGGTTATTATACAAATGTCTATTTTATATAATTATTTTTATAGCCTATGACCTTCTTATAAGCTTTGATGTTACTTCTCTGTTCACAATGGTGCCCATCCAGGAGACTGCTACTCTTCTACAAAAATTATTCCCTGAGGACATTACAAACTTACTTTGTCATGTATTAGAAACCACAAGCTTCTGATGGAACCAGAAGTTCTATAAACAGAATGATGGGAGTACCTATGGGCAGTCCGGTGAGTCCAGTTATTGCTAACTATTACATAGAACATTTTCAAGCCACCGCTTTGGATTCTGCTAAACAAAAACCTGTGTGCTGGCTTCACTATGTAGATGATGTGTTTGCCATCTGGAGCCATGGACAAGACACATTCACAGATTTCCTATGTTATATCAACTCTATTTATCCATGCATACAGTTCACTATGGAAATGGAGAACAATGGAAGACTACCACCTTTGGACATGCTTGTAGACAAGAAGTTTGATGGTACACTCGCACACAGTCTACTGCAAAGCCACACACAGACCGGTATCTATACAAACTCTCCAACCACCATCCTGGCCAGAAGAGAGCTGTCATTAAAACACTAGCTGCTCATGCCAACCACAAATACTCCCCCTGGAAATCTTTCACATTAATAGTGCTTTGCAGGCAACAGTTACAGCAGCCAGGAAGTTAAACATGCTGTTCACCCCAAAAGGAAGCCCCTGTGAATACTGAAACAAAGTGATTCTGCAAAGAAGAATAAAGCATATCTGCCATACATCAAAGGTATTACTGATTGCATTGGGAAAGTTCTCAGTAAACGTGACATCCATGCCATAAACCCACACAGCAAATACAGAACATGCTACATTCAGCAAAAGATAAAAAAGGATCACTCTTTTCTGTGCTCATGTGGCTCTGTGTATATAGAGAGCACTCAACATAGGTAAACACATTCATTACAGAATCCAAGAGGTGCTGCCATTTGGGACAAACAGAAAAGTCTGCAGTTGCAGAACATGCATTACTAGCACCAGGAAAACACATTATATAGTATTTAGATACAGCTATACTGTTTTCCATGGTTCATTATTACACCCATTTAAGTCATGAAACCATAGAGATTTTTAAAAATCAGGATAACTTCAATAGGAAGGAAGAAACCAAGCACTTAAATAAAGCTTGGCACCCAGCATTATACAAAGCATGCAAGAAACCTGACCAGAGACAAATTCATAACCATACACCATTAACAGTCGCAGTAAATGCCAGCAACACCAATCATGGACAATGGAAGCAGCTGAACCAATAAACAAAGACCGGACCAACCGTCAACCAATGCTAAACATATAAAGCCTGGGAAAAGGCCAAGACTAGCGGAGTACTACGCCCATGCCACTGAAGAAGTTTGATGCAGCTTTGAATGAAACGTCTGAAAGGAGATTTTCCACTACACCACAGGCCACAAGCCTGGATAATAATTTTCTGTTCACTTATCAGCAAGTTTATTGGAATATTACAACAGCTGCAGCTCAAGCCAACCAAAATGAAACTTATCCTTATTTGTGCACCTTACCTTTGACTTCACATCTTCCAATTGTACTTGAGTTAGCGATCCTTCAAAACACCAGCGTGTTTGTTGTATTTCCATTCTGGTATCCGTTTCTTGTACATCATTTGGTAAATCTGAAGTACTAACTTCTGCCTCTGAATCAGGAGTCTCTAACAATTCTTCCAAACTTAAAGGCTCTTCCTTTATATCTATTTTGGTTTCGGTTTTTTGTATTTCAGTTTGAAAATCTGAATTTGCAACTGATGTTTCTGAATTATGAGTTTCTAATGATTCTTCCAAACACAACGTTTCCACTTTTATTTCCATCCTGGTATACCTATCTTGTACACCAACTGCAGTAACACCTGCCTCTGAACCACGAGTCTCAAATGATTCTTCCACACATGAAGGTTCCTCTTCTATCTTTATTTTGATATCCATCTCTGAATTTGAGTCGTTCCTGTTTTGATTGCAAATGAGCTTCTTTGCAACAAAGTCCCTGCCACTTTTCACTTCAATGTATAAAGTGAACAAATTATCTCATTAGTGAAATTACATTTTGAAGGAAAGCTCCTCAGATTTAATTTCATTATATGGTCTCTTATGTTAAGAATCTTTACTCCATGTTATTTGCTAATTCTGCAGCAAAACCTGAAGAAAACCATAAATGTATCAATATCTAATGATATGAAATTGTTCCACCAAACAAGTAAATACACAAGAATATGTAAGGGTGTAAATATAAATCCATGAACAAAATGTGTTGAGAAATGTTGTTGTTAGCTAATGCAGGATTTCTGACAATGAAGTCATTAATCCTCTTGCTCTCCAATATTTTTCACATGTGTTGAGAAATGTGATACCATTTATTCTGCAAAGTGCTCTTGGTCAGCAAAGTTAAGATTTTTGTTCTGTGAGAGTAAATATACATATTGCACTCTTTATAAATGCACATTTTAAAGATAACAAAAAGAGATGCTCAATGATGTCACATGGTATATAGCATGGCTAACGAGATATACAGGCTACGGTGTAAATTACAGTGACGTAATTCTCCTAGTCCAGTCATGGCCCAATGAAGTAAAACCACAATCGCCTAATACACCCATATTCTAAACAACCAAAACAACTGCTCACTGAATTCATACAAAAAATACAGTTGAACATGATGGTAATGTTAGCCATGTATCAGACTACCATTACTACATAACTCTCATTTGTGCCATAGCCTGTGTTCCTTGTTAGCCACAGTGTATAGTTTTGTGCAAACATTAACTGCCAGTACATTACTACGTTTACAAATGACTATTTTGAATGAAATAAAGCCAAGATCGGAGCGAGATCAGGCAAGGAGCACTGAATCTACGATAGCTATTTTTTTCAAACTTCTTATAAGAACTAAAATTAAAAAATGTAAATAGGATAATGGTTTTATTGACAAAAGTTCACCACTTCCATAAGCTTCTCTTCAACATAAATATCATGAAGAATGAAACCTTTCTCATACCTATACGCCAGCATTCCAAAACCACTTGCCACCTGTCTCCTGAGCCAGGTCTGCACAGTGTCCTTAAGATCTGGAAGTAGAAGTGCTGTCCCCCAAATAGTTTTTCATCTGCAGGTTAATATGACATTACTTGGTGCTAGGACTGGGCTGTAGGGAGGGTGAACAAACACTTCCATCCCTAACCGTCTTCAGCATGAATATTTTTATTTGACCATTTCTAAATTTCCTGCACCATGACATCACCCATAAATACTCACAGCACATTCTGTAATAGATTTTCATTAAATTATGCCCGTATTCCTGTACAAATATAACATTATGTGACTTACATTTGGCAGATCTTATGGAAAAGGACCCCTTTAATAGTCCATAGCCAAACTTTAACTGACCATTTCACCTTTGCAGTGATGCTGACAGTGGCAAGAAGACAGTCAACCCAACCATACAATCCCCCATGTTTAGTTTTGCAATAGTGGTGGCTTAAACAAAAGAAAACTATTTTCTTTTCCCTTCTTTCTTATAAAGATGGAAGGAAATAATAGTACCTATTATTTATGTGGGTATTCTACAAGTGATGATGAATGTTCCAATTGTATGACATGTTCGAAGTCCGGGAGCCCTGCTTGTAGTGAGACCAAACAAGCTTATACATTGTTATTGCTTTGCCAGCAACTGCTTCACTCCTCTTCTCTGATACCCTTTGTAGCTTAGGACCCCAATGAGTTGTTTACACATAAGGATGACAGTATGTTTGTTACTCTCATGCTGGCAACTACCAGTATAGTGGTATAAATAATCTGATAGCGAGTCACATAACAGATAACAGTGGAGCAAGTGCTTCATTTTGTGCCACCAGGTATGAAATCTTATTGAAATAATGAATTAGTTGAGTTTCCTGCAAGATAGTGGCTAAGCTTCTACCAGCAGTGACAGCATTGCTTTGGTGGCTGTTACCAATCGTGCATCTCTGAAATTCAGTCACATCCATATGCGGCTATTTAACATCAAACTCGCCAATCATGACAAATGCAGTAAAATTAATGTGGAAACATCTCTCAAATAAAAAAAAAAGGTAAATGTTTGCAAAATCGGCCGCTCGAGAAAACGAATGAAATATAGTGCAATGGGTGCAGTTTTTATTGCTGATTACGATTTTGAACGTTTTATTTGGCGGCCAAGCTTCGCTTTTTATTTATGAGCAAATTCCGTACGTACGATGCAGCGGTTTTATTTCGCTTATGCAGCGGATATTTCGAAAATAAATGTTTATAAACGAGTCTTATATATGCTAGAATGATTGATTAATGTATTTACGTTGACATTTTTCCATAAACACTCCCAAGTTGTAAATACTTCGATAACACAGGACCCTGTTACCCCACTCATACACACACTAACCTAACTTAACACGGGCAAAATTTCGATAACACAGGACCCTGTCACCCCACTCATATACACACACTAACCTAACCTAACACGGGCAAAATTTCGATAACACAGGACCCTGTCACCCCACTCATATACACACACTAACCTAACCTAACACGGGCAAAATTTCGATAACACAGGACCCTGTCACCCCACTCATATACACACACTAACCTAGCCTAACACGGGCAAAATTTCGATAACACAGGACCCTGTCACCCCACTCATATACACACACTAACCTAATCTAACACGGCCAAAATTTCGATAACACAGGACCCTGTCACCTCACTCATTTACGCACACTAACCTAACCTAACTCGGGCAAAATTTCGATAACACAGGACCCTGTCACCCCACTCATATACACACACTAACCTAACCTAACACGGGCAAAATTTCGATAACACAGGACCCTGTCACCCCACTCATATACACACACTAACCTAACCTAATACGAGCAAAATTTCGATAGCACAGGACCCTGTTATCCCACTCATACACACACTAAACCTGACCTAACACAGGCAAAACGAAAACGAAGCTAGTCCGCCAAATAAAACTTTCAAAATCGTAATCAGCAATAACAATTTCAACGTAAATCATTAATCAATCATTCTAGCATATACTATACTTGTTTATAAACATTTATTTCCTACATATCCGTCGCATACGCAAAATAAAACCGCTGCATCGCACGTACGGAATTTGCTCAGAAATCAAAAGAGAAGCTTGACCGCCAAATAAAACTTTAAAAATCGTAATCAGCAATAAAAACTGCGTCCATTGCACCATGTTTCATTCGTTTTCTCGAGTGGCCAATTTTGTAAACACCCCTCTCAAATAAAAAAAAAAACAAAAAAAAAAAAAAAAAAAAAAACTAGCTTTCATAGAAAGAATGAAAGTTATGTACACGAACATGAAACAATGCATGATCGCGACTAATTTACTAACTCCAGCAACAGCGCTTGGGGAATATTGTGAATAGCATTCCATTATCTCGCTAATTTACATATTGATATCATTGACGAAGTGTTAAACTAGAGGCCATTAGAACATATTATTGTAATATTGTAAATAGCATTACCATATTGACACATCCAATATCACTGTACTGATAAAAAGATGAATACTACTACTACACTGCTGTCTTCCATAGAACAGTACCAAATATTAAACGAACTACAAGAAAAGAAAGCCATAAGATGGTGTGATTTCTGTTATTAGTATTATTATTCCTAAAATTATTCCTACAACAATTTTGTTACATAATCGTGTATCGCCAATTTAGTTATCCAATGTTGGTATTTTTCAGCGGGTACATGTTTGTTCGGCTGGCAAGGATTCAGTTGTGTAGGTCATGCCTTGGTCACTATTTTAAAAGTAATCAAATTTGTTGACAATAGTACTTAATGCCACATTTTAAAATATTTCACTGGCTCCAAATATACAATAAGAGCAAACCAACCTTATCAAGTTACATGATATTAGTTTCAATGCTCTTTCTAAGTACATACGTAAGTATTGTTATCCCTCCGTCGCTTTCACAGAACACCTAAAGTCGCTTTGCTGTTTTAACCTTTTGGAGATTATATTATTATACTTGCCCACATCACTTCTAGATATACATACGTTAGGGTCCCTATAAAAATGGTTGTAGCTGTGGGTGGCTTACTAGATACTGGGAAGGTTGGCAGCAGTTGGCAGTAGCGTCAATAAACAAGTAATGATTGAGACAGATTATCAGTGGCTTACTAGGTGGTATGTATATCGTTTTAATTTATTTATATTATGAGGTAAGAAATAGCAAAACATTTTTACAAGTACAGCTTTAAGATGGGAATCACACATGGAACTTTACCCCTGATTTGAATAAAGAATAATGTAAATTAGACAGAAAACCTGGAATGTATGACGAATACAGCAGCATTATCGGTATAATATCGACGAGAGTGATCTAACAATGGAGCAGGTGCTTCATTTTCCTGCACGATAGTGTCTAAGCAGCAGTGACAGTATTGCCTAGATGTCTGTTGCCACCGCGCATCTCTGATACCCGCGGTCACGTCAGTATAATTGGCAACCGCAGTAGGTATACATTATATTATAATGGGGATTAGGTAATACTGGATTCTCTGGGCCGCTGAGATAACCTCACGTATGACATCTTTCATCCGATCAAGATGGTTCCCCCACTATTTACGATGTTTACATGGCGAATTCATTAGGTATTGAGTTCTTTTTTCGGATGGAACTTATTTTTTATTTTAGGTTTTCCACTTTTCAGCGGTTGCCTTGCAGTCCTGCGCAAGTTCTCCAATATATCCTATCATTCCACTGTCCCTCTTCCAATCCTCTTTTCCTCATGGCTTTATCTATACCATCCTTTCAAGATAGGTGTGTCCTTCCTCATTTGTTCTGGCCAGAAGCCGACCAGCTAATAATTTTCTTTGGCAATCTTTCTTCTGGCATTCTCTGCACGTGTCCATGCCATTTGAGAGCCCTTGTTTTTAATCTGTCAACAACACTTTCTTCTGTATTAATTTCTGCCTTTATATATATGCATTTCTTATATGGTCCATTCTGAATACTCTCATACTTCTCAATCCATTTCTGTCGCCAGCAATCTTTTCCTTGACCTTTCACTCACAGTCCAACTTCCACTTCCATATGTTAAAATACTCTCAACTATAATTTGTAATACATTTAACTTTTTTGCAAAAAAGGGTTGCCAGTAGTGTACAGAAATCTATAGTTAATCTACCATTTTATGCAGCTAAATAGTCAACTCTGAATACAAACAAATTATTGAACAATATTACTATGAAAAATCAAAGAATAAAAGATGGGAACTACCAAACATTCAAACAGTAATTCCTGAGTATCCTCGAAAAACAGCAGTTGCAACCTTCAGGTTGATTACAGGACATGATTGTCTGGCAAAACATTTAAACAGAATTGGGATATATTCTTCACCACTCTGTCCTCTATGTGATCTGCAAGAGGAAATGGATCGAGACCACCTTCAAATATGCCCGGCCACTTCTAATGCCCCATCCATCAGTGAAAAATATTGGAGAGCAAGAGGATTAATGACTTCATTGTCAGAAATCCAGCATTAGCTAACAACATTTAACTTTGTTCTTCTGGCTATATCTCTACTCCATAGAAACCTGTTTAAGCAGTTTATTGCCTTTCTTGCATTATTTATCCTGTTGTTAATGTCTCTTTGGCTTCTACCTGACTGGTCTATAATAGATATTTGAATTGTTCAATTCTTATTATTTTACCATTTATTTCCAGATTGTCCCCTTCTCCTCCAACTACCATATATTCTGTCTTGTCAAAATTAATTTTTAATCCTCCTGCCTCAGATGCATCTATAAGCTTATAGTCATGAATTCTATGTCTTCTTGGTCCTGACCTATAATTACTTGGTCATCAGCGAATAATAGACAATGGTGTCATTGTTCACTTCTATTCCCATTTTGTGACAGGCACTATTCCATTGTCTGAAGACTTCATTCAGATAAATTTGAAATAATATTGGAGACATTGCACATCCTTGTCTGAGACCTTTGATTTCTCGAAATTCTTTTGAGATTTTATTCCCAATCTTCACACATGCACTAGAATCATATAATCTTTTTATAAAATAAATAAGAGGCTAAGGTATATGTGTGTTTAATAAAGAGTCCCATACCTTATTTGTGGGTGCTCATATGCCTTTTCCAAGTCCATGAATAAAAAATGCAATTCATTGCCTTTGACTATCATTTTTTCAATGATCTGTCGAATGGTAAAAATATGCTTTAGGCATGACTTCCCTGATGTTAATCCAGCTTGTTCAGATATTTTATCCTTAATTATTTTCTCTAATCTGATCTTAATAATGGATGGAATACCACATGTAAATGCGGATACAAACGAAGCTCAACCACTGGATCTGATCCGCTTATTTCATGGAATTGGAACAAAATTGTGTTGCATGGAAACACCTACCGATTCAAATTGATTTGAATCCGTCAAAGATGCTAACTTGTACTGTACCCATTGTAACACACTGCATGCTCATCATTTTCTTTTCTTAGTGAAAGTGGTGTAATAAAACACAACAAAGCCACTTTTATTATCTGTAATGTCACAATATATTCTTCTCAAAAACATTTACTAACCTCAAAACCTTGTTAAAATATGCAGAAAAAGATTTTTACAGGTTTGCCAACATAAACCAAATGACCAACATAAAAGCTTGAATTATTTCTGTTTGATCCTTGCATATCCAAAGCGATCTCATTTCTGGATTGAATTCCACATGGAAATAGGGAAATGGTAATGAACTCAAATTGAGTTCAATTCCACATGGAAACATAGTAGTTACTTTTATCTTGTGTTACATCACGTGACTTCCCACCAATGTGAACTTTTGTGTGTGTGTGTGAGAGAAAACTTAATGTTGTTGTTGTTGTTGTTTTCTAGTGCCTTGCATCTGGCAATGAAGCCATTAGCATTCGCGCTTTCCAATACTTTTGAACTGTAGTTTCTTCTGATCTTAATGCTTCACAGGTCTTCAGGTGGTCTTCGTTCATTTCTGCTGGATCGTTACACAGGACACATATTGGTGAGGCTGAGATACCTATTCTGTAGAGATGACTTGCCAAGCAGTCATGATTTGTCAATAGTCGGAAGGCTGCAACAGCTGTTTTCCTTGGTCTATGGGGGATTATATCTGGATTGGAAAGTAGTGTAATCCATTTTTTATCTTTGGCATTTGTTTCTATTTCTTGTAGATATGAATGACAAAAATTTTTTATGATCAAGCGTTTTATTGAGGAATATGAGAAATTGAATTTAGACTTTTGTTTTATTGTTGTGCCTTTCTTTGCAAGTGAGTCTGCAGCTTCGTTCCCCATGACTCCACAGTGTGCTGGAATCCATTGGAGATGAACAGTCTTATTAACTTTTTGGAGTTGTGTTAACATTTTGTAGCATTCTCTAATTTTTGTTGACTTCTTTGTAGTATTTGAACATATTCCCTGAATTGCAGCTTTAGAATCTGAAAGAATTACTGCCTTGTTAAATTTATTTAAGGGAAGATTTAATAATTGTCGGAGAGCAATGTATATAGCCTCTATTTCTCCATCATAATTTGTTGTGTCTCTGCCAACAGAATGATAAAAGGAAAAATGTGAACACGTAACTCCAGCTCCAGTAAGGTTTTCCTTCGAGGATCCATCAGTATATATGTGCAGCCATTCTTCTGTGGGATACCTAGTATTGATTGTTTCCAGAGCTAGAAGTTTTTGTATTTCTTTTGGTGTGTCTGATTTACTTATTTCCTCTATTAATTCCAAACTGAAGGTAGGTTGCAATAATTCCAATGGATTTTCTCTTATAAGTAGATTTTCTCTGGTGTTAGGAATGTTCAATTTAGATTTAATCTGTGTTACCTTTTCTAAGAAAGTACTATGAGTTTTAAGGATTGAATGGGGGAGGTTCTCTTCTTTCCATTTAGAGTTTGGCAGTCGTAACATTTTCTCGTGTTGGAGCAATGCTTGTTCTTCTATTTTTGTTGTTATTGATGGGGTCCGTGTTAAGGCAAGCATGGCATCAATAGGTGTGGATTTAACTGCTCCAGTGATTAGGCGAAGAGCCTGATTTTGTATTTGTTCAAGTTTATTGATGTTAGCATTTGCTGCTGTTATTAAAGCTTCAGAACAGTACAAGAGGTTTGGTTTAATATACATTTTGTATGTTGTGTTAAGGACTCTCCTTGAGCAGCCCCATTTAGCACCAGCTAACCTTTTCAGGATTTGCAATTTCTTTTCAACCTTTTCTGAGATGTTTGTTATATGTTTTTTCCAACTTAGCTTTCTGTCGAAAGTGATGCCTAAGTATTTGGCATCATCAACTGCTTTGAGTGGTTTACCATTATAATTTATGCTAACATTAACTGGTTTGTATTTTAGTGTAAATAATTCATAATTTGTTTTTTCCACATTGATAGTCATGAGGTTTTTGGAGCTCCATTCATGTACTTTGTTTAGGGCTGTTTCTATTCTGTGTTTAATTAATTCAGGTTTTTTTGAAGAGCCTGAAGTCCAAATGACTACATCGTCAGCAAATAAAGCAATTTTGGTTTCTAAAGTTTTTATTATTGATGGAAGGTCATTTATATATATGTTAAAGAGTGTTGTGCTCAGAACTGCACCTTGTGGAAGTCCTCGGTGTGTTTGTTTATATTTGGAAATGTATGTATTATATTTTGTGGCACAAAATCTTTGTGAAATAAACTGAGTTATCCACTTAAGCATGTTACTTTTCACACCTATTGATTGCAACTTCTCAACTAATTTATTTCTCCAGACTGAGTCATATGCTGATTTAAAATCAATGAATACTGCCAAGGTATCCTCCTTTCTATTGAAAGCTTCCTTGATGTCATGGCTTAGTAGGAGTACATTTTCACTTGTACTATGATTCTGTCTGAAGCCGGTCTGTGAACTATTAATTAAGTTGTAATATTCTAGAAACCAGTTAAGCCTAGATGCCACCATTCTTTCCATCACTTTTGCAATAACACTGGTCAAAGATATTGGTCTGAAACTATTAATATTGTTTGAGGGTTTGTTTTTCTTTAAAATCGGGATGATAATGGCTTTTTTCCAGTCGGAAGGTACAGTCATTCTCCAACACGTGTTATACAGTTTAAGTAGGATTTATTTTCCTTTCCTGCCAAGGTGTTTAATAAACTCTGGGTGGATCTTGTCAGGTCCAGGAGATTTTTTGTTCTGTAATTGTTCTATTGCTAAATCCAGTTCTGTTTCATTAAAATCCTGAATAAAAATATCATTTTGTATACCTTTTGGCTTACTAGTTTCTCTGATAGTTTTTTGGATAGCCTTATCTTGTTTTTTATACGCTTGGGGTATTCTTTGTGACTGAGCATAAAACTTGTTAAGGGATTCTGCTATTTCCCTATCTGTAGTTAAGCTTTTGTTATTATATTTTAATGGTTCAGTTGTATTTTTTGATAATTTTGTTTTATTAAGGAATTTGTATATTTTATTTCCATCTTTCCTATAGTCCATATGTTCTACAAAATTTGTGAAACTGGCCCTTTTTGCTGTAATTAATTCTTTCTTAAAAATGGCTGCTTTTCTTCTCCAGTTTTGTACATCTTCTGGACACTTGGTTCTTTCGGCTTTGACTCTTGCTATATTTCTTTCGTGTTTTAACTTAGATAAAGATGGAGACCAAAAGTAGCTATATTTCTTTAACTTTCCTTTGGGGATATGTGTTTTGGCTGCTGTCAATAATATTTCACAAATTTTTTTATTCATTTCATCTGTTGACTTGAACTCTGATTCTAACAGTATATTACACTTCCCTTCTATCTCATTTTGGAAACTGGACCAATCTGCTTTTTTAAAATTCCAAGAAGTTTTAACTTTTGGTTTGTTACTTTTATTTATTAGACCTCTTATGGAGTTTATGGTGATTCTGTGGCCTGAACCTGGGTCTTCTATTATATCTCTTTTTGTATTGTCAATTATGTCAGATGACACCATCAGAAGGTCAGGATTTGTACCCGAACCATTATAATGAAGGTAAGTGGGTGGATCATTTGGATTAAATATTAATTCCATTGTTGACGAGTTTAATAGGTCTTCTATGACTCTTCCTGCTGAATTTATATCTCTGTAGCCCCACCTAGGGGAGTGTGCATTAAAATCACCTATTAAAATACTTTTGGGTTCTATGGGAATAGAATTTAGATCTAGTGTATTGTCTGGAGGATTGTAGATACTGTAAATTCTATAGTGGTAGTTACTTTTCCATACTTCAATTTTAACTATTTCTGATTTATCTTGTTCTTCCATTGTTTTTTTGATTTGGATAATAGCTTTCATATTTCTTTTAATTCCTGTAAGAATACCACTTGCTATTTGACGAGCCTTTGGAAGTATATGTGTAGTGTACTGATCCATTTCAAAGTATATTTCCTGTTCTTGTGATATATTGGCTTCTTGTACTGTGAAGACATCTATATCTTGGTCTTTTAATATTTTCATTAGCTCTTGTTTTTTAGGCTGGGACATGCCTCCTGCATTCCATTGTAGAATTCTTAAAGTATTGGAATTGTGATGAAATTTGCCTAAAGATGTCCCCACCCGGAGATCCGATTGGGGGACAGTTTTAACTCCGGAATGTTTATCTTTAGGACTCATATTCATGTATGTGGCTTTCATGTAACTGTTTTCTTAACGGGCACCAGTTTTACAATGTGGCAGTTACATCACCCGACTTAAACCCCCATTTTGCAAGGGGGACCACACCTATCGTTGATCAACGGGTCCATCGGACCTAGCCGGGAGGACTAAATAGATGATATTTAGATCCACCGACCTTCCCCTCATGTGCCTCTGAGGGACGCTGTTGTGCTGTGATAGGCCAGCACATATGTAAATGACATTTCCTCCATTTTAGATGAAACAGTTATACCGCTGTGATTCGGTCCCCAGAGCCTCATCTGTTAAAAGCAGGGTGCACCACGGGCAGGATGAGGATGGGAATTGGGTAGGAGAGGCTATAGGAGGCACATCACTACCCCTTACTACCCCAGAAAACTTAATGTAATGACCCAAAATAATATAAATCCAAAGATTAACACAGTAGTCAGTGCTGAGTGGTTGTTCCAAAGGAAAAAAAGCCGCTAGTAGGATCCTAGATATTGAAGGCACATATACGTAATGGAACATTTTAATTCATGCACACATTTACACTTCCACACTCTAGGTAGACTGAAGAATAATTCTGGTTTAAGAAAAATTCCCTCCTAGTCAGGAAGTGAAACCAGGATCCTGACATATTTATTTTGATTTCAAAGGAATGGGGCAAGGTCAAGATTATTCAGACATCGAGATCCAGTACATTTTAAACTTTTTTTTGTTATTGTTATGGATTGGGACAAGGAAAGAAGTTTACGTGGGGAAGGAATACATTTTATTAATTTATTTAAAACACAGAACCAATCTGTTCTAAAGAAGAATTTGCCAATGAAAATGCCAGACATCCACCTTGCTGTGACATTGTGGGATTTGGCACTAACAACAGATTTTCTCCAGAGAAATTAGTGTCTTTTCAGTAAAATTAAACTGCCCTTTACAGCACATTAAATATCCTTAAAATATGAAAATCTTACCTTGCTGTTGTTAACCCAGATTACATACTTTTTAGTTTGATTTGTTATTAAATCATTTTTTTTGTTTTTGTTTTTTTGTTTTTTGAAACTGTAATTTAAGTAAGAACCGATTATGCAGTGTTAGGGAATGTTGATTGAAGATCAGTCACTCTCAGCTGGACCCTCAGTACTCTGCCAGTAAGGTTCAACTCTGTTGGCTGTTTTGTTCTGCCACATTACTTGCTGCTATACTAACCAATAACCCTGCTGACTATGAAATGTGTTTTGTAATTCAGTTTTAAAATGCAGAAGAGTCTGTCCTGCTGAAATTTATTGGCAGATTGTTAGTGTGGAGAACGGGAATAGTAATGTGCATAAGTGATGCAGACTGATGAAGGAAGGATGAATGTTCATGTTGAGGATTGATCCAACAGCCTATTGTCATCGGTGAAGATTTGACACAAAAATTTGATGAGAATATGTGTAAAAGTAGGCACTTTACTATTGACTAGCTTCATCAAGATTTCCCTCAAATTTCAATGTCAGTAATTCATAGAATTTATGCTGACACACTTGACTACAAAAAGATTTCTGCAAGATGGATCCTAAAAATGTTGATGGATAAACACAGAGCAAGGCGCTTGGCTCATTCTTTGTCATTTTTTGAGTGTTATGCCAAGGATGGAGGGTTTTATAGTCACATTGTGACTGGTGATGACACCAGGATTGCTTACTGTACTCCAGAGGGTAAATGACAATCTAGTGAATTAGTTAAATTAATGGACAAAATGAAGAAGATTCGATCCACCACCATCAACTTGGAAAATCATGGTCACAGTTTCCTGTGACACAAAAGGTATTCTTTTGATAGACTTCTTGCCAAGAGGAGCATCTGTAAATGCTGAGAAGTAGTGTGAAGTCCTACTAAAGCTTAGGCATGTCATTGAAAACCACTGGCATGGGCTACTCTCAAAGAGCAACCTGCTTCAGGACAAGGGTGTAGTCGGAGAAGCTTCAGTGAGAATTATTGGACCACTGACCTCACAGTCCTAATATAGCACACAGATTTTCATCTTTTTCCAAAACTAAAGAATTTCTGGGTGGGCAATATTGGAGAATGATGACATGTTTAAAGCAACTGTGACTCAAGATTAAATGGACTGGCGTCAAAGTTCTGTGATGACAGTATCCAAAAGCTGGTGCCAGGACTGAGCAAGTGTTAATGGTGACTATGCAGAAAAATGAAAGTATGTTCATCTTTTCATATTCTATAAAAGTTACATTCATAAATAAAATATTTCTTGTGCTTACTATAAAAAAACAGTTAATACTTAACCCATTTGCATCAATTGACGACCAGGGATCAGTATGGCGTAAACAACTGTGTTTCAATCAAGAAAAAACAATTTTATCTTAGCTTTACTTCACTCACCTTAGTAAACATAATGGCTGCAAAGAAAATTTGAATGGACGACAAAAAGGGTTTCAGAACTCTAATACAAAGTGTATTAGAGAGTGACAATGCAAGTGATGATTTTTCTGAATATGAAACAGTCTGAAGAAGTCTCTAGTGACAGTGACAATAAATCTAGTGCAGAAAGCAGCAAAGAACACAAAGTATGTAGAAACACACTTCACAATGATCATTTCAATACTCTTGTGTATCTTCATCAGGCATCAGGCATTGTGAGATATATTGAGTTTAACTCAATTTATTGAAGTGAAGTCTGAGTTTCTACATATTTGTGTTATTTGTGTATCAATTTTCTTCGCTGTTAATAGCTTCAGGTGTGTATATTAAAAGAAAATAATTATGAAGCCAATGATGACGTGCCAGGCCCTTTGAAATGCTTTTGCACTACGACACAGAAAAATCAGTGTGACTAGAATTGGACTAAAACTGACAACCTCATCCTCTACCCTTTTACTGCAAACAGTGGTGTTTGTAAAGACTTACTGAACAAGCACGCATCAGAGATGCCATGTGCACTTTCAATTTGTTCAGAATGCATGGAATCTTTGGAAAACTATATGACAAAATGAATGCTCATACAACAAGGCAGTTGAACAATCCCAAGAGAGAAGTGTTAAAAGACGACGAAAAATGAAATCAGGGCCTATATTGCTTTAGCTATTTTTATGTCTCAACTCTGAAAACTGTGCGTTCAATTCTATTGCAGGAAAAACTAATGCCTTGACACTCCAATTTTTTGTAAAATAATGAGTAGGGAGAGATTCATACTGATTTTCCATTTCTTTCACACAGAATCGCAGTATTAGAACATGAGTATTCGTGAGTTTATAGTTGTAATATTGTATATGCAAATATTCAACAAAAAATACCTAATTGTTGATTTTAAATGATTTTTCAAACATTAAACTGTTACCACACTCACAGCTAGGGGATTTAAATCTGATTTCTTGGTTAGTTGCCAAGGCATTTAAATATGTGATTGGTTAAAAGTAGCCCTTTTAGTTTGTTGTTGAGTCTGTTGTACTACAGGGTTCGGCAGTTACCTGCTCAGTGACATTTCACTGAGCAGTGCCTCTCTTTTCACAGTAGAGCTGTTTCTAAGAACATTGGCAGTGATGGTTCCACACAGCAGTGGTGACCTGTACATTGCATGTGACTGCATTTAGTTGATAAACAGTAGCACAACCAGGGTTTGTTACCTTTACTCAGAAACTTAAAATTGCTTAATTAATTTATTTATGCCAACGGAGTCTTCTAATCTGCTATCTGAAACATGACAGGTATTCCAGTATTACAATATACTAGATGACCTGGTGAACTTTGTACCACCTAAAATTGACCTGATTGTAACTCTTCATAAGTAATTATCAATCCTGAACAACCTTCCAACTCCTGTTCTTTGAGATTGATAATATTGGATATATTGTGTACAGTTTGAATGTTTATTTTTTATTGTCTCAATCAGCATGTCCCATTGCTTGCAATGTTGCAATACTACATGCTATGTTTACATTTATAAATTTACAATTCTAAACTTGTTGGTACTACAGTGTGTTTATCATTAATACTGTTAAGTTTCCACAGTAAATATTACTACCCTAAAAATGCACTTATACTAATTAAGGAAATTGAAGCTATTAACAGTGAAGCAACAAGATTGCATATTCTTCATGCAATATTACTAAGATAAGTGAAGTTTTTAGTTTGTAATTTGTTATTACTTTAGAATGCACTTATTCTATTTGTTATTTACTATGTATTCACAGTGCGTTAAAAGTCTATTAATGCTATGAATTTTGTAAATTGTTTATTGTGTTTTGTAATGAATTGGTTTAGTCACTGGCCACTTTCTATGATTTGCCACTATTTGTTGTCTTAATGTATCCCTCTGATGCTGAAGTTTTCTACTCCTGTATAACAGATGGTTAACAGTTTGATCTTCTTGCTGACAGGAACATGTAGGATGATTTACAATCCTGAATCTATGGAGATAGGATTGGAATAGGCCGTGTCCTGTTACCATTTCTGCAGGGGAAGCCATATTAATCTTGAGTTTTAATCTCTGATGAATCGATGGGGGAAAAGGTCCTACATGCTACCTCTTTGGTCATATTTGTCCATTCCTCCTGCCATTTTGTTAATCCCTCATCTTCAATTTTTCCAATAAGAGCAATTTTGGGTTTTTTGGTGTATGTCACTTCTCTATATTCTTATGCTGCTTCCTTAGCTAGTTTATCTGCCTTTTTGTTCCCAAGAATTCCTGCATGGTTTGAATGTTGTTTGCCTATTAAATGAAACTCAAATTGAAACTCAAATTATTCCTTGAGTTTTGCTAAAACATTTTGTGCTTATGTCTAAGACTGTCTCAGTTCCTTGAATCTTCCAAAAAGAGTTGAATAAATTTTTTTGTTTATTACTAATTCTGCAAAGTGAATTGACCTTAATGGAATGGCTGATTAAAATGAATGTCGCAAATTGTAATTAAATTCGATTTAACCAAATGTATTCTCAAAAGCCAGTATAAAAACATAATTTTAAATGTAATAGATGCAGTCACAAACAGCAATAGGTTGCCACAAATGCCATATATTGAAAGTAATGTTTCATCTTATTCTCTCCTTGGCATTCTAATGAACACTGAAAAACGACATGGAAATGTTATCACAGTCACTCAAAGTGTTGAACTTACCTTGAGAACTTTGCCATATTCATATCCTCAGACTAATTTTTCGAGTTTTGCTAAAACACATTTTAAGGTTATGTGTATGCCTGCTCTAATTCCTCGAGTCTCTCCAAGACAAAATTGAATGATGTTTTTTTTATTCCTAAGCCTGCAAAGTCAATTTACCTTAACGGAATGGCTGATCAAAATGGATGTTTGCAAAATGTAATTAAATTTGATTTATAAGTGCTGAGGCTTTCACGGCCAGCATTGTCAACTATAGGTCTACAAGTTAGAAAAGAACCTCGGAAGGTGTTGGTAGTCACGTGACTGAACTGGGAGGGGTAAGCAGCAGGCAGCAGCAGTCCGCTAGGCCGAGTTACACTAGTCCGCTTCCATTTCCGATTCTGAATCTAATTCAGAAGCTGTGTCGTTAACAGATTCTTCTGAGCCTGAGTGGTCTCTGCCATTAATGATGAAACTGTCGATGACATCATCCATTAGTCCATCTGATTCCCAGTATTTTGCTTCCACTTTTCGTACTTGATCAGAACACTTTCTGCGCTTATTCTGGAATATTCACGGAAAAGCTCCTCACAGAGCGTTTGCCCTGCACTTAAAGTTGCATTGGACAAATCTTGTGCAGCTTCTCGCTTTATTTCTCCCCATACCAACTCTATTGGATTTAGATCGGCGTGATATGGTGGAAGACGCAATACCTCATGGCCATGCATTGAGGGTCTGATCGATTACGTACGTCTTTTCTTTGGGCACTGACGTCACTAACTGCAAAAACTCTGGTTTATGCATATTGCTGCTGAACGACACATTGTTGTCCTTTAACCACTGCATTACATCCTTTTTCAGCGTCGTCATTGTTGGCCTTTTATTTTTCTGAACACTGTGATAGTTAGAATTGTCCATCACGACGACAGAGTTACTGGGCAAATTAGGAATAACTTACGTTTCTAACCATTTGTAAAATGTACAGCATTCATATAGTCGTGATAATCGCCCGTTTTTTGTTTAGATTTGAACATTAGCAAAGCATTGTGCACAAACCCGTTTTCTCCTCCCGCATGGGCAATTATCAGTCTGGGTCCTTTACCCATAGAACTTGTAACCCTTAACTCATTTGGAGACTGCCAACAAGAACTGACGGTATGACAAGCATTTTTATGTTTCGTCTAAATACAGAATATTCCTCTTCTTTCACGGTACCTACGAATACTTCGCAGGTAATTAGCACGCCAGGACACAATTTCAGGCTTTTCGATTAGGAAATGCCGTTTAGAAGCACATTCTTTCCATTTAAAGTCTAATCGCAAAACCAGTTTCTTCAGGTATTCCCTGCTGCATACCAAATCCCATCACTCTGCAAATCATGCTTGAGCTTCTGTATCGTTGGCACTGCTTTCTTACTGTATAATATTCGTGTATTTTCCTTCGAACTATACCCTCAGTAAATGTATCGACTTCCACTTTCTTTTTCCTTTCTCTAGCCTTCCCTTTCGGCGTTGAGAATTTGACCTGACCAGTAGTAGACAAACACGTAGTCCCTTTCTTTATGATGCGTTTCACTAAACTAATGGAAACTGTAGCTTCACTTGTCGATGCAGCAACGTTGTGACCCAATTTCAATTCACTCTTTTTATCTTTTAAGTAATTAGCAACATTGTAAGCAATATTGCGAGCATCACTTTTCAACGACCGACCAGATACGCTTGTTTTACTAGTCATGTTAAGCACTTTCGCTATTAGCCACAAAAATACAAAAACTTGTTATAAAGTTTTACACGGAACGCACTATAACTGCAAGTGTAACATGTGCTTAGAGGGAGCCGATCTGCACCGTGCGAGGCCGAAACAGAACTGACCCCCACCACTAGCACCATGCGCAGCAAAAAAACATGGTTTCTGCGCAGGTTCTTTTCTAGCGTGTATACCTATATGTTAAGTAGATTTTCCAGGCTCTAATCCTCTAATATTTGGACTCGGGAGTTCACTAATTGGATCACCCTGAAGATGCTGGATGCAGTTTTCAGCGAAACGTCAGAGGAAGGCAATCCAACTCGACCACGGCCCACAAGCCCGGAAAATCTACTTAACATAGTTAAATTTGATTTAACCAAGTCTATTCTCAAAATCCACAACCTTTTTTTTTACAAAAAGCAGCTATTTTAAATGTACTACATGCTGCTGTGAAACAATAGCTCTGCTACAAACACCATATATGTAAGAGAGGTAGAACTGGAACTTAAAAATTCAATGCCACAACTGGGATTTGAACCACAGACCTTCCGCTTACCGGGCGGACGCTCTAACCACTGAGCTATTGTGACAAACTGCCAGTTCTACCTCTCAAACTTTGCCCACACACGGCTTGTGTGTTTAAAAACACCAACAGTAAGTTTGTTGGCATAAATAAATAATAATTACCATATATGTAATCTGAAGTGGCAATTCCCCGTGCTGCACCACTGGACCACCTCTCAGTAAATGTGTAGCTGTGTGTGTATTATTAACAAAAGTAACAAATTCTAATTCATCAAAAACTAATGGCGCATGCTGGAATCTCAGTAATCTGAATTAAATTACTCTCAGCAATAAGTAAAGTAACTGAATTTCATAATTAAATTTAATTCACAGTAATATGAAGTAAATATTAGAAAACATTGCAACTGAAGTTCTGTGAATGGGATACAACAAAAGATGGGTTTTACGTAACTACAGTTCATTACGTGCAGTATATACCATAAATAAAGCTTTCAAACGTTTATTCAGCTTGTCAGAAAAACAACTCATTAGAGTGACAAAATAGTGGCACAACTTATTCTGCATAATAGTTAATGAGGTTCAAAGCAGAATAACACCTACTGTGATTAAGTAAATTAATGTGAATGTGAAACATTTAATATGGCCTGAGTATATTTAAGCCACTTCACTTTCCAAGCTCACAGCTTTTCAGGATCTTTTCACTCTTTTCTCCTTCAATAGTTTGTCCATGTCCAGAGTCATTGTCTGAATAGTAGACAAACAAAGTACATTTGTCAAGTTCACAACTAAAATGCAGTTCCTGTCATGAGGCTTGTATATAGCTTCATGTACAAAAAGAAGTGTTCACATATACGTGTAGATAGAATCAAACATGCTGAACAGCCTAGAAGCAAATCTATGCAAGGAAGGAAATTTTGTACATGGAAAGTTTTTGTAAAAAGTACATTTATCTGTCTTCTTTCTTGGTTTAAATTTAGCACATTTATCTGTTTATTTTGGAATGTGTCTTTCATTTCCATGTCGTTTTGCAGATCAATAATTTCTAATTTTAATGCCATTGGAATACTGTTTACATTAACTGAAAATGATGATGTACAATATGAATAATGGTGATACAAATTGAATTTTTTAACATATTGTAATATCTTATGACAACCACATACTGTGTAAACAGGTATAAAGTTTCCCATATGGATACAAATGTACTAGGTGCTGATGGTCTTTTACTATTGCATTCTGCTACTTCAGCCATAAGGTCTAAATTTACTTCAGTGTGTAAGCCAATAAACAAACACATTGACACTGAACTAAAGACAAGGTGCCATGGAACTACGCGTGCTTACCACTGATTGATGTGTACTACTTGTGACTACGGCTGCTCACACAGTACTCTGTTGGTGGTTGCCTGCTTCAACATCATAAGTCTAACACTTGCACTACCATATCCAAAAGTTTGAGATCCATTAACTATTCCCTAAGGGATATCTAAATGTAAGTTGCTGAGTTTTGATAACATTAAATAGGTAGCCTATATTTCTCTTCAGATAAGGCGTCTTCTGTTGTTGCCTTAGTAACAACTGGTGCTAAGAGAAGTAGTAGCATATGCAAATAATACTGGTTTGTATTTATGAGGGATTGCAAGTCATAGAATAATATGGGCCCAAGAATAGAACTTTGTGGAATCTTGCATTTTGAACCTGCCATTTTTATTTCTCAGTTCCAGTAAACGCAGTTTGCTTGGAGCTCAATGTTTTGTTATAAAAGTTGAAGATTTTTAATTTAGTCAATAGAAGGCAGTCAGAATGTTTGCTCAGAACAGAAGATGCCTGAGGTAGATTCTTTGTTTGTAAAGCAAGGAGTATGTTTTTTGATGAGAAAAATGATGGCATTTGCCATTGACCTAAGCTTTCTGAAACCAAACCATCCTTCACAAATTGAGGAGCATTTTTGGAATAGTCAAGAGACGCAGAAACAAAGATTTTAAATTATTCTTTTTTCATAGGCAATAAAAGTAATTTTTAAAAGTGTCTGATATTTTTTTACTTTCTCTACTAGTAAGTAGAGGAAGTATTGTATTCCACCCAAAAATTCAATGTTGAGAGTTCACCAGAAATATATGCTTTGATGCCCCCTGAATCCAAAAAAGCAGTTTTCTAAAGAGGTCTGTGTGTGTGTGTCTTGTCTGTCTGAGTGTCTGTTGACAGCGTAACTCAAAAACAAAAAGTTGGTTAAAAATGACAGTTGGTATTTCAGTTTAACCTCTTGAGTGCTATGGATGTGAAATCACATCAATTTAAAATGACGGATAAACGTTATGGGCGTGTATACACGTTCTGTGTGTTTGTGCATTTAACCTTTATTTATTCCTCTTCTAACTCAACTTATTTTAATTTTCCCTTTATGAAACATTTAAGTAAAGTCTATATACTTTACTGGCTTACCTTTATATGTTCCTTATGCAGTGCTATGCCTCAAAACAGGGACAAACACACAAGGGCACATCTCCACATTCGCAAATTCCCTTCTTGCGGCACGCGAAACACTTTTGAGATGGGCAGGACTTCTTTGCTGTTGGTGGTTTCCTTTTAGGATAATGTGTTCCTTGAAGTCTGAGGGGTGCAGGTGTTCTGGATTTTCTACCCCCAACGTGGTATTGTTCAATTAGGCTGTGAGCTATTGATAGTCGGAAGTCCAGGTAGGTTATTGTCCTGTGTGGGTTTAGAGCTCTCCAAATTACCAAACAATTGTATATGGTTATATCCAGTTGGTGCAAAAATACCACTTCTCCCTTCAGCTACAAGCAGGAAAGTATATGTATGTATTTCAACAAAGAAAGAAATGGAGTCTACTAAGTTACGAAACACGTGTAAGCAAAAGTTGCAAACATGTTATATTCTGATGACTCACAGACCACGCATACACTAGTACTTTATTTCACACTATGCTCTGTTTTGCTGACACACAAGCCACACATACAATGGGTCGACTACGGTTTCTTTCAGAGAACTTATATTAGATGCGTTCGACAGAGCAAAGTTAACTTTCACCACAGTGAAACAAAATAGTGCCATTTCAACGTTTTGTAAATGCAGCTCAACAGCTGCATTTGCTGTTTTATACCAGATTTTTGTTTCATTAAAATAACTTAATATTTACACAAAGTACAGCTGTGTATATACGAAGCACTTTCAGTGCATTTAACAATTTAAATGTCCTGCACTGGATATTGGGTAGCAGTTCTCGGCTCGCGGATGTTTTAAATGGCCAGCGCTCAAGAGGTTAATGTCTTTCAAGGATGTGACATGAACATTTTGAAGAAAATTGCTCTACCCTAAACTACCCTTTACTTGGAAAATTTTTATTTTCTTGAAAATGGCTCTTACGATTTTGATTAAAATGACTTAGATTTCAGATATTTTTATGGCAAATGAAATGTATATTTTGAATCTTCTGGCTGAAGACCATGTAGTCCTGTTTACTCAGGATGACTTTTGCATGACTGGTAAACCATAAGAGACAGATCAAGTATTGCTATACTAAAAATGTTGTTGTTGTTGTTTTCTAGTGCCTTGCATCTGGCAATGAAGCGATTAGCATTTGTGCTTTCCAATACTTTTGAACTGTAGTTTCTTCTGATCTTAATGCTTCACAGGTCTTCAAGTGGTCTTCGTTCATTTCTGCTGGATCGTTACACAGGACACATATTGGTGAGGCTGAGATACCTATTCTGTAGAGATGACTTGCTAAGCAGTCGTGATTTGTCAATAGTCGGAAGGCTGCAACCGCTGTTTTCCTTGGTCTCTGGGGGATTATATCTGGGTTGGAAAGTAGTGTAATCCATTTTTTATCTTTGGCATTTGTTTCTATTTCTTGTAGGTATGAATGAGAAAATTTTTTAATGATCAAGCGTTTTATTGAGGAATATGAGAAATTGAATTTAGACTTTTGTTTTATTGTTGTGCCTTTCTTTGCAAGTGAGTCTGCAGCTTCGTTTCCCATGACTCCACAGTGTGCTGGAATCCATTGGAGATGAACAGTCTTATTAACTTTTTGGAGTTGTGTTAACATTTTGTAGCATTCTCTAATTTTTGTTGACTTCTTTGTAGTATTTGAACATATACCCTGAATTGCAGCTTTAGAATCCAAAAGAATTACTGCCTTGTTAAATTTATTTAAGGGAAGATTTAATAATTGTCGGAGAGCAATGTATATAGCCTCTATTTCTCCATCATAATTTGTTGTGTCTCTGCCAACAGAATGATAAAAGGAAAAATGTGAACACGTAACTCCAGCTCCAGTAAGGTTTTCCTTGGAGGATCCATCAGTATATATGTGCAGCCATTCTTCTGTCGGATACCTAGTATTGATTGTTTCCAGAGGTAGAAGTTTTTGTATTTCTTTTGGTGTGTCTGATTTACTTATTTCCTCTATTAATTCCAAATTGAAGGTAGGCTGCAATAATTCCAATGGATTTTCTCTTATAAGTAGATTTTCTCTGGTGTTAAGAATGTTCAATTTGGATTTAATCTGTGTTACCATTTCTAGGAAACTACTATGAGTTTTAAGGATTGAAGGGGGGAGGTTCTCTTCTGTCCATTTAGAGTTTGGCAGTCGTAACATTTTCTCGTGTTGGAGCAATGCTTGTTCTTCTATTTTTGTTGTTATTGGTGGGGTCCGTGTTAAGGCAAGCATGGCATCAATAGGTGTGGATTTAACTGCTCCAGTGATTAGGTGAGGAGCCTGATTTTGTATTTGTTCAAGTTTATTGATGTTAGCATTTGCTGCTGTTATTAAAGCTTCAGAACAGTACAAGAGGTTTGGTTTAACATACATTTTGTATGTTGTGTTAAGGACTCTCCTTGAGTAGCCCCATTTAGCACCAATTAACCTTTTCAGGATTTGCAGTTTCTTTTCAACCTTTTCTGAGATGTTTGTTATATGTTTTTTCCAACTTAGCTTTTTGTCGAAGGTGATGCCTAAGTATTTGGCATCATCAACTGCTTTGAGTGGTTTATCATTATAATTTATGTTAATATTAATTGGTTTTAAATTTTAGTGTAAATAATTCATAATTTGTTACTAAAAATGTAGAGCTGGTTAAAACACACAATTTATGTCTTTTTTGTAGAATGAACTGTTTCAAAATATGCCTTGTTAGTTTTGTGTGTTTTGGTACTTATACTTCTTTAAAATAGAAGATTGTTATTATTTTTTTTATGTTAGTCGTGCAAAGAGAACAGAATCTAAAAGCTTTAAAAGACTTGACTATTGCTCAAAGCCTACTGTATTGCCATATTCCCCTTGCACCTATAAGGAAATAAGCAGTAAGAGAATTTCTGCAAATGTTTTATCTTGACTAACACAAAGAAGATAAAGTAATAAGAGTTTGCAAGAATGTTTAGTACAAGAGTAGAGAAAGTCACGTGAGTGCCACACATCAGACTTTTTACTATTGGTCTTACAAAAATCAGAGCTTTTTCAAACTTGGGTAGATGCAGTGATTCCTGTCATGAGTGACATTACAACACAAATAAAACTGAACAAAATTAGTAGTTTGATCACAAGAATGCATGCTCACAGGAGTCCAATTAGAGATATCTTGAACTGTAATATAGAAATCCTTTGTCTCATCTGTCTCTTCAAAATACTGCACGTGTTTCTTCTTTCCTGTAGAAGCATGTTCTCTTGTGGAAGAACAGTAATGTAATGCACTGCTGCATATTTTAACTCATGTACCTTTACTGGACATGCTGCACTTCTACAGAAACATTGCTGCATTTGACTGAATCTTTTTGTAAGCAATTACAGTGGATTTATCTTAACAGGCAACACCTCATGACCTCTCAACTTCAAGTTCAAAATTTCTCAGTCCTTCTTGAGGATCTTGAGTGTGCAGTGATTCTGTAGTATCTTGGGAGTCAGCATTTTTTCTCTATTCAGCCGAATACATGATCTGGAGCCATATACCTGTGACTAACTTTTGAGCTGCTGAAACAGCTTGCCAGCCGTGGTACCATTTAATTGTTTTAATAACTTTTGGTCATTTAATCATGAAATAAATCCAGAGGTTAAATTATTAAAACAATTAAATGGACCCTCAGATTTAATGGTTTGGGAAAGGATATTCATTTTGAAAAATAAGGACCATGTAGTGAATTTTGAAATACTGGCAACTGATTCTGTTCTCAAATTTTTGTTTTCAGCGATTGGTAACACATAAATAATTATGTACTTTTGCATTGGTTACGATAGCAACCAGTGTAAACAAATATGGCACCAAAGTTGGGAATAAGTATTGGCTATGTTTATTTCTTTCAGGTTTGTTGACCGTGGTCTAGAAGGCATTGTAGATACTGACGTTTTGCCAAGTAGTGCGCTTGGCATCTTCAGGGTAAGACGGTCTGTTGTATGCACTGGTCAGAGTTCGAATGTGGAAGCAGAGAGAGAGGGATGTGGAAGCAATGACCGTTAATGACTGTTGGCACTCTTATATAGTGGGGGTGGGTGGGGCATTGTTGCGCTGACTAAGGTGGTGATTAGCTCGCATGAGTTGGTGGGCCAGGTGTAGGTGGGGTTTTATTACAGCTGTTGTGTGTGTCTGAAAGGTTATCTAACACAGGTATCGATGTTTTCTGTACACAGTGCGCTTCTTCCTTCAAGATTGACAACTTCAGTTGTAAGGAAGAAGGGCTCTGTGTACAGAAAGCGTGGATACCGGTCAGACACACACAACAGCTGTAATAGAACCCCGCGTACACCTGGCCTGCCAACCAATGTGAGCCAATTACTACCTTAGTGCAACAGTGCCCCACCCATTCCCACTATATAAGAGCGTCATTAACAGTCATTGCTTCCACATTCAAACTCTGACCAGTACAGACAGCAGACTGTCTTACCCTAAAGATGCCAAGCACAGTACTTGGCAAAACGTCGGTATCTACAATACCTTCTAGATCACAGTCTACAAACCCAAAAGAAATAAACATAGCTGATAGGACACTGCCCGAGAAAGCCTAAGTTTATACATGGGAATTAGTATTCCAGAAACTGCATTCTGCCCTTGACTTCAAGAACTAGCAGTAGATAAGACAAGTGAAGCTTGTAGTCTCTAAGTTATTATTACAATTAAAGACTGATTTGAAAGGTGGATTCACAATCTAAAAACATTAGATGCAATATATTCTAAAATATTTTAGCCTCTCGACTTTTGCAAGAGTACTTCTCTGTTATATTAGCTTCATCTTGATATTGCAGCCCTGAACAAACATGAGCATTTCAGTAGTTTTAAGCATATCAGGAACAGTAATATTAAACATTGACTAGATTGACTATTTTTAAAAACTGATAATCCTTGAAGATTTGCAATAAATGCTTTTATTCTTGAATTTCTCCAACTTTTGAGGGAAAGGATAGCAGTGAAGTGTTTCTCTAGTTTTACTATCTATACCAAAACTTACTGGAATGTATCACAGACATCAGCCTTGAGGCATTATCACACATATCTTGTGTTTCTGGAGTTGCAACTGTGTTTTTTAATGTATCTTTATCATTAAAATGACAGCTACAAACCCAGGTAACAAAATATACAATGATAAACAGCCACACTTTCAGACTGATGCTTCTTTTGAAAACAGAAGGTAGAAGAAATCCTAGAAATTCTGGATAAGAATGGCTTTCACAAAATAGATTGGGGATAAGAAGTTCAAACAGAAGAAACCAAGACATCACACTATGCAACAGTAAAGAGAACTTACCTTATATCCCTGAAGCTTCCAGAAAAATGCTAAATTATGTAGGGAATAGAGAGTAACCTTAGTGCCTGCCAGCAATCATTACTCAATGAACAGTACAGATAGGATACAATTAAATTCTATCTGGAATAACTTCAGTCATCTATATAATTAGATATATAGGATTATCAACAGTTCCTCCACACTGAGTTGGTCTGGGTGGCTTAGTTGGTTAGATGCTGGCCTACTGATCCAAAGGCAGCGGGTTCAAATTCAACCCAGATCGATGGTTTTTAAGTGTGCTTAAAAACGACAGCTCCATGTCAGTAGATTTACTAGCATGTAAAAGAACTCCTGCGGGACAAAATTTCAGCACACTGGCGACGCTGATTTGATCCTAGCAATTGACAGCGTCGTTAAACAACAAAAAGTAATTTTATTTTCCTCTGCACCGTGCCAGTGTCTACTACTTAAAATAACATTGGTTTCCTGGTCAGCTACATTACCTTTCACAAATTACATATGTGAACCTATCAAATTTTTTATTTTGCAGAACGTTATAACCATACTACCACCAGAATTCCCATCTAGGGGAATCTTGGTGACATGAGAGCTGCAGAGCGACTTCTTGACAACCCTTTAGTAGTGTGGGAAAATAAGCATAAGAAAGATAAAACAGATGCATGGACACACACGAGGCTTAATGAGTCCACAAGAAACATAACATAAATCAGAGTTACAGGACATTTTGGTTTACTGGTCATTAGTTGAGAAAGAAAAGTGGAAGCTTGGATAGCTCTTGGGAAATCAATTGAATGTGCTTGTGAAAATCTATGTATACATGATAATAAACACAAATAGGCCATTTCCTGTATGTGAGCCCCTTACAATAATTCCTTTAAATTAACTAATTTGATTGCACACTTTGCTTGGATTTTTACAATGTATATAATGTTTTCTATGCTACACATGGATTTGTTTTTCCACAGGCTTATTACTGAAATTTAGAAGAGCATCATCACATCCACAACGACTGTGAAATGGATAAGAAAACAGAAGTTAAAGAACAGAATTCGCTTTCAGATGGCATAGCCTCACAGAATGAGACAGAGTTCTTTACAGACAATGTTGCAATGAGGACAAACACTGATGTACTTCAGGACAATGGTTGTGATATAGCAGTCAAAATGGAAATTAAATCAGAGACACCTTTTCCAGACTTAGGTTTACAGAAAGGGACAGAAGTTTGTACCCATTATCATGCAAATGAGATTAAGTTGGAAACTCTCGCATACAGCAGTAACAACTGTAACATGAATATAAAAACAGAAATCGAGGAGCAGATTTTGGTTCCAGACTTTGGTTCACAGAGCGAGACAGAATTTCTTCAAGAGGACCCACTTATGAATGTTGAGAAATGCAACAGTGATCATGAACTGGATAACAAAGTAGAAATCAAAGAAGAACTGTGGGAGTTGGAAACAGTATCTTCACCTGCTTGTGATGACAATAAGGTAAGATGTGTAAAATATTAAAGTTAGATTTTCTTTTTCTACATCCTGAAAAATATTTTAATTACTTTTCAGTTAAAAGAAGTGTATTATAATGGGCAAATAATGATTTTACTTCTAACGGTAAAATTACACTGAAAAATTAAATGCCATAACTGGGATTTGAACCATGGAGCTTCACTTTACCTTGTTGCTGTTATAACCAATGGTGCTATTTCGCTAATGCTCTGAGACAATATTAAATTCACAGACAGACTGACATTTAACTCTTTGCAAGTGAAAACCTATATATGAGGACTGGACTTCAATAACGGGCTAAGTGCCAAATACAAAAAAATTGAGTTAGACCCGAAAAACAGTAGTAAGTACCATCGCCAATAGCCTAACAAGCAGGCTAACTGCCACGACCATGATCATAGTATATACAAGGCCCGACAGATGGCCCACGAGGTAAGTGCCGGACCGCTGGTGATGCTGAAACGGGCTATGTGCCAATGAGCTTTGGTGTTGATTCTTAGCGCAGAGGACAACTCCACTGTGAATTCTAACCTAATTACTTTGTTTAAAACCTGTTGTGTTTGTGTCTTCAGTTTGTCGTTAGTTTTTCATGGTAGATTGTAACAGTGTAATTAAACAGTGACAGCAAGAAACGAAACAAAGGAGAATCAATTCGGGCTGAAAAGAAATGTAGTAAAAGCGAAGGGAAACCTTATGTCAACAATAAAAATGTGTCAGATGTTTTACTCATGTCAGATTTCATGCTATAACATGTGTGTCCATTTTGGTGACAAAAAAAACAATAAAAATAAAATGATGGTATTTCTTTGGGTCTATTTAATGATTACGGGCAAGTAAGATGAGATAAACCATAAGCTTTTTGGTCTCCGGTCACTCACTTTTGTCATGTAACAGGGATTTTGCTCAGAGCGTAAAACGAAAAAGGGTTGAAAAGTGTCAAGTTCCCAAGGACCTAATTAAACTGATGGTGAATGCAACACCGAGCAATCCCTTTGCAGTTACTATGCTCCAACCTGAAGACTTCTTTGATTTCAAACAAGCAGCCGATTCATACATCAACATGACAAAACTAAATATTTCCAAATGCAGCTGGATTAGAGTTGAAAAAGCCGCATCCAGAGTCGTCAAGACGAGAACAATGTTTATCAGAGTGGAGCATGGAGCACCTCCAAAGTTCCCAAGAAGGATTGCCAGTAATATAATCAAAGACTTGGTTATACCATCACAACCGTGTAAAAACCACTTATCAGCTGAGAAGAAGAGAGATCTGCGACAAATGCTACCTTATTTGAAAGAAGAAAATCAAGTGTTCTTTGAAGAATTAATCAAATAAAACAGCTTTGTATTCTTTAAAAGTAAAAAAAAAAGGGTTCAGAAGTATTAAATACATGACAATGTATGTATATAATGTTTCTTCTTGTCAAGTTACAGTAATAAACAGATAAAATTACCAACTAACCTTGTGAAATCTTTCATTGGCACTTACCTCATTTTTGCAGGTAAATATATGGCACTTACCATGTTCTTCGTTTTTCTGTCTAAAATAGTTTGTTATCATTCATAAGGGGGAGGGAATTTAAAAACTTTTGTAATACTAATGTAACTGTTAGCCTAGATAATAACTAAATTTGGTTCAGGTTTTTATATTGAAAGTTTTTTTGACAAAACGCACAACATTGAATAACTCAAGATCAACTTTTTGGGACTTAGCCCATTATAGATGTCCAGTCTTCATATGGGTCTGTAGTTATAGAGCTATTGTAATCAGAATTTCTTACCCAAATAATGCAGATATGCTGTCAACAGATGGCAGGAAATGTTCCCTTATATGTTGGTTGTAGGTAAATCCCCGACTTTGCTTTGCCTGCAGTTCCTCTCATATTTTTTGTAAAACAACAAACGAGACATTGTTGTAAGTAATGAGCCAGATTTCATATAGTTTTTTATCAGTGGCAAGAAAGAAAGCATTGGCAGACAGAAACTGAAGCTCTGTTGAACAGAAGTAATACAGAGTTGTCAGGTTTTGTTCAGTGATGATGAAAGATACATGCAAAAGCGTATGTGGGAGAAAGAGTGACACTGCAGACAACTTTGCAACCACATGGGCAGAGAAGTAATTTTAATCCTGGCCCAACATCATCCATATCAGTGCACAATATGTAACAGGGACCATTTTGTTGAAAGTGCTCTTCTCATGGAATTTTTCTACCAATTTTTGATGAAATTATGCAAATAATTACTAAGAAGACCTGTATTTCCAAACCTCCCCTTCATCCTGTACAAAATATATCTAAGAAAAGAACATTTTTAGGAAAAGAGCGCAAATCCTTGAAGATTATAATGTTGTTATTTATTTACTTACCCCTGTAAATAATATTGAGCTAAAACAATAAGTTTCAAAATTGTATATACGCATTGTGACAAAACAAAATTCGAAGTCCGTGTACTTTTTCTAACACTATTTTCCTCTAAATCTTACTACAAATTCACATTTTCCTTCTCATTGCTAACACGTTTATAAACTTCTCTACTATTACAATTCACAGTTGTTCTTCCAATAATCTTCCTCAGTCTTTCAATGTTGTTCTCCACTTTCACTGTCTCTTATATCTTTACTATTATGACACAATCACGACGACATACCTACTCGCTGACAGGCTGGCCAACACACTTTCATAAATAAAAGTAACTATACGATAACTTGAGGTACCCAAAACTACTCTGACACCCAACTGCTGACTCTAACTCTAATAACTGACTCACTGCTCATTATCGGTCCTATTTATACTGGAGACGGCGTGACAAAACCTGCTTCAAGAGCTTTCCTTGTGCACGTGTTCAATGATTCAGCAGAAAGTGAGAACCTTCTAGTCACTACGATGCTATTGCACTGTTTGATTGCATTCACAGTGGCTAGTGCTCTGGTAGCCCCTGACCTTCATGTTTGCAGCCATCACCATGGCCACACACACATACAGCCGCTCGCTGCACCCAAGATCACTCAGCTTCCTCTTATCCATATATTGTTGAACGACCCACTGTCAATATTTTAGATACCCTGCTCTAACTAGGTGCAACCTCACATTCTTATTCAAATTATTACATAGGATGGAAGTGAAATAGTGTCAGACTGAAGGTGAGAGAGTGGATGTAAACTAACAAAAAATTCAAATAAACTTTTTTAATTAAATGCACCATTAACTAGATAATCACATTTAAAAGTGAGTGTATGTGGCACAACCTGTTAAGTGAGTAATCAGCTTCTACCGGTGATCCAGTGAAATATTTTAATGCTCTATAAAAACCATTTAAGTCATGTTGGCCATGTTTCGAATTCAGGTGTTTGGTTGCAGTGTACGAGACACCAGAACATTACATGAAAAATTGAGGTTATGGCTGACTGCACCATATGAAAACATTACCTCAATCTTAGATTTCCATGTAATTACAAAGATTTTAATTTGGTACGTTTAAGGATCTGAATATCTGGTCTTTTCTATTTAAGAGGCTTATGCCATGATGAGATAACAACTTTACTTGAAATTGGATTTTCTTTTAAACACTACAAAATGATTTCCTAACTTGCTACACCAATTGCAGTATTACATCCATTAGGAGATCACAAATATGATCAAATAAAAAAAAAGAACTATTAATTATGCTCTAATCAGTCAGGAATACATAAATATTTCATTTAAAAGGTGAGTCAATTAATAACACTGAACAACACTTACAACATAATTTTCTGGAATGCGTTTCGAGGGTTACTTTCCTCCATTATCAACTGGACAATAACTGTGTTTCCATGGTGTTTCATGGTGTGGATGGCGATGCTTCTTTTTATGTTTCTTCTGGTAACGGTACAATAAACGTGCTAAAAATATCTTTGTGAGGAATTTTGAAATTAAATATTTGGTTTCTATTTTTTAAAATGAAGATTTGTTCCCATGTGGACAGTTCTTGTTTTCCGGTTATGTATTTGAGAAGTTTCGGTTCTAACTTTATGTCATGATTTTTTGTCCAAAAGTGAAATGCAACTGCTGATTTTTCTAATTGTTTACTCTTGATATTCCTAACATGTTCCTTGGATCTAGTTGCTAAATTTATTTTGGTTTTTCCTATGTATATTTCATTACAATCACCCAGTATTTAATTTCGACATTCCTCACAAAGATATTTTCAGCAAGTTCCTTGAACCATTACCTGAAGAAACTTCAGAAGACGCATTGCCATCCGCACCATGAAACACCATGGAAACCCAGTTATTGTCCGGTTGATAATGGAGGAAAGTTAACCTTCGAAACGCGTTCCGGAAAATTATGTTGTAAGTGTTGTTCAGTGTTATTAATTGACTCACCTTTTAAATTAAATTAATTACAACACTGTTTTCAAACTTCTATGAAAGGAAGATACATAAATTTTCTTGAAATGAAACAAATACAAGCTAAGTGCAAATCTGCTTACTGCGCATGCATGCTGAGCAGAAGTGAGTTGCCATATTCAGTTTATTTGCTAAATGACAAATGTGTATTGAGCATTCTTGTGTTATTAATACCCTTATTCTGTATTAAATTTAAAAATGTGGTACTAGTAATTGCTAAACCTTTAGGAAAGCATAATTTATAATATGAATTTATTACACCTGACAGAAGAAGTTAAAAAAAGTGATACTCCAACTAGTGTTCTAAAATTATTGGCATTAGAGACAATCCATACTAGATTTCCAGAACATGAGTGGCTCCATATTTATACTGATGGATCATTTATATCAAACAAAGATGGAGCAGGTGCTGGAGTCACATGTCACCTCTTTTCCTATTACAAATCTTTAAGTTATGGAACTACTAACTTTGATGGAGAAATTGAAGCAATTCGAATGGCCCTACAAAATCTTTTGTACAGAATTTCACATTTTCAGCAAGCAGTTATTCTCTCAGATTCCAGGGCAGCAATTATAGCAATTACTTCCAAGTTGTCACCTTAAAACCAAACTATTATAGAATGCTGGAAGATGCTTACCCATCTAACAGCACTTCAAACACACCTAGTCTTCCAATGGATACCGGCTCACTGTGGACTGAGTGGTAATGAGAAACCTGATTTTCTTGCAAAAAAGGGTACCAGCGGTGTACAAAAATCTATAGTTAATTTGCCATTTTATGCAGCTAAAAGATTAGTCAACTCTGAATTCAAAAAAATTATTGCAAAATATTACTATGAAAAATCAAAGAATAAAAGATGGGAACTACCAAACATTCAAACAGTGATTCCTGAGTATTCTCGAAAAACAGCAGTTGCAACCTTCAGGTTGATTACAGGACATGATTGTCTGGCAAAACATTTAAACAGAATTGGGATATATTCTTCACCACTCTGTCCTCTATGTGATCTGCAAGAGGAAATGGACAGAGACCACCTTCAAATATGCCCGGCCACTTCTAATGCCCCATCCATCAGTGAAAAATATTGGAGAGCAAGAGGATTAATGACTTCATTGTCAGAAATCCAGCATTAGCTAACAACATAATATGAATTTATTGCATAAATATTGAAGAGACTTAGCAATAAATGTAACTGCTTTTTAGAGAGCACCATATTTTTATGTTTTGGCGGTCACATCGCTCTCTCGCAACTCCCAGAATGTCTGGAGGACCACACCTGTCATTGGTTTATGGGTCTCACCGACCTGACCAGGAGAATTATCAAAATAAATTCACCGACCATATCCTCTGATTACCAATCTGAGGACGTATACATGCCATGACAGGTCAGCATGTTATGGGTTAAGGTTTTATAGAGAAATTAGAGAAATGGAGAGGTTGGAAAAATAAAGACTCCCTAGCCCTCAGGAACCCTAATAGCATCGGGGTCGGAAGAGAAAAAGAGTTGACCAAGGTAAGGTCAGATAGAAAAGTTACAGTGAGGAGCAAAACACCAGTAAGTGGAAGTAATGTTCTGCTCAGCTTGGGTACCTTGTGGTCACTATTCACATATCCCCTAGACACCAGTAAGTGGAAGTAATGTTCTGCTCAGCTTGGGTACCTTGTGGTCGCTATTCACATATCCCCTAGATGGAGACCCCTGAGTACAGCTCACATAAGTGGGTTGGTTAATTATTCATAAAACTCTTTTGTAATTTGAAAACTTTTTCGGACATCTTTGAGTTGTCCCAGAAGATGATGCCATAATTTAAAAGGGAATGCAAGTATGCTAAATATGCTACTCTTACTGTATCCATGTCTGATATCATTTTTAATGATTTTAAACGATTTTAAACATAACACTGTTTAAGAGGTAGAACTGGAACTTAAAAATTCAATGCCACAACTGGGATTTGAACCACAGACCTTCCGCTTAAACTTTGCCCACACACGGCTTGTGTGTTTAAAAACACCAACAGTAAGTTTGTTGGCATAAATAAATAATAATAATAACACTGTTTGATTTAAAAGGTGAGTCAAAACACTAAACAACAGTTACAACATAATTATTAATAACACTAAACAACACTTACAACATAAATTAAATTGATTATAACACTGTTTTCAAACTTCTAAGAAAGGAAATTAACATTGTTTACTTAACTTTTTGGTAAGATCTTCTACATGTACAATCCAATCCAAGTTTTGATCTAACCACACCTAAAAATGTAGTGTCTGTTACGTAGGTGATTTTAATACCATTTAGATGAAAGTCTGGAAAAGTGATACTTGTATTTGCTTTATGCCAAAAACCTATTACTATTGTTTTTTGTTTATGTATACTTAGTCTATTTTGAGAAAACTATAGTACCGTCTTATTCATTTACTTTGTTCACGTTCTGAAGTGTCTTTGTCATTACCAATAATGGGTATATTTGTATCATCTGCGAAGATTGTAAGTTTAACATTATCACTATGTGTGTTGATCTGCCTTTCTGAAAACCATGTTGCTGATCTAGCAAAATATTGTGTCTATCAAAAAAATATATTAAACTTCTAAACATAACTAAACAACACTAAATGTGGACAATCAAGAAATTAAGAAACCCCACGAAGTTGTGGAAATTTTTAACAAATTCTTTTTGGATGCAACTAAAAGTCTAAATATTAACTATGGAACTAAAGAAGCAGCACTAGAACTTCTAAGATCAAGTTTCACAGTAGCATTGTTTGAATTTTAAGCTAACCTGACTACACCTGTGGAAATAAATTAAACAATCGTAATTGGGGATTTCAATGCTCATTCCAAAAGATCTGTGGAAATAAATAAAACAATCATAATTGGGGATTTCAATGCTCATTCCAAAAGATGGGGTTATGAAAAAGTGGATTCTACAGGGAAGATAGTGGAAGAATTTTTGAATACCACAACTTTTGAACTGATTTATAATAAAGAAGATCCCACAACCTTCATACATTACTCTGGAGCAGGCAGTAACCCAGACCTCTTGTTAGCTACAACAGATATTGTTTCAAAAATTAAAAAACAAGTTATAGAAGATCCAAATTCTGGTCACAGAGCAGTAATTGCTGATACAAAACTAGATAAAACAAATAACAGTCAATGTCACACGAATCTGTATTGGAACTTCAAAAAAGCAGATTGGACCAAATATAAAACTGAACTGGAACATAAATTTAAAGAACAAACAAACTCACAGCTACATGACCAACCAGATCATTTGAACAAAAATTTCTGTAAGGTCATCCTAGAAACCGCAAAAAAACATATTCCTCGTGGAAGAATTAAAAATTTCAAACCCTTTTGGAACCCCCAGTTAGAAGAACTGAAAAAGCAAAGGGATATAGCTAGAAATACAGCTGAACAAACAAAAAACATGGGATACACAAATATGGCGGAAGAAATGTGCTTCACTAAAAAAAGAAATTAATACTGCTAAAAAGAATTACTTTAATAATTTCTTAGAAAAAATGGATTATAGGACAGATGGTAACAAAGCTCATAAGTTCATAAAAAATGTCAAGCATAGGAAAGAAAACAACAGCACACCTATCATACACAACAATAAAATATTAACAAATGATGCAGCCATAGCCGAAACATTCAATAAATATTATGCTAATTCACATAAAGTAACAAGAAATAATAAAAAGGAACATAAAGAATTTAAGAAAGATTTGAAACAAGAAAGAGAATGTGATCCTAACACTCAGTGCAATATCTTTTTTCAAAATTTTAATATGCAAGAACTAAACATTGCAATAAATAATCTAAAAAACAAGAAGTCTCCTGGACCTGATCACATACATCCAGAGTTCATAAAAAACCTTGGAAAAACAGCAAAACAACAACTACTAAAACTCTACAATCTATCCTGGAAAACCACTGTACCTGCTGAATGGCAAAAGGCAATAATTGTCCCACTCTTGAAGAAAGACGAAACAGCGTCAGAAATAAAAAATTATAGACCAATAGCTCTTACTAGTATAATAGCAAAAGTGATGGAAAGAATGGTGTCAAACAGGTTAAATTTATTTCTAGAATCAAAAAATTTAATTTCCCCATGTCAAGCTGGATTTAGAGAGTTCCACTCTACAAATGAACAAGTTTTACTTCTCAGTCAAGAAATCAAAGACTCCTTCAATAGAAAAGAAGATAATTTATCAGTTTTTATTGATTTTCAAAGTGCATATGATTCTATATGCAGAACAAAACTACTAAAGAAAGTAAAAAAATAGGGATACAAGGTCCATTGTTTTCATGGCTATGTCATTTCCTAACACAACGCTTTATTGCTACCAGATATGGAAGAAACATATCTAAATACAAACAAGTACACCGTGGCTTACCACAAGGCACAGTGCTCAGCACAACACTTTTTAATATATGTATTAAGGATCTGCCACAACAAATACAAGAATCAGGTGTGAAGTGTGCTTTATTTGCTGATGACTTAGTAATGTGGACTTCAAAACCAAAAAGCAGAAGTACAGAACTAGAAAAAACCATGCAACAATGCTTAACCAAATTACAAAGGTGGACCAAAGAAAATTTAATGACTGTTAATACAACAAAATCAAACTACCAAATCTTTTCACTAAGAAAAAAGCCACTAAAAATAAAACTAAATTTTGAGGGTCAACAATTACCAGAAACAAAGGAAGCAAAGTATTTAGGAGTTACATTTGATACTAAACTTACATGGACCAAACAAATAGAAAATGTAATACAAAGAGCAGAGAGGCGCCTTTCACTGTTAAAACGTCTAACAGGAATGAAGTGGGGATGTTCCAGAGCAACTCTTAACACAACATACAATGTATATATAAAGCCATTTTTTACTTACTGCAGCGAAGTTCTTGTAACAGCAAACACAAAAAAGATTCAAATCTTTCAAAACCAAAGCCTGAGATTAATTACAGGTGCTATCAAAACCACACTAATAGCAGCTATGGAAATACTAACCAACCAATGTCCCATTGAATATGAAATAGAAAAAGCGGCTCTTATTCAACACGAAAAGTTGATCAGACTCCCATTCAATACATGGCACAAGAGAAATTTTACACATACACTAAAGACTCAGGAGAGCTTTCTTTCCAAAATTCAAGACATCAAGAAGAATGTGTACCTTCCTAATTCAAAGGAAAACTTCATATCTAAAGTCAATCTGACACAAACATTAGACATCACATATTATTTACACCTGACAGAAGAAGTTAAGAAAAGTGATACTCCAACTAGTGTTCTAAAATTATTGGCATTAGAGACAATCCATACTAGATTTCCAGAACACAAATGGCTCCATATTTATACTGATGGATCATTAATATCAAACCAAGATGGAGCAGGTGCTGGAGTCACATGTCACCTCTTTTCCTATTACAAATCTTTAAGTTATGGAACTGCGAACTTTGATGGAGAAATTGAAGCAATTCGAATGGCCCTACAAAATCTTTTGTACAGAATTTCACATTTTCTGCAAGCAGTTATTCTCTGAGATTCCAGGGGAGCAATTATAGCAATTACTTCCAAGTTGTCACCAAAAAACCAAACAATTATAGAATGTTGAAAAATCCTTACCCATCTACCAGCACTTCAAAAACACCTAGTCTTCCAATGGATACCAGCTCACTGTGGACTGAATGGTAATGAGAAAGCTGATTTTCTTGCAAAAAAGGGTACTGGCAATGTGCAGAAATCAATAGTTAATCTATCATTTGATGCAGCTAAAAGATTAGTCAACTCTGAATTCAAAAAAATTATTGCAAAATATTACTATGAAAAATCAAAGAATAAAAGATGGGAACTACCAAACATTCAAACAGTATTCTAAAATAAGAACAAATTAGAAACTAAAAACTTCACTTATCTTAGTATGTTGATATCCTTTTTCTATTTTTCTGACCCAGGGGTTTCAAGCTATATCCAGCTCATTCTCAAAGTCATATAAACAAAATCGTTGGCAACGATTTTGTTTATATGACTTTGAGAATGAGCTGGATATAGCTTGAAACCCCTGGGTCAGAAAAATAGAAAAAGGATATCAACATACTAAGATAAGTGAAGTTTTTAGTTTCTAATTTGTTCTTATTTTAGAATACTGTTTGAATGTTTGGTAGTTCCCATCTTTTATTCTTTGATTTTTCATAGTAATATTTTGCAATAATTTTTTTGAATTCAGAGTTGACTAATCTTTTAGCTGCATCAAATGATAGATTAACTATTGATTTCTGCACATTGCCAGTACCCTTTTTTGCAAGAAAATCAGCTTTCTCATTACCACTCAGTCCACAGTGAGCTGGTATCCATTGGAAGACTAGGTGTTTTTGAAGTGCTGGTAGATGGGTAAGGATTTTTCAACATTCTATAATTGTTTGGTTTTTTGGTGACAACTTGGAAGTAATTGCTATAATTGCTCCCCTGGAATCTCAGAGAATAACTGCTTGCAGAAAATGTGAAATTCTGTCGTTGGCAACGATTTTGTTTATATGACTTTGAGAATGAGCTGGATATAGCTTGAAACCCCTGGGTCAGAAAAATAGAAAAAGGATATCAACATACTAAGATAAGTGAAGTTTTTAGTTTCTAATTTGTTCTTATTTTAGAATCTTGTTGCTTCACTGTTAATAGCTTCAATTTTTACTTAATTTAATTCAAACAGTAATTCTTGAGTATACTCGAAAAACAGCAGTAGCAACCTTCAGGTTGATTACAGGACATGATTGTCTGGCAAAACATTTAAACAGAATTGGGATATATTCTTCACCACTCTGTCCTCTACGTGATCTGCAAGAGGAAATGGATCGAGACCACCTTCAAATATGCCCGGCCACTTCTAGTGCCCCATCCATCAGTGAAAAATATTGGAGAGCAAGAGGATTAATGACTTCATTGTTAGAAATCCAGCATTAGCTAACAACAACAACAACATATGAATTTACACTCAACTGCAATATTCTTAAACTAAATTTATGTGCAACTGTTTATATGTTTGACCAACTGCTAAGTGTACAATTCTCTTAAATTTCTCATTTGCTCATTTTAAAATGGGACTAATGTGCTTTATGCAAGCATATATACCTACATCTAATTGCCATTCTAAAAAAAGGAATTTGTATAATATGATGCAGTTTTTGGAAGCTCTTTTGCCAACAATTACTCCAATAAGATTTAACAAGAATCTTATGAGTGCCAAATAACTCAAGTTAGTGAAATTTGTAACATTAAATTTCTGACAAGGAAATGTCAGAATGTGTATGTGTCATATTTCAAGAAATTTAGGTAAATTTGAAACTGGTGTTTGTGAATGAGTGAGTGAGTGTGTTTAAGAATCCGTCGACAACTAGGTCATTAGGGCCCGCGAAGCATGTGTTCATGCCCAATGAATTCCACAGTCACAGACTAACCATTATTTACATGGTGGCTTTAGAAACTAAAAATATTCATTGTTTTAATCGCTAATATTTATTAGTTGTAACAAGTATATAGTAATGGGATTCATTTGAAGTAAGAGTTTAGAGCAAGTATTCAATTACTATAGTCAAGCTTCACAGCTTCTGCAGCTTTGACAAAAAAACAATTGCATGATATAAGTAAACAATGTTGACAGTTCTAACAGAATTAAGAAGGCAACAAGTTGTGGATTTTTCAAACTTAATTTACAGTAAAGCTATTGAATTTATTGAAATACACCAGAGGAAAAAGTTGTAATTCATTCAGTTTTCTACAAGGATAGCCATAAATCAAAACCTTTATTCAATAATATTTCAGTCAGGTGATGATAATTTTTTTTTGGTAAAAGTAATTTTATTTCTAGAAAACTATAAACTTTTCAGCGCTTTGGTATTAAACTTTCTTATTATTCATGATAAGAAGCTTGCTGTTAAAGTCTGATGGACTATTTCACTTCCACCCTGTATATTATTATCGTTAACTTTTTATTACAAATGAAACCTTAGGATTTCTGTATGTGACTAGCTCCTGGTTTATTAGTGCGTATATGTATAAACTAAATGATATAAAATGGAAAAGAGCTACTTATACCATTTTTAGAGCAATGTATCTATACAAGTTAATAAAGACTTCATTCCTGGAAGATGAGCAGTTCAATAAAAGCCAAGATGTGTTATTTTTTTTAACTCATTTTAATTTTATGTACTTTTAATTTTATTTTGCTGAGTGTAATATTTTTATAATGTTACCCTCCACTCCAGAGTTGTAAAATCTGTCTGGTCAGGAAGAGTTAAACCCTGCACTTAAAGTACTTATGAGATTGTAAGTCACCATTCCAATATTTTATAGGAGAAATGAAAGAGAATGTCGAGTGGTTTACAGGGAAGAATGCTCGTCCACAGGGGAATGTATTGTGGTCATGGTGGCTCAGTTAGATACAACAGCAGCATGGCAAGACATTTTTGAGTTTTTCTACCTTTCTAGGCTTAGCCTGGAGATGGCTCAAGAACAATTTTTTCAGCATAATCCCATGTGCACACAATAACACCTTCATGATATTAAATATGTGTAGTGCTGTGCTTATCACATTCTTTCATGTAGTTGTGCAGATTGCTGCATAAATTAGGGTAGCTTTTTGGGAGAATGTAGCCTGTAATGTTGTTAGCTAATGCTGGATTTCTGACAATGAAGTCATTAATCCTCTTGCTCTCCAATATTTTTCACTGATGATATTGAAGAGAGCAATAGCAGTAATGTTGATATTGTCCAATAGTGTATGTCTACGAGGGTCACTATGAAAGTTTTAAGATGTGAGAAAATTAAAGTCGATCCATGTTTTGTCTGCAGTAAGTTGTCTAACACACGCAAGCGCATGACAGTACCCATGTATCTTGATTTATCTCTCAGGTAGCACAACACTGTTCATTTTTATGATGTTTTGTTCAGTTATGGCTGTAGCCAGTTGTCTTGAACATTGTTCATCAAAACTATAAAACTACTTTGAATGCTACTGTCCATGTTTTCACTGTAGAAAATGTTACTAAGATTCTTTTGAAATTCAGTCCATTGCTTTTTATTTTGATTGGCTTTAAAGCTTTTAACACACAGTGTGAATCACAGCATAACAATCAAGTTTATCTGTTTTTGCAAGAAACTGGAACTTGTTTACTTTGAACCGCTATAACAAATGAAAACACATGCATAAAGCTATGTATTGCACTATCTGAAGGATAGTACTATGTAAGTATCTTTGCTCTTTGATACTGCTAGCACCATCTATGTTTTGTGATGAAAGCTTTCAAGCTACCCTCATATGTACATATGAACAAGGAGAAAATGAAGAAAGAAATTATCAGTCTGAAGTGAATGTCTCTTTTTAAAACACCTGACATACGCACGAGCACGCATGCGTGCGCGCGCGCACACACACACTATTTTCTCTCAAGATATTAGTCATAAACTATATACAACTACCTATTACTATAGAAAAGAATGAACATTAATTTTGTTTAGCTAATCCCAAATGTCCTTATTTTAATGGAACAAACTAGACTGTATACATTTCATGTATTTTTACATTATTACTATAAGGAGATAGATGTAGTGTTCTGGTGAAACTGCAAGTTTGTGATGTAGTTGCTATTACTTAATACAATAGAGCAGGTTTCGGTAATGTTGCTGTAGACAGGCTTAGGGAATGGTAACGCAGACTAGCAAAGTATGAGAAACAAAAGCGGTAGCAGCACATCATTTGCATGACATTGGATATGTGTATAAGAATGATGAATGAAGGTAACTCATGATAAAGCATAGGTGATGTAGATATCTAGAAGGTGGAAAACATGTTCTGTGCAGGAAACATTCAACATGGGAAGTTTGCATAATTTCCACATAATGTCAGTGGACAAAGTGATGGATGTGGATTATTATAATCATCATCATTGTTATTATTTCTAGTTACATTGTTATGATTCTTATTATTTCTAGTATTATTTATTTTCGATACAACTTACACTGCTGGTGTGTGTTAACTGTAACATACACGCCTTGTCACAGTTTTCACTCAATAGTGGCATTTTACTTGCACCTACATTCCTCAATTCAAGCCAAATGTAACACTGAGCACCACAATTACAGAATAAATAGGCACATTCTCATACTGCAAAGAAACAACTTACATAATTCATAAACCACATAACCTGAAATAACAGCTCATGCAATTGTACAGTAGGTAGATAACCTTAAAATGGGAATACATTTCATAATGTAGAGTTATGAAAGTTTTACAAGAGTTACATGTGACAAGCGATTGATAAACGCAATACTTTAAACATCAGATTTTCCTGGAAATTACTGGTTATTACAATTTTATTTTCAATGTGGATTTCTATTAATAATTAACTGCTGAAGGGAATGAGGAAAAAGGAAATTTTCACTTTGTGTAAATGTTACACCCCCTTATCTTATTTATTTACATTCTCTCTGTAATTGTGTTCCAGTTTTACTTCTGCTCCACTTTACTAACATCACCACACACTTTTGTTCCACTGTGTTGTCAGTTTTAGTTTGCACTTCCTTTCCATTACCTATCTCCTCTGATTTGTAATTGCCAATCCTTTTGTCCACTACAGGGGATGTAGTTTATTTCTTCATATGAAGTTGGCATGGTGTACTGAGATTGTGCATTCCTAAGCCCATCTGTGGTAACAGTACCTACTACGGTTTCAAGTAAATCAAAACTTAGACCTACTTGAAAAAATATAAAATAGTACAGGACACTTAATTGATGAACACTTTTGTGTTACAGGATGAGGATTTTCCTTCAGTATCATCTCCAAGGTAAGAGTGTCTCATTGTGAATTTAATTTAAAAATTTTGGAATAATTTACATGGAACATACTGAAGAAACACCCAGTTGATTTTATCAGAAACTGATTTGGATAGCAAGCAGCTCAGTTTCAAACACAATACAGCACACTAAGGTTCAGCATGGCGTGGTAAATGTATACCTAGCAAATAAGATTTATTAAACAGAAAATGATTATTTGGGTGAGTGGGCTGTGGTCTAGTGGAAAAACTCCTTTCATATTTCGTCTGAAGCTAATTGAACATCTTCAGTGGCATGGCCATGGTAATCTGCCAATCTTCGTAACTGATATGGAGCATTTTGATCTCAGTGGCTTAATACGCTTAGCATGGGTGGGTGGAACCACACACAGCTTATGTGTTTAAAAACCATCAGTATGTTGGTTGGTATACCAAAATAACAGTTACCTCTATATTAATTACTGACGTTGTATTACAATAAATCACTTAATCTAAAATGCATGCATCTACATCCTGTAATTTCACAGCTCATGAAGCAAGCAAATTTGATGTTGGTGGCATAGGGTGTTTAACCTCTCTTTAAGTATTAAATTGTGTATGCATTTGCACTCATATGTATACCTTCAAACCGTGAGAAGCACAGGGCTACAGAAAACTCTACCTCAAACAGGAATTCAAATGCAGAACTTCTTAATTTTGTTGTTAAAGTACTAAACACCAGACTGCAGAGGCATTACATTCATATATTGTTACCAAAATGGACACTTTTGAGATTTAATTAGCATTTTTTGTTCTTAATAATATGGTACATTTCCCAACATTTCAGATTACTCATGGAGACAGTTTATGGTGCTAGCAGTGGTATATCACTATTGCCTTCTGCCGAGGACTTGAGCGATGATACAAGTTTACATATGGGAAAGGATAGTCCTGCACATGTACATTCCAGGAATTTCAAAAGTCAAGGAATCTGTGCCACAGAACATTCCGTGGAAGAAAACATTCACTCAGAACAATCCAGTAAATATAACAATGGTGAGAAGAATTACAACATAACTTCATACCTTAAACAAAAGACTGTCATTCATGAAGTCAAAAGGTCATACAAATGTGAGACTTGTGAGAAGATATTTACTAAGTTATCAAATTTGAAATCCCATAATTTAATTCATGAGGGGATAAAGCCATACCAATGTAAAATTTGTGAGAAGAGATTTACTCAGTTGTCAGGTTTGAAGCGACATAATTTAGTCCATGAGGGCAAGAAACCATACAAATGTAAAATTTGTGAGAAGAAGTTTACTCAGTTGTCAGATTTGAAACGACATAACTTAATTCATGAGGGCATAAAGGCACATAAATGTGGAATTTGTAAGAAGAAATTTACCCGCGTGTCCCATTTAAGATTACATATGTTAATTCATGAGGGTACAAAGGCACATATGTGCAAAATTTGTGGTAGGAGATTTAGCTATTTGCAGAATTTAAATAGACATATTTTCGTAATTCATGAGAGCAAGAAGCCACAAAAATCTCAGTTGTGTGAGAAGAGTGAGAAGAGATCCATTCTGTTGTCACTTTTGAAATCAGACAGTTTAATTTGTGAAGCCAAAAAGCCACGAAAGAGTTAAATTTGTGGCAAGAGGTTTATACAGTATCATATTTGAACTTGGATTCCTTGGAGTAATATACTATTAAGTGCGGCATTTTCAAAATAATCGCACAATGTTGTTGGCAGGTAAAATCTGATAGTGCCACATATGTCCTGCATTCTACAAAAGAATGCTGCCGGGTGGATGTATTAAGCAGATGTGCTACATCTGCTCATTTGCTCCTAAATATCTCTGGACAAGCGACCTTATAAGATATCAAAACCACAAGCAGTGTGAGGAGTATAACTGCCTTTCTGCATACTGTGCATTCATTCCTACTTGTCACAAAAGTAGGAAAAACTTAAAAATGGACATATGTTATGTTAACCTACAGGTATTCAAAAAAGAGGTGCACTACAACAGAATAGCATTATTTAATTCACTTCCATTATATATATAAAGAAACTGAGAACTAATAAAAAATCAATTCAAGTTGGTATTAGGAAAATACCGTATCACACAGTAGAGGATTTCATTCAATCAAAACAATTACTGTATTCCTAATTTTTACTACAAAGGTTAATGCACTTTTGTAGTACTAAATATAAATATTTAATATAACATATTCACTTTTACACAGTAAATATGTACTGGACAAGGTCAACAAATAGACGTGGGTTGACCATACTGTCCATTAAAGCACAAAAGATCCTTTTAATATTCTTCAAACATACCGTTGGAAGACATCGTGGCAATGCCACACATGGGGCCACTTCTGCACCCAGGACTATGTTAAAAATCAGTTAAATGGAAGTTTTCACAGGTTGCAGACACAGGGTGTTGGCATCAATTTCTCAGACTTGCCTATTCAGAGTAGATCTTTTGAATATAAATGGAAAAAGCCATTCTTATGTAAAGGCGATACTATTCAGTGCTAGTATGTAATCACTATGTGCTAAAACAAAATACAACATACAAAGACATAATGAACTGGAACACCAGGCAGTGTATGTTGAGATAAATTTTGGAGGAAATATCCAACCACTATGTCTAATAATGTTTTATGTCACTTCCCCTATTTGAGAATAATCCAAGTAAATATTCCCTGATTTTTAATTTCAAAAAGCTAAGAATCTCCACTTCAACAAATGGTTCAACAGTATTTGAAACATTCTATTCCATTTTCTATCAATATACATCTGCTAAAGTTAATATCAAAATCACTATTATGAAAACTAATTATTCTTTTACCATTATTTACTTACTGCAGCAAAGTACTTGCAACAGAAAATACAAAAAAAAAATCTTTCAAAAGCAAAGTCTGAGACTAATTACAGGTGCTATCAAAACCACACCAATATCCCATTGAATATGAAATAGAAAAAGCAGCTCTTATTCAACATGAAAAGTTGATCATACTCCCGTTGAGTACATGGAATGAGAGAAATTTTACACTTACACTAAAAACCCAGGAGAGCTTTCTTTCCAAAATTCAAGACCTAAAGAAGAATATATACCTTCCTAACTCAAAGGAAAACTTAATATATAAAGTCAATTCAACACATTTGACAGCACATATTATTTACACCTGACAGAAGAAATTAAGAAAACTGATACTCCAACTAGTGTTCTAAAATTATTGGCATTAGAGACAATCCATGCTAGATTTCCAGAACATATTTATACTGATTCGAACTGAGATATCACACTGATATGGAGCACGGGCTGGAGTCACATGTCACCTCTTTTCCTATTACAAATCTTTAAGTTATGGAACTACTAACTTTGATGGAAAAATTGAAGCAATTCGAATGGCCCTACAAAATCTTTTGTACAGAATTTCACATTTTCATCAAGCAGTTATTCTCAGATTCCATAGAAATTACTTCCAAATTGTCACCAATAAACCAAACAATTATAGAATGTTGGAAAATCCTTACCCATCTAACAGCACTTCAAAAACACCTAGTCTTCCAGTGGATATAAGCTCGCTGTGGACTGAATGATGACAAGGTTGATTTTCTTGCAAAAAAGGGTACCAGCAGTGTACAGAAATCTATAATTAATCTAGCATTTTATGCAGCTAAAAAATTAGTCCACTCTGAATTCTGAAAAATTATTGCAAAATAGTATGAAAAATCAAAAAATAAAAGATGGGAACTACCAAACATTCAAACAGTAATTCCTGAGTATCCTTGAAAAACAGCAGTTGCAACCTTCAGGTTGATTGCAGGACATGATTGTCTGGCAAAACATTTGAACAGAATTGGGATATATTCTTCACTACTCTGTGCTCTATGTGATATGCAAGAGGAAATGGATCAAATATACTTGGCCACGTCTAGCATCCCATCCATTGGTGAAAAATATTGGAGAGCAAGAAGATTAATGGCTTCATTGTCAGAAATCCAGCAGCATTACCTAACAACAATTATTCTTTTACTATTTAAATATCCGACTTTGACCTTTTGACATTTCGGATTAAAATATGTCATTAAATAAGTCTAAGGACACTGTGTAGGCCATGTTAAAAAATCTGATGTGTTGCACTCACATGACTTTCTACTCTTGTACTAACCATTCTTACAAACTCTTATTCGTTTATCTTCTTTGTGTTAGTTGAGATAAACATTTGTACAAATTACCTTATTATTTCCTTGAAGGTACAAGGGGAATATTAGAATACAGTAGGCTTTGTGTGATAGTCAAATCTTTTAAAGCTTTCAAATTCTGTTCCCTTTGCATGTTTAACATATAAAAATTGGATAAGTGTTCCATGTGACAGAAGTGTAAGTTCTCCAAAATTCACACAAATAACAAGGAATATCTTCGAAACGGTTCACTCTACAAAAAATTTATTCAGACATAAACTGTTTTAGCATGATCTACATTTTTTGTGCAGTAAGATTTGGTCTATCTCTTATGGTTCCAATTATGGAAAAGTCATCCAGAGTAAATAGGTCTACATGGGCTGTAGCCAGAAAATTCAAGATATACATTTCATTTTCCATAAAAATATCTCAAACATATGGCATTTTAATCAAAATCGTTTGAGCCATTTTCAAGAAAATCAAAATTTTCCACATAAAGGGTAGTTAAGGTGATGGAATTTTCTTCAAAATCTTTGTGTTGTGTCCTTGAAAGACATTAAACTTAAATACCAACTTTGGTTCTCATCAAATTTTTGTTGCCCACAGACTGACAGACACACTCAGATCTTTTTCTAAAAATGCTTTTTTTTGGATTCAGGGGGCCTCAAAGCATGTTTCTGGTGAAATCTCAACATTGAATTTTTGGGTAGAATACAATATTTCCTTTATTTTACTATACATAGTAGAGGAAGTAAAGAGAATCTGAAGTTTTAGGGCTACAGTGGAAGATACTGTCCCAGGTACACCAAACTCTTTATACTCAGTTTCCCACTAATAACATGTACCGTTTTTCAGGAACTGCTGGATAGAATTGCATGAATTTTTTTCTGGTTATTACATATATGATTTTGAAACTGAACATAAAACATTACTCGTTCTAAGAGGTAGAACTGGAACTTAAAAATTCAATGCCACAACTGGGATTTGAACCACAGACCTTCCGCTTGCCGGGCGGACGCTCTACCACTGAGCTATTGTGACAAACTGCCAGAATGACATTAAATTCTCAAGTCAGTTCGTATTTCTACCATGTGAAGGTTATTTAATCCTGGGATATAAAGTACTTGCAATAGTAAGTCACCATTGGGGTAATTGTTTCTGATGTGAGACTGCCTTTGTGGTTTACCAGGAGAAATACGAACTGGCTTGAGAATTTAATGTCATTCTGGCAGTTTGTCACAATAGCTCAGTGGTAGAGCGTCCGCCCGGCAAGCGGAAGGTCTGTGGTTCAAATCCCAGTTGTGGCATTGAATTTTTAAGTTCCAGTTCTACCTCTTAAACTTTGCCCACACACGGCTTGTGTGTTTAAAAACACCAACAGTAAGTTTGTTGGCATAAATAAATAATAATTACCATGTGAAGGTTATTTAATCCTGGGATATAAAGTACTTGCAATAGTAAGTCACCATTGGGGTAATTGTTTCTGATGTGAGACTGCCTTTGTGGTTTACCAGGAGAAATACGAACTGGCTTGAGAATTTAATGTCATTCTGGCAGTTTGTCACAATAGCTCAGTGGTAGAGCGTCCGCCCGGCAAGCGGAAGGTCTGTGGTTCAAATCCCAGTTGTGGCATTGAATTTTTAAGTTCCAGTTCTACCTCTTAAACTTTGCCCACACACGGCTTGTGTGTTTAAAAACACCAACAGTAAGTTTGTTGGCATAAATAAATAATAATTACCATGTGAAGGTTATTTAATCCTGGGATATAAAGTACTTGCAATAGTAAGTCACCATTGGGGTAATTGTTTCTGATGTGAGACTGCCTTTGTGGTTTACCAGGAGAAATACGAACTGGCTTGAGAATTTAATGTCATTCTGGCAGTTTGTCACAATAGCTCAGTGGTAGAGCGTCCGCCCGGCAAGCGGAAGGTCTGTGGTTCAAATCCCAGTTGTGGCATTGAATTTTTAAGTTCCAGTTCTACCTCTTAAACTTTGCCCACACACGGCTTGTGTGTTTAAAAACACCAACAGTAAGTTTGTTGGCATAAATAAATAATTATTACCATGTGAAGGTTATTTAATCCTGGGATATAAAGTACTTGCAATAGTAAGTCACCATTGGGGTAATTGTTTCTGATGTGAGACTGCCTTTGTGGTTTACCAGGAGAAATACGAACTGGCTTGAGAACTTAATGTCATTCTGGCAGTTTGTCACAATAGCTCAGTGGTAGAGCGTCCGCCCGGCAAGCGGAAGGTCTGTGGTTCAAATCCCAGTTGTGGCATTGAATTTTTAAGTTCCAGTTCTACCTCTTAAACTTTGCCCACACACGGCTTGTGTGTTTAAAAACACCAACAGTAAGTTTGTTGGCATAAATAAATAATAATTACCATGTGAAGGTTATTTAATCCTGGGATATAAAGTACTTGCAATAGTAAGTCACCATTGGGGTAATTGTTTCTGATGTGAGACTGCCTTTGTGGTTTACCAGGAGAAATACGAACTGGCTTGAGAATTTAATGTCATTCTGGCAGTTTGTCACAATAGCTCAGTGGTAGAGCGTCCGCCCGGCAAGCGGAAGGTCTGTGGTTCAAATCCCAGTTGTGGCATTGAATTTTTAAGTTCCAGTTCTACCTCTTAAACTTTGCCCACACACGGCTTGTGTGTTTAAAAACACCAACAGTAAGTTTGTTGGCATAAATAAATAATAATTACCATGTGAAGGTTATTTAATCCTGGGATATAAAGTACTTGCAATAGTAAGTCACCATTGGGGTAATTGTTTCTGATGTGAGACTGCCTTTGTGGTTTACCAGGAGAAATACGAACTGGCTTGAGAATTTAATGTCATTCTGGCAGTTTGTCACAATAGCTCAGTGGTAGAGCGTCCGCCCGGCAAGCGGAAGGTCTGTGGTTCAAATCCCAGTTGTGGCATTGAATTTTTAAGTTCCAGTTCTACCTCTTAAATTTTGCCCACACACGGCTTGTGTGTTTAAAAACACCAACAGTAAGTTTGTTGGCATAAATAAATAATAATTACCATGTGAAGGTTATTTAATCCTGGGATATAAAGTACTTGCAATAGTAAGTCACCATTGGGGTAATTGTTTCTGATGTGAGACTGCCTTTGTGGTTTACCAGGAGAAATACGAACTGGCTTGAGAATTTAATGTCATTCTGGCAGTTTGTCACAATAGCTCAGTGGTAGAGCGTCCGCCCGGCAAGCGGAAGGTCTGTGGTTCAAATCCCAGTTGTGGCATTGAATTTTTAAGTTCCAGTTCTACCTCTTAAACTTTGCCCACACACGGCTTGTGTGTTTAAAAACACCAACAGTAAGTTCGTTGGCATAAATAAATAATAATTACCATGTGAAGGTTATTTAATCCTGTGATATAAAGTACTTGCAATAGTAAGTCACCATTGGGGTAATTGTTTCTGATGTGAGACTGCCTTTGTGGTTTACCAGGAGAAATACGAACTGGCTTGAGAATTTAATGTCATTCTGGCAGTTTGTCACAATAGCTCAGTGGTAGAGCGTCCGCCCGGCAAGCGGAAGGTCTGTGGTTCAAATCCCAGTTGTGGCATTGAATTTTTAAGTTCCAGTTCTACCTCTTAAACTTTGCCCACACACGGCTTGTGTGTTTAAAAACACCAACAGTAAGTTTGTTGGCATAAATAAATAATAATTACCATGTGAAGGTTATTTAATCCTGGGATATAAAGTACTTGCAATAGTAAGTCACCATTGGGGTAATTGTTTCTGATGTGAGACTGCCTTTGTGGTTTACCAGGAGAAATACGAACTGGCTTGAGAATTTAATGTCATTCTGGCAGTTTGTCACAATAGCTCAGTGGTAGAGCGTCCGCCCGGCAAGCGGAAGGTCTGTGGTTCAAATCCCAGTTGTGGCATTGAATTTTTAAGTTCCAGTTCTACCTCTTAAACTTTGCCCACACACGGCTTGTGTGTTTAAAAACACCAACAGTAAGTTTGTTGGCATAAATAAATAATTATTACCATGTGAAGGTTATTTAATCCTGGGATATAAAGTACTTGCAATAGTAAGTCACCATTGGGGTAATTGTTTCTGATGTGAGACTGCCTTTGTGGTTTACCAGGAGAAATACGAACTGGCTTGAGAACTTAATGTCATTCTGGCAGTTTGTCACAATAGCTCAGTGGTAGAGCGTCCGCCCGGCAAGCGGAAGGTCTGTGGTTCAAATCCCAGTTGTGGCATTGAATTTTTAAGTTCCAGTTCTACCTCTTAAACTTTGCCCACACACGGCTTGTGTGTTTAAAAACACCAACAGTAAGTTTGTTGGCATAAATAAATAATAATTACCATGTGAAGGTTATTTAATCCTGGGATATAAAGTACTTGCAATAGTAAGTCACCATTGGGGTAATTGTTTCTGATGTGAGACTGCCTTTGTGGTTTACCAGGAGAAATACGAACTGGCTTGAGAATTTAATGTCATTCTGGCAGTTTGTCACAATAGCTCAGTGGTAGAGCGTCCGCCCGGCAAGCGGAAGGTCTGTGGTTCAAATCCCAGTTGTGGCATTGAATTTTTAAGTTCCAGTTCTACCTCTTAAACTTTGCCCACACACGGCTTGTGTGTTTAAAAACACCAACAGTAAGTTTGTTGGCATAAATAAATAATAATTACCATGTGAAGGTTATTTAATCCTGGGATATAAAGTACTTGCAATAGTAAGTCACCATTGGGGTAATTGTTTCTGATGTGAGACTGCCTTTGTGGTTTACCAGGAGAAATACGAACTGGCTTGAGAATTTAATGTCATTCTGGCAGTTTGTCACAATAGCTCAGTGGTAGAGCGTCCGCCCGGCAAGCGGAAGGTCTGTGGTTCAAATCCCAGTTGTGGCATTGAATTTTTAAGTTCCAGTTCTACCTCTTAAATTTTGCCCACACACGGCTTGTGTGTTTAAAAACACCAACAGTAAGTTTGTTGGCATAAATAAATAATAATTACCATGTGATGGTTATTTAATCCTGGGATATAAAGTACTTGCAATAGTAAGTCACCATTGGGGTAATTGTTTCTGATGTGAGACTGCCTTTGTGGTTTACCAGGAGAAATACGAACTGGCTTGAGAATTTAATGTCATTCTGGCAGTTTGTCACAATAGCTCAGTGGTAGAGCGTCCGCCCGGCAAGCGGAAGGTCTGTGGTTCAAATCCCAGTTGTGGCATTGAATTTTTAAGTTCCAGTTCTACCTCTTAAACTTTGCCCACACACGGCTTGTGTGTTTAAAAACACCAACAGTAAGTTCGTTGGCATAAATAAATAATAATTACCATGTGAAGGTTATTTAATCCTGGGATATAAAGTACTTGCAATAGTAAGTCACCATTGGGGTAATTGTTTCTGATGTGAGACTGCCTTTGTGGTTTACCAGGAGAAATACGAACTGGCTTGAGAATTTAATGTCATTCTGGCAGTTTGTCACAATAGCTCAGTGGTAGAGCGTCCGCCCGGCAAGCGGAAGGTCTGTGGTTCAAATCCCAGTTGTGGCATTGAATTTTTAAGTTCCAGTTCTACCTCTTAAACTTTGCCCACACACGGCTTGTGTGTTTAAAAACACCAACAGTAAGTTTGTTGGCATAAATAAATAATTATTACCATGTGAAGGTTATTTAATCCTGGGATATAAAGTACTTGCAATAGTAAGTCACCATTGGGGTAATTGTTTCTGATGTGAGACTGCCTTTGTGGTTTACCAGGAGAAATAAGAACTGGCTTGAGAACTTAATGTCATTCTGGCAGTTTGTCACAATAGCTCAGTGGTAGAGCGTCCGCCCGGCAAGCGGAAGGTCTGTGGTTCAAATCCCAGTTGTGGCATTGAATTTTTAAGTTCCAGTTCTACCTCTTAAACTTTGCCCACACACGGCTTGTGTGTTTAAAAACACCAACAGTAAGTTCGTTGGCATAAATAAATAATAATTACCATGTGAAGGTTATTTAATCCTGGGATATAAAGTACTTGCAATAGTAAGTCACCATTGGGGTAATTGTTTCTGATGTGAGACTGCCTTTGTGGTTTACCAGGAGAAATACGAACTGGCTTGAGAATTTAATGTCATTCTGGCAGTTTGTCACAATAGCTCAGTGGTAGAGCGTCCGCCCGGCAAGCGGAAGGTCTGTGGTTCAAATCCCAGTTGTGGCATTGAATTTTTAAGTTCCAGTTCTACCTCTTAAACTTTGCCCACACACGGCTTGTGTGTTTAAAAACACCAACAGTAAGTTTGTTGGCATAAATAAATAATTATTACCATGTGAAGGTTATTTAATCCTGGGATATAAAGTACTTGCAATAGTAAGTTACCATTGGGGTAATTGTTTCTGATGTGAGACTGCCTTTGTGGTTTACCAGGAGAAATAAGAACTGGCTTGAGAACTTAATGTCATTCTGGCAGTTTGTCACAATAGCTCAGTGGTAGAGCGTCCGCCCGGCAAGCGGAAGGTCTGTGGTTCAAATCCCAGTTGTGGCATTGAATTTTTAAGTTCCAGTTCTACCTCTTAAACTTTGCCCACACACGGCTTGTGTGTTTAAAAACACCAACAGTAAGTTTGTTGGCATAAATAAATAATAATTACCATGTGAAGGTTATTTAATCCTGGGATATAAAGTACTTGCAATAGTAAGTCACCATTGGGGTAATTGTTTCTGATGTGAGACTGCCTTTGTGGTTTACCAGGAGAAATACGAACTGGCTTGAGAATTTAATGTCATTCTGGCAGTTTGTCACAATAGCTCAGTGGTAGAGCGTCCGCCCGGCAAGCGGAAGGTCTGTGGTTCAAATCCCAGTTGTGGCATTGAATTTTTAAGTTCCAGTTCTACCTCTTAAACTTTGCCCACACACGGCTTGTGTGTTTAAAAACACCAACAGTAAGTTTGTTGGCATAAATAAATAATAATTACCATGTGAAGGTTATTTAATCCTGGGATATAAAGTACTTGCAATAGTAAGTCACCATTGGGGTAATTGTTTCTGATGTGAGACTGCCTTTGTGGTTTACCAGGAGAAATACGAACTGGCTTGAGAATTTAATGTCATTCTGGCAGTTTGTCACAATAGCTCAGTGGTAGAGCGTCCGCCCGGCAAGCGGAAGGTCTGTGGTTCAAATCCCAGTTGTGGCATTGAATTTTTAAGTTCCAGTTCTACCTCTTAAATTTTGCCCACACACGGCTTGTGTGTTTAAAAACACCAACAGTAAGTTTGTTGGCATAAATAAATAATAATTACCATGTGAAGGTTATTTAATCCTGGGATATAAAGTACTTGCAATAGTAAGTCACCATTGGGGTAATTGTTTCTGATGTGAGACTGCCTTTGTGGTTTACCAGGAGAAATACGAACTGGCTTGAGAATTTAATGTCATTCTGGCAGTTTGTCACAATAGCTCAGTGGTAGAGCGTCCGCCCGGCAAGCGGAAGGTCTGTGGTTCAAATCCCAGTTGTGGCATTGAATTTTTAAGTTCCAGTTCTACCTCTTAAACTTTGCCCACACACGGCTTGTGTGTTTAAAAACACCAACAGTAAGTTTGTTGGCATAAATAAATAATAATTACCATGTGAAGGTTATTTAATCCTGGGATATAAAGTACTTGCAATAGTAAGTCACCATTGGGGTAATTGTTTCTGATGTGAGACTGCCTTTGTGGTTTACCAGGAGAAATACGAACTGGCTTGAGAATTTAATGTCATTCTGGCAGTTTGTCACAATAGCTCAGTGGTAGAGCGTCCGCCCGGCAAGCGGAAGGTCTGTGGTTCAAATCCCAGTTGTGGCATTGAATTTTTAAGTTCCAGTTCTACCTCTTAAACTTTGCCCACACACGGCTTGTGTGTTTAAAAACACCAACAGTAAGTTTGTTGGCATAAATAAATAATAATTACCATGTGAAGGTTATTTAATCCTGGGATATAAAGTACTTGCAATAGTAAGTCACCATTGGGGTAATTGTTTCTGATGTGAGACTGCCTTTGTGGTTTACCAGGAGAAATACGAACTGCCTTGAGAATTTAATGTCATTCTGGCAGTTTGTCACAATAGCTCAGTGGTAGAGCGTCCGCCCGGCAAGCGGAAGGTCTGTGGTTCAAATCCCAGTTGTGGCATTGAATTTTTAAGTTCCAGTTCTACCTCTTAAACTTTGCCCACACACGGCTTGTGTGTTTAAAAACACCAACAGTAAGTTTGTTGGCATAAATAAATAATAATTACTCCTTCTGCTAAATACTGCATGTAAAGAACTCAAAACTTGAAGCTGAATTAAATGAATTAAAAAATAATTGAGGCACAAATTACAAATGTAATAGGTTCAGATAATTAAGCATGTATATGAGATGGTTGATATACATTTTTGTTATGAGTTTCCATTCCACAGTAAATTACTTTTATCCTTTCCTTTTGTTTTGTTAATGGATGAAGCATCTTGTAAAACTACTTGTATTGGTATAAAACATTGAAATTTATACAGTAGTTGATAGTTATAATAAGTACACAAAATGTCAAATAAATTGGATATATGATTTTTTTCTGTCAGCAGAGGAAAAAATAACATTTTGCAAGTTGATCCCACCTTAAAAAACTACAAATACCAACAAGTAGTTTTCTATTATTCATATATTAAGAAGCAATGTTCTTTGCACATTCATTAAACTGGTATCTGTACTATGTATCCTTCAAGGTAGTTGTGAAGGAAAACATTTCATAAGGTGCACATGCTGTAAGGAAGGCTTTACAAACAGGTGACAGCTGATGATGCTCATAGCATTGATATGTGTAAAGTCATTAAGTGTGAAGTTAACTTTAAATTGTATTCTCTTTGTAAAAGAGAGGCAATGCTCTTTTTTGTTTGTTGCTAAGCACTGCAATAAATATTTGTTATTAGAAGCCGATAATTATTTTGTATTTAGATATTATAAGTTTTCACCATAATTAAGTAAAATTGCACTTCATTTAGTTTGTTAACATATGATATGTAACTAGGTGTGTGGGCCAAGTCTGCCCTGAACTGCATATAACCTTACATCACTGGCATAAAGTGCATTCATATAGGATGTTTCAGAAATAGGTGTACAGTCGCACAAACACATTGATAATATTGACACTGGCAGTTTTTGCTTGGTATAGTACAGCACCTTTACCGCAGAGGTATGGCAGGAAGAGGGCTAATCAAAACATGAATTTACATCACCAAAGTCAGTTACAACTGTAACACTAGAGAGAAAAATAATTACTTTACTCTGTAAAGCTTAAACACCAAGTAAAAAAGACTCATTCCACTACTATCACAAACAATGTAGGACTACAAGCTTCATTTATCTTAAATATGTGGTGTAAGTTATTGAAACACCAGCCAGTTTCAACAGATTTTTCTGACATCCTCAAGGTGACCGACCTTTGTCAAAACTAGTTGGTGTTTCTATCATTTACGCTACATATTTAAGATACAGAGTTGACTAATCTTTTAGCTGCATTAAATGGTATTCCAAACAATTGCAATATATTACTATGAAAAATCGAAAAATAAAAGATGGGGACTACCAAACATTCAAACAGTAATTCCTGAGTATCCTCGAAAAATGGCAGTTGCAATCTTCAGGTTCATTATGGGACATGGTTGTCTGGCAAAACATTTAAACAGAATTGGGATATATTCTTCACCACTGTTGTGTATGTGATCTGCAAGAGGAAATGGAACGAGACCACCTTCAAATATGTCTGGCCACTTTTAGTACCCCATCCATCAGTGAAAAATATTGGAGAGCAAGAGGATTAATGACTTCATTGTCAGAAATCCAGCATTAGCAAACAAACAACATATTTAAGATCAGTGAAGCCTGTGGTCTTCGCATTATTTGTGGTATTGGTAGATTATATTCGCTTCACTGCTTCGATTGTGTATACTAAAGACCCACATGTTATAGATACTTTTATATACAGTAAACTTATTTCTGATAGTAATTTAGTATAAAATAATATCCATTGAACACTTACCTCAATGATAAACGGTTGTCATATTAAACAATTATATCTATATTTGTTTTATTATAATTTGTATATACATACAGTGTAAGCATAAGCTTCTAACATTGTTATTTGAATAGTAGTTGTCTAAGTTATTTGCAACATATAATCTGTGAGCATTTCTTATAAATTTAGTGTTATTTATGTACCCATATCCTATGTGCTCACGTTCTACAACTTGTAATAAGCAGATCCACAGATAATACTAGTTGAATGTAGTAATTATTACACTAATCCTTAACGCAGTAATCTTTTTTAAAAACCAAGTGTGATTTATCAAAATTCCTCGTATCCCATTAAAAGTTGTTTTAAAATAGAATGATCTGCACGTGATTGCCAATCTTACTAGAACAGGTATATTCTTACTAGAACAGGTACATGTACAGTATGAAGGGAAACATTTTCCATTTGTAACATGTGCAGCAGTTGTGAGCTGTAATGGTGACTAATGTCTGTCTCAGAGCTGTGTGTGAAGAGACTGTCCTACTTGGGTTGACCCCAAAGCTCACTCGGTAGAACACCTGCCTGCTGTGCTTCCATTCCTGGTTGGGAATGTTTCTGTAACTAGGATTATTCCCATCCTGCCTATAGTCTGGAAGTATGAGTGTGAATTTATGTAGTGAATCCAAAGTAATAGAAACCCAAAGATCAAAAACCACTGTTACACGAGTGAGCTGTCAAGCAATTGTTCCAAGAGGTCAAAAGCCGCCAATATAACCTTCGATGTTAAAGGCAGCATATAAATGAAACACTGTGTGAAGACAATATTCGACTTTGAGACACTTCATGTAAACATTTTTGTCCTGTCTCAAGAGTTTTGTGTGAAAGTAACACTTATCATACACACACTTCATACAAATATCCTATTCACTTTAAAAGTGGCATGTCTCATAACTGTGTGTCAAAAATAAAATTTTCTCAGGTAGATATAATTATTAAGAGGTGGAATCAAGGGCGAAAAATTCAATGCCATAGCTGGGATTTCAACCACAGATCTTCTGTTTATCGAGCGGCTTCTCTAACCACTAATCTACCATGGCCAACTTGCCAGTACGACATTAAATTCACCAGTCGATTCGTACTTTCCCAGTTAGAGGCATAAATAAATAATAACTATCATCTAAAGGTTACTTAAATCCGGGACATAAAGTACTTACAATTGTAAGTTGCCCTTGGGGGTATTTATCTCTGATGTGAGATTCCCTTGTGGTCTAACCGGGAAAAGTACGAATCCCCTGGGGAATTTAATGTTGTACTGGTAAGTTGGCCATGGTAGCTTAGTGGTTAGAGCAGTTGCTCGATAAGCGGAAGATTCGTGGTTCAAATCCCGGCTATGTCATTGCATTTATTTTTCACTCCTGATTCCACCTCTTAGACGTTGTCCACACACGGCTTGTATTTAAAAACACCAGCATCAGTCTTTGGACTATCAAATTACGTATCTCACCCAAACCAATTTAACACACTGTTTCCCATGTCTCTTGAGTGGAGTGGCTTTTATTCATTACCTTTGTAACCTCCCGTTTTAAAATTCAAGCACCGACTACTTTGACACATGGTTTAAATTTCTTTTAAAAGCTCAGCAACACTGCAGAAATACTTATATATTGGCCAACGGCTATGCTGTTTCTCAAAATGAGCTGCTGAACTCATGGTACACATTCTCTCTAGTCCCTCTCTCACACCTACTGTCCCCAAGGTCGTGGGTTCAAATCCGGCCCAGACCGATGGTTTTTAAGTGTGCTTAAAAACGACAGCTCCATGTTAGTAGATTTACTGGCATGTAAAAGAACTCCTGCAGGACAAAATTCCGGCATGCCGGCGACACTGATGTGATCCTGGCAATTGACAGCATTGTTACACAACAAAATAATTTTTTTCCCCCTCTCTCACAGCGCCAAGCTAGCTCGCAGGACAAACTCTGCAATAGTCACCAGGCCACCAATTACAGGCGACCACTTAAACATCATATAGGTGAGCGAGTGATGTCTCTTGCTCCTGCCCAGCGCATTGACCTTGTCGACTCTAGGCGCATGGGAGCTTGGAAGGTGGAGTATGCTACCAAGGTACCTTAACAGTTCTAACAAGGATGATGCAACACAAACCTTTCTCAAACTTCATTTTTCTGAAACTTCTAGACATATGCGTCCACTGAATTCTTATTGAATTATCTCGAAAACCCTTTTGACGTATGGCACTCATTGTCATGTTCACAAACAGTTGTACGAGGCAGTCTGGCCTTGAGCATCATTGATGCAATACTGCCTGTTGTGTGAGGCAGCCTAGCCCTGAGCCTTTATTGTGTTGCAGCTGCTATTGGCCAGCGCTGCAATATTAACTGAGAGTCAGTCCAAATTGTATTGCAATCTTCGATTAACAGTTAACTGGTAGTTATTCATAGCATGGTATGTTGAATAATCCCGCAGGTTTCTCTGTCACACACGCCCTCCGAGACATGCGGTGTGTGTGTAGCTGTAGGTACTCAGCTATGGTCATTGTTATCACAATAATAGCTGCCTCAAGTTACAGATGTACAGTTTCTGTATCAAATCACCAATAAAACATAACCTTGCTCAGCTCCAACCCTTACTTTAAGTTATTGAAGGTAAAGGAGCAATTGTTTAAAATATTAAATAATACAGGACTAGTAAGTGTTGTGAAAACAAAAAAGAATATACAATAAAATATTGTATCTGATCTAGTGTTTTCTGTCATGAATGGGTTTATTTATTCGGTTGTAGCACACTTTCCTCTTTTTCTTTAATTTCTTCACAAATCACTGCGTTTGCTGCTCGACGCATTCCATTTCTCTAGTTTTTCCTTATTCATATTCTTCAAGCTAATAAACATGCACATTCGAACAAAACATTTAAGGATCTATTGTTCTATATGTGCATATTTAAATGTTAATTTATTAATGAGGTCCATTATTACTTTTGGACATTTCTTTAGGCCACTTTCATGAAAGCCAATGAAATTTGCTCTAGACCAGCGTTTCTCAAACTATGGGTCCCGACCTGCTGGTGCGTTGCGGGCGATGTTTTGGTGTGTCACAGAATGACCCGCCAGGTCTAAAAATGCTTGCTGAATTAGAATATGATGGTATTTTTAATTAACATGCATATAATGATACTATATTTATTTTTTCATGAGTTACTAGAATGTACTAATTTAACTTATGGGCTGTCCTTCAAGGGGGACCCGGACTTAAAAAGTTTGAGATCCACTGCTCTAGATTAATGACAGAGTGAAACCAATACTCACTTGGTTTCATTAGTCTTCCGTGAAAGCGACAAAAGCCACGATTTATGTGCAGTAAAGTAGCTTGTGTGTGTCCCATACAATGAAGCAATTTCATCTGGTTTTGGTTCTCTTAATCTACATGCTACATAGCTTGCCAACATTTCTAAAAGTTGCACATTTTGGGAAGTTGTGCCTGTGTTACTGTTTGTTTCTTGTATGTGATCTAGTTCAGTAAGATGGTTAACACAGGAAAAGAACTCACATTCCGTCTCTTATCTAAATTTGTTACTTCTTCCTCTGCCCCTTTATCGTCACTTTCAACTGTGCTGATCATCGTTGCACTTAATGTAACGCTGATATTCCGTGCATACTTCTCAGACTTAATATCTGGTAATAACTGCGTCCAAGAAGACAGGATTTTATTCTCTGATTCACGGTAGTTGGTAAGGGATGATCATGAAATTCTAGACCTCTGATTTGAGAATAGCAACTTCCAACTACATCTTGATTACATGTTGATTCCAAAAGATATACTGCTAGTCAACGTAGGTGACTCACATCAAAGTTTCTATTTAAATATTTCAGTATTCTAAAACTGATTCTGCAAGCTATACTATCACTAGTCCTCATAAACACTGTTTTTGTTGTTTAGAACATCAGTGTCACCTTATACTGATGATGGATGTGAGACCTCTGGCTCTCCACAACCAACTTCAGAAACACAAGCAGTTCAACTCACCACACTAAGAGAGGAGAGTTATATTATGTAAGTTCGAATGTGATCAATGAGTAAGTCTCCTCTCATAAATGTCAGATTTGCAAAGTTCTTACACCAATGATTAAATTATGCAATTTAAAACTTCACAACTAAGTAAATCTCTTCTCACAAATTAACACTTCTGGCTGTTTGGCCTCATGAATTAGCCTGTGTGATCTTAACTGTGAAAATCTAATGAATTTCTTTTCACATATTTCACATTGGTGTGGTTTATTACCCTCATGAATTAAACTATGGCCCTTCAAATGTGATAATTGTGTAAATGTCTTTTCACAAATTAAACACCTGTGTGGCTTTTTGCCTTCATGAATTAAACAATGAATTTTCAAATTTGACGACTCTCTAAATCTCTTTTTACACACTGTACATTTGTGTGGCTTTTTGCCCTCGTGAATTAAATTGTGCCTTCTCAAAGCTGACATCAGAGTAAATCTTTTTTCACAAATTGCACACCTGTGTGGTTTTTTCCCTTCATGAATTAAATAATGAATTTTCAAATTTGATGACTCTCTAAATCTGTTTCCACAAACTGTACATTTGTGTGGCTTTTTGCCCTCATGAATTAAATTATGCCTTTTCAAATCTGATGACCGAGTAAATTTCTTTCCACATATTACACATTTGTGTAGCATTTGGGTACCTTTGCTGTAAATTTCTCCATAACCATATTTACTAGATGGTTCTGAGTGAATATTTATTTCTACAAAATGCTTTTCTGTGACATAGCTTCCTTGACCTTTGGAATTTCTGAGATATCCATGTGCAGAACTATCTTCTCCCATGCATAAACTTGGATTTTTTCTGAGGTCTTCAGCAGAAGGCGTTGATGATTCACCACTAGTATCACCAGGTGCTGCTTCTATGCATGCTCTGAAATGTTAGAAAATTTATCCACATTAACTACAAGAACGAAAGACAATTAAATCTGAAACGCGTGCTATGTTTGCTATCAATAAGTGAATGGACTGCCTCTGGATTTGATTTTCTGGTGAAGGGAGGTAATTTTCTTTAGCTAGGACTATTTCCAATACTCCCCAGAATTTGGAGGTGTAAATGATGTGCAATTTGGTACTTAAATTGAAGTTAAACATTCAACACCACCAATGGTGAATTTGCTATCCTCATGTGAAAGTATGAAGATATTGGACAGAAATTTTCCTACTATAAGTATAGATGTATTGCTTTTAAGTACACCAATGTACTTTTATACAATGTCATTTATTAAGGAGAATGAGAAATTTTCATTAGTATATGGTTTATTAAAATGAATCAGGAATTATTTATTTAAAAATAACTACCAATCCAAAATAGACCCACAGTAGCATTATTGTATTGATTTTATGGTTGAATTTATTTAGCTTCTTGAATAGTTTCTAAGTGAATGTTTCATTTTCATTAGAAATTGTCATGCCCAGAAACAGCTGTTCAAAGTAAAAATGAAGGAAACCAATTTATATGCATATATCCGGAGAAAGAACCTACATGGAAATTGCTATATTTGGCGGGCATACAAAATTCATTCAAGCAATTATGTTGCTCATTACAACTGAAATGACTGTTAATCTGCAATATGGTAAGTAAAATTGTTAGGTTATTCATAACATCTTTCAGATACAAATCAAGATAATTATAAAGCCAGTTATTATAGGTGTCCCCCAGAAATAATCAAACCAAACATGAACTTGACTCTGTTTATCCAGCATTATTCTTGTTGCATGAAACATTGTGAATTTGTTGACACAATAATTATTGTTAACTTTAATTCTCAATTGTGTTTGCATAATCAATTATTATTTTGTATAAATATCACATTAGAAAGAGAAAAAAATACAAATCGGCAATGTTTTCTTGGCATGCCGGAGATTAAAAGATTTGACTGTCACACAAAGCCTACTGTATTCTAATATTCTCCTTGCACCTACAAGGAAATAAGCAATAAGATAATTTGTATAAATGTTTATTTCAACTAACACGAAGGTGAGTGAGTGAATGTGTAGGGTTTAACAGCCCGTCAATAACGAGCTCATTTGGGCCAACATGAAGAAGATATAGGAATAAGAGTTTGTAAGAATGGTTAGTACGAGAGCATGTGAGTGCAGCACATCAGATTTTTATCATACTGACCAGAAGTGGTACTCTGCTGATGTCGAAGATTATATCTCCGCTCACTGGTCTTTACTCCTAATTCATTAATTCACTTGCATTCTGTGTTTTCCCTGCCATGCATCTTTCCAACAGCTCATCAGACAATAAATGAATGTACAATAGCAGTACTTTCTTTATAACCTCTTTTGAAAGGACTGTCTTCATATGTGTGTTGTTGCTTCGATGGCTGTTGTTCTCCTGTGTGAATGGCACAGTCAGTATACAATATACCCCATAGGTCCAAGTTTTTCATTTACCTTAGTGAAACTTGCAGGTTAGGTCCATAATATGTAAATAAGCAACTTCACATTCCCCTTTTCTAGAGGAAATGGGCCAATACCACCTTCAAATATGCCTGGCCACTTCTAGCGCCCCATCCATCAGTGAAAAATATTGGAGAGCAAGAAGATTAATGACTTCATTGTCAAAAATCCAGCATTAGCCAACAACAACAATTTATGTACTATTCAAAGTAAATGTTGGAATGCATGCCCATTGTGATTAACACAAACAGTGCACCTGCATGCCCTATTCTGCCATACTCTTGCAAAGACACCAGCTATTTCTTTGGTTTAAAAGTTTATCAGTCTAATTTTGAACATTAAAGCTGTGATTAACTGTAAACAATGAGATGCCTCTGGTTTGTTTCTTGGATTAAGATTGTGCACCTTACTAAGATAAATGCAATACTATTTTGCATTGTTGATTTTGCCATAAATACTTAAACTGGGTGGGATGTAGTAATCTATGACATTAACTCATCTAGCGCTTAAACAAAGCACTGCAGCAAAAAACTTCCCTTAACAAAAAGTGTTTAAAATAATGTTATCTATAAGGTCCTAAAGTTTGTCGGTCTAATTTTGGGACACCTATACAGTTAATTTTTAGAATTAGGCTATGGGAATGAGTTGGTTGGTGTGTCAGAGGGTGCATGTGTGTCGTAAGAGGATCAACAAGTTGGGGACATCATAATATGACTGTGATAGCACAGAGCCAGGTAATGAGAAGAACAGTTGTGAGTTGTAACTTCAGGAAAAACTGTAGACTGTGGTAACTATGTGAAGAAAACTGTATTGTAGTAACATTTTAGAGGGCAAAATGATACAAAAGTAAATGGACTTGGCTTTTGTTGTCTTTATTACAATATCTTAGAGATGATTAACCACACTCAACAAGAATAGTTTCCTGCCTTCTTCATAGTTACATCACCTATGTACGTGCATTGCCATCCATTCATCACCTTATACACATTGCCAATGATATACTTCCAACAACATGCAAATGCTGTGCTACTAGCACTTTCATTTCTCATATGTTGCTGGCCTTCATTACAGATCCACTAACTCTCAATGGCAACATGACCTCAATTTTGTATAGTAATGTTCATCTTCAGAGGCAAGAGTTTTTGTTTTTAACAATAAATGAGAAAGTTGTTCATTTACAGAACAAATTGGTTTGCATGCATTTGACATAGTTTTGAAGTGATATATGGGATTATTTGTTTCTCGAATTTTTGCTAATTTGTCATATTTTCAAGAACATTGTGTTTTTTAGCGATAAATGAGAAATATCTACGTTTTAAATTTTTCTTTAGAAAAATAAGCTTTTTACTCATTGACTCATTGTTGCTGATGTGTAATTTTGGTTTTAGTAACAATGAAAGAGTTCAATCTAATTCTGACGAATTAATAACCCAGCTTCTTTTGAGATTAAATTATAACAATACTGCAAAATAAATATTACTGACAGTGACAAAGAAAGCTGCCCAACAATGCAATCGGTGAGGCTACATTGCCAGATGCAAGGCACTAGAAAACAACAATAAAAGGTTATCTCACAATGTCATACTTCCGTGTCATCAAAGCCATCACAGTAAACGCAAAGCATAAAGAACCTTGTGCCATTGTTGAACAGTTAGGCCATAGTAATAAATCTGATTAGTAACAGCACTTAACACTCAAAGCAAAAGGTGAATCTTACCATTTTTCTGTGAAAAGTCCCTTCAATGTCTTTGATTACCAGTATCAAATGCTGACAGCGAGAGATTTTTTCTACATATAACTTGGTTGTAACAGAAGGGCAACTATAAAAACTGAAAGTGTCACAACCTGTACGTTGGAATTTGGTGATGCTGATTAATGGGCAATGGCCCTGATGTCTGATGTAGAGATTCACGTCATGATAAAATAAATGTTTTAATTTGGATAAATTATGATCAATAATATTACAGTAACATTATTTACCTGTTAATTTTCATTTCAACAATGTCAATGTGTATTAATTTTAACCAAACATTTGTGCAAAATTAATGCAAATTGTAGTATAATATTCAACCCAAAACACCACTAACTTAAATTATTAATGCTAATTTTTAAAATAATGATCACCAAAAATCTTACCTTTGTCCATTTGGTATAAATTGCACCAAGCTGTAACTTGGTATACTGTTTGAAAGTATGTTCATTATTAACTATATGAATTGGCATAAACAGCTGAGTATTGTTTTGATATGCTCTGTGCAAGTAAGTCCACAATACTTAATTTAAAACGATTTCCAGACAAACTTCATAAAGTGGCATGTCTTACCTTGGGGAGTTTACTGGAGGGAAGTCTTCATCCTGCAACAGAATAATACAAAGATTCATGTATAAAGCTTTGGTTAAATGAGGTGAGGTGAGACATGAACAAATCTTGCGCATAGGAAAAGTTGCTTTCCTTCACTTCCTCTCCGCAACGTCTGAGATGGGGGAAAGGTGCAGATGAGTAAACAGTGTGCAGCTGAAACAACTGCACTTCACACGAAAGTAATTGTTGGTACATAGCCATAGTTAGAACCAGATCACTTTGTTCATTGTAATGCTAATTTTTATGCATATTAACGTCATTAGCAATATGTACTAAAGCTATGTTAGTGATCTTCACTCCATTGTGGACGGAAACATTATGATTTCTGCACATACATGATTGCACAACTTCCCAAACCATCAGCCTATCAGGGGAAGAGTTGTCACTGCGCATCTAGGGGAATTGCTCACCTTGCCTCATGCTCTATACCACGTTTATCTTTTTTGTCAACCAACTAATTGGTGGTGTTTTTAAACACACAAGCCATGTGTGGGCAATGTTTCAGAGGTAGAATCAGGACTGAAAAATTCAATGCTATAGCCTAGAATTGAACCACTTACCTCTGATGTGAGATTTCCTTGTGGTCTACTGGAAAACTATAAATTGGTTGGGGAATCTAATGTATTACTGACAAGTTGCCATGGTAGCTCAATGGTTAGAGCAGCCATGCGTGAAGCAGAAGATCCATGGTTAAAATCCCAGCTATGGCACTGAATTTTTCAGTCCTGATTGTACCTCTCATACTCTACTTCTGTTGACAATATAATGTAAAAATACAGGACTTTTCTACAGTCTAGCTTGTTCTATTAAAATGGCTATATATGGGATGATACACACAAATTTCATTCAAAGTTCATTCTTTTGTGTTGAAAATGTTGCATAATACTCAGTTTTTAATGTTATTAAGAAAGCAAATACTATGTATGGGCATCCTACTTATGTGGTTGCTTTCTTCATTAAAAGCAGCTATTTTTCGGCAGGGATATATGAGAGCAGTTTTGAAAGTTCTCATCATAACGCACAGATGGTGCTGCCAGTATCAATTAACAAATATACTTCTATAGTGATATTCTTTAGAAGGCAAAACATGCAATTTCATATATCTGCTTTTATTTGTTTCATTGTTATTATGTTTCAAAATATGAGGGTCAAACTGAAATTCTTGAGCAAAGCTGTCTAAAGATCTTATATCAACTTTTAGAAAACCAACATCATCTTAATTGATAGACTTTCTGTCACTTGTCAACATAGTCTCCACTTCTTTGCACATATTTTTCTCATTGCTCTGTAGTTTTGAGAACACCCTTGCGATGGAACTCCATTCCAGCTTCTGAAGACACTAGCACACTGCTTTCTGAACATCTGGTAGTTGAAGAGTGCCAGGTCAGGACTGTAGAGAGAATGTTAAGGAGTTTCCCACCCAAATGTACTTATGTTGTACACAGTGACATGAACAATGTAAGAACATGCAGGATGATCTTCGAAGGTCCATAATTCTCCATCCACACGTACAAGAGCAATAGCCCATGCCATGCATACACGTCAGTTACTAGAATTCTGCATGAACAGCAATTACATCTGTATCACACCCAAGTTGTCGGTCTGGGTGGCTCAGTTGGTTAGACGCTGGCCTACGAATCCCAAGGTCACGGGTTCAAACCCGGCCCAGGCCGATGGTTTTTAAGTGTGCTTAAAAGCGACAGCTCCATGTCAGTAGATTTAATGGCATGTAAAAGAACTCCTGCGGGACAAAATTCCGGCACACCGGCGACGCTGATGTGATCCTGGCAATTGACAGCGTCGTTAAACAACAAAATAATTTAAAATTTCACACCCAAGTTCCAGCACTGGGGCCAGATGACCTTCCATCTTGACTACAGTTTGTCTAGTGTTTTCTTCCTATATGCATTGACCAACCAAGAAGAACCATATGATGGATGGATGAGGTTTTCACACAACAGGATGTGTTTAACACACATAAAAGTCACATTTGGACACAGGAAAACCCTAGAGCTAGAAATTATCAACACCAGTTTGCAGTGAACACTTGGGGTGTTACTGTGAGTGACACACTCATAGGACCCTAATTACTACCTCTACATTTGACGGGCCACAGTTACCTACAGTTTTCAACATACTTTGCCAGAACTTCTGGAAGATGTTCCTTTAGCAATAAATCAGTTACTGTAGTTCCAAGGTGAAGAGACACCTGTTCATTACTCCAGTAATCCCCTTTAGGTTTTTCCCTTGGGGGACATGTACCGATTCTTGTATACTAGTTATCAATAGTGAGGAGGAGCTTATGGCCAGGAAGTTTGTAGGATTTCATGCTATTTGTGATATCAGGTATTTTTAAAGAACTCGACAATCATTACTATAAAAAATTTTAAACTTTATCAACTGGAGCCCAAGAAGTTCTAAGTAATAATCATTACTAAAATAAATAGCTAAATAAATAAAGAAACAAACAAATAAATAAAACCTGCATAGCTAACAACTTGGCTCCTGGATACTATACTGGCCTTAACATGCACATTTCATTTTATCTTTATTCAAAAGCAAATTCTTTATCAAATAATTTGAAAACAAAACATTTGCAGATAAAACCTACATACAATCTAGCTAAACCTACTGGTTACTGGACCTTACAATTCTAATCACCTTTAATTCTGTTTGCTATCTTCTAGTTGTTGTGTTTCTCTCCAACAAGATCAAAAATCATATTCCTTTCTTAAAAGTTCACATCTTATTGTATTACTTTCTCAAGTTGGTCTATCTTGTCCTACAAATTCTTCAAATGCTGTTAGAGAAACTAGCTGGGTCATTTGTTCTAATTGCACATAATCATTACTATGATACTACCACCTATGCTCCGAAGTCCAAGGTCAACATTTTGAACATCTTTTATAAACACTTATGTACATGAAAGGTTAAATCGGAAGTGGAAACTTCAATGCCACAGCTGGGATTTGAACCACAGACCTTCCACTGTATGTGCGGCTGCTGTAAACATTAAGCTATGCTGACAACTTGCCACCATGATGTTGAATTCCCCAACCGATTCGTATTTTTCCCAGTAGACCACAAGAGAATCTCACATCAGAGATAAATACCCAAAGGCAACTTACAGTCATAAGTACTTTATGTCCCGGGATTAAATAGCCTTTAGATGGTAATTATTATTTATTTATGCCAACCAACTTACTGCTGGTGTTTTTAAACACACAAACTGTGTGTGGGTAATGTTTAAGAGGTAGAATCAGGACTGAAAACTTTAATGCCATAACCGGGATTTGAATTGATTTGTATTTTCCTAGTAGACCACTAAGGAATCTCACATCTGAGATAAGTACCCAAGGGTGACTTACAATGACAAGTACTTTATGTCCTGGATTATTTAAATCGGTTGGGGAATTTAATGTTATATTGGGAAGCTGCCATGATAGCTCAGTGGTAAGAGCAACCGAGCATGAAGCTCAAGATCTGTGGTTTAAATACTGGCTATACCATTGCATTTTTCAGTCTTGATTCTACATATCAAACTTATGCACTTTTTCACTTCTTTTGTTCCTATTTTAACTATGTTTGAAGCCCTTTAATGGTGGACACAATTTTACCCACATGGTAGTATTTGGATATATTATTGACAATAACATGTAGATTGGTTAAAAGTTTTAACCTCCTTCAGAGCACGCAGGTTTAGTGCCATATAATTAAATCAAGACTTACAAGCGAGTTTTTTATTGTTGTCTGGAGAAGGCTCTTGCAGTCATGTACAGAAGTTCCCGCTCCCCATTACAGGCTTTCAAAGTCATTGTTTGACAGCACCTACTTTCCAGTGCCATTTTCACTGTCCAAAGGAACAAAACTTCATCGTAGAGACATCATCAGAAGTTTTCACTGGGGTGTTACTGAATGGAGTAGCGTGCATTCTGTTATCTTCTCCATTCTTTGCAAGAATGTAAGAGTTGAAAAGCAAGTGTAACTGGACACCTTATCTTGGTGCACCTAGTCTTTATTTTGGTCTCTCCCATAGAGAGCTGGGATTTCAGTGTGGTAAATTGCGGTGAAAACTTCATCCTGATAATACTTGGAATTGATTTTGGCCCCTTTAGTAACTCTATGAAATATCAGTTTCCTATTGTAGCAGTAATAAGTGATGACCATAAATCCCTTTGAGAAACTTTCTCTGCATTCTGCCTGATCATCTTTCACAATTTTTCCACGCTTTGGTCAGTAGTAACCTGCATGGGGCTTGTTGCAGTCACTAAGATACACATATGACTCATCTAATATGACCACAAATTTTCATTTTTCTCCTGCCAGGCGCTTCTTATAGAGCTTCCTGCTGCTGGTGCAATGTTCTGAGAAGTGATGTGACAACAAATTATGAATTTGACCTTTTTAACATTTCTCCACATTTTTACTTGTGGGATAACCTGAAAGACAAAGTTTATGAGACAAATCCTCACACATTGGAAGAACTAAAACAAAATATTAGAAATGAAATTGGAAACATTAAAATGGCCCAACTTAATTGTGTGAATCAGAATGTGTTCTCCCAATATAATGCTTGTTTAGCCAAGGGTGAACGAGATTTCCAGCATCTTCTATAAGGTAAGAGTATTATACATGCTTTATGTGCGGAGTTTGTGTAGGAGCAAAGCTGGCTGTGGCACGCCCAATCATGCACAGGTGGAGTGCTGTGTGCCCGTTGGGTTTTGAGTGAAGAAATCTGTACAATATTGTTGTCTAAAGTTGCATAAAAACTTCACCACTTAAAGAAAGGAACTATTTTTGCTGTAAAAATTATTGCAGATTCTTCAAATCCAAAAGTAATTCTATAATACTGGTAAGGGAGGTTTATCATACATTCATACAGTAATCATGAAAACTTCATATGTTTAGCTTGAATAATTTTAGAGAAAATGGTACATGAAGTATGAAAAATGTAGGAAAGTGAGAAGAAAGTGGCATCATTTTTCTAATCTTACTTTTTCAATTTTAGAAAGCCCCAGGACTATAACAATCTGTCTGCTAGGCTTCATTATCTTCTTTCTTTATCTTTGGCCCTCTCTTCTTCGGTCTGGCTTCTTTGGACATTTCTTTATCAGCCTTAACGACATGATCCAGATTTGATGCCTATATTGGTTTTGGCTTTTTTATGTTCTGTCCTGGTCCAATGTTCATTGCCTTCATTGCATTGATTCTCTTGTAGCACCCATCACTAAAACATATTACAGAGTCAGTAACACCAATTTCAATTGTTTTTGCTCCAACAAATACATTTTTGGTACCCTTTGCCTGATGCAGCTGTTAACTCATTTTGGTTTTGAGTCATACCATGCATATATTTTTCAATAATTCTTCATCTGAAAGTTTCTTGTAAATCAGTTGGATTTTTTCAATCACAGCAGTTGACAAGGAATGTTTATGTGCATAGAGCTCCAGACAGGAGTGATCACTGGTAACCACACCATGATTCAGCTCCTGGTGGACAGAGACCATGGGAGGGCTTGTCTTCTGTAGAACATTTATAAAAGAAACCTTTTTGCATTTCCTTTAGACTATTTACTATAAGTTACAGTAAAGTATTGAGGAAGTACATACATATTACTTGAAAGAAAATAAGAAAATTATATATTAATGATGAATTTCCAGAAAAGTAGCTAAAATGCCTGTACAGTTTTTAGCATTATTGATATTTGAGTGTACATAATGTTTTAGGTTAGATTGAATTAGATTTTGATGGAAATAGGAGGTAACTTCCCCATCCTGTGTGCAATAAAATCTCAGGTTTACTGCACATTTTTTTCTTCCTGTTTCTTTAATTATCTCCTTACACATATTGGGTTTCAGGAGTCCATGAATTTATTTGTACTATGTACAACCTCCTTTGGTTCTGTATTTCATCACATAATGGTTCCACCTTGATTAATAGACAAGCAATCAGGACTTAAGCATTTCACTGCAAATTGTTGCAATAATATTCCAGGTGTTCATATTGAGAAAAATTGACTCAGGGGTCTCCGTCTAGGGGATATGTGAATAGCGACCACAAGGTACCCAAGCTGAGCAGAACATTACTTCCACTTACTGGTGTTTTGCTCCTCACTGTAACTTTTCTATCTGACCTTACCTTGGTCATCTCTTGTTCTCTTCCGACCCCGATGCTATTAGGGTTCCCGAGGGCTAGGGAGTCTTTATTTTTCCAACCTCTCCATTTCTCTATAAAATCTTAACCCCTAACATGCTGACCTGTCATGGCATGTAATACGTCCTCTGATTGGTAATCAGAGGATATAGTCGGTGAATTTATTTTGATAGTTCTCCCGGTCAGGTTGGTGAGACCCGTAAACCAACGACAGGTGTGGTCCTCCAGACATTCTGGGGGTTGTGAGAGAGCAATGTGACCGCCAAAACTTAAAAATTATGGTGCTCTCTAAAAAGCGGTTACTATTACTGCTATTGCTCTCTTCATATCATCAGTGAAAAATATTGGAGAGCAAGAAGATTAATGACTTCATTCTCAGAAATCCAGCATTAGCTAACAACATTTAAATGTTTGTTTATAATGGTGTTAACAGTTTCAAGGGATGTTCCCAATTTGTTTGCAATGGTCCATTGCATTGGCTGGATCACTGCCAGAGATAAGGGTCTTGGCCTTCCTTATCACCTCTGGAAAAGGTGTAGTAGTGAACCTTTCTCTTTTTATTCAACACTGAGCTAATCCCGTACTTTGACACAAAAGATTTCGCTTCTGGCATACTTCAGTAATAGCATAAGAACTAAACTGTGCATTGGAAAGGACAGTAATGTAGCCTTCTCAATATCATACAATGTACTTAGCCAAAATGAGAGTCACATATGTCCTACTGCTATGAAGCCAAGACAGAAACTGGTTTGTAGAAAGAAATATCTTCCGGGCTGTTATGCAGACCACGGCATAACAGCCCGGAAGATATTTCTTTCTACAATTTAGACGCCGGCCGTGAAAGCCTACGTAGCTTTAGAAACTGGTTTGTTTGTCTCACAAATTCTTGACCTTGTGAGGCATGCAGAAAAAACAATTCACAATTCATTATCAGAAATTGTAAAACAACCCTCCCTATTGTTCAAAATTAAAGATTCATGACTACTCTTATTTTAAAGCTCTTCTAATGCCTTGTAATAAAAATATATAGCAACCTGTTCAATGGCATTTCATCTACCCCGACACAGTGTTTGTTGCAATAACTTGTATGAACCAAAAATTAGAGTACTCCACTTAAATGTGCAATTTATAAGCCAAAAAATTGCAGCCTGTGAACAATTACTCAGTGAGTATTTACCTGAAATTGTTGTACTAACTGAGCATGGGCTCAATAGTGAACAAGTGTCTTTGTAAAATTAATGAATATAATGTTGTAAGTAGTTTTAGTAGGTCTGTATGTAAGGGAGGTGGGGTAGTTATGCTAGTCAGCAGCTTGCTGAAGGCCTTGTCTGTAAATGTAAGTGCCTTTCAAGCCGAGAAGATATCCGAGACTTCAGCCATAAAATTGAAGGTTAACAAACGAAGTATAGTAATCATTGGGATTTATATATAAAAATATATCCACCGTTGTTTGTTAGTCCTGTCACAATAAATGAAATGATCAATATCATTACTAAATTAGAAAAAAGACTACTAGTGGATGGGATGAAATTAACACAGTAACTCTAAAACAATGTAAACATGCTCTTGCAAGTCCTCTTGAACATCTTATTAGCTACTCTATATCAAAAGGGGAGTTCCCAGACTGTTTGAAAATATGTTGTTCGACCTGTACATAATAATTGGAATACCATAGATATTAATAGCTAAGGCCAATTACTTTAACTTCAGAATTGGGTAAAATCTTTGAAAGGGTTATTTTGCAATGACTGATCTGCTTCTTTGAAAAAAATAACACCATTATAAATTCATAACATGGCTTTAGAAAAAATTTCTCTACAACTTCAGCAATCTTTGGGTGCACAGATAATATTATGAAACACTTGGAAAATAAAGAAGTATCAGCAACTTTATTTGTAGACCTCACGAAAGCATTCGACTGTGTAGATCACGTTTTACTGGATAAGCTAGAAGCATATGGGATTAGGGGACTGACTAAAGATTTAACCAGCTCATACCTTACAGGCAGAAAACAGGCAACACAAATATATCACAACCACGGAAATTTAACAACAAAAATTACATCAAAATTCAAAACTGTAAAGTATGGAGTTCCTCAAGGTTCCGTATTAGGTCCTCTTCTGTTTATTCTATATATGAATGATATTCCTATGATAAAGAAAAGCAGATGATACAACTGCTTTATGCTGGGGTTCTATGACTGAAGAATTCAAAGAAACTGTAACAAACACTATTGATACATTTTTAAAATACTTTTAACAAAATAATCTCAAACGCAATCTAAGAAATGTAAATGATACACATAATACTCCACAATTATCAGAACACAGCATTATTAGTACCAATAAACATAAATTTTTAGGAATCATACTGGATCAAAAGTTGACTTGGTCGGAACACATTATATTTGCGGGAAAATAGGCAAATCGCTATCTGCTCAGGCATTTTTCAAGTTTCTTAGAAGTAAGAGAATTAAATTATTATTTATTTATGCCAACGAACTTACTGTTGGTGTTTTTAAACACACAAGCCATGTGTGGGCAATGTTTGAGAGGTAGAACTGGAACTTAAAAATTCAATGCCACAGCTGGGATTTGAACCACAGACCTTCTGCTTACCAGGTGGCTGCTATAACCATTGAGCTACTGTGACATTCTGCCAGAATTACCATTGGGGTCATTGTCTCTGATGTGAGACTGCCTTTGTGATTTACCAGGAGAAATACAAACTGGTTTCAGAATTCAATGCCATTCTGGCAGTTTGTCACAGTAGCTGAATGGGTAGAGCAGCCGTCTGGTAAGCGGAAGGTCTGTGGTTCAAATCCCAGCTGTGGCATTGAATTTTTAAGTTCCAGTTCTACCTCTCAAAGAGAATTAAAATTGATATATTATGGAGTCATGTGTGTGTTTGTAGTGTTTAATGCCCGCTTTTACTACTACGGCACCGCAGGCGGTGACACTGATGATACATGGAATGAAGATGGAGCACCGGTGGAATGAGATGGCAGGGGAAACCGGAGTACCCGGAGAAAACCCGCCCTGACGCCACTTCGTCCACCACGAATACCACATGCGGGTCCCTGGGATCGAACCCGGGCCACCTAGGTGGTAGGCGAGCGCGCTAACCGCTCGGCCACGGCGCCGCCATTATGGAGTCATATACCCAGATATGATGTACGGGCTGGAGCTCTGGGGATGCAGTTCTAAATCACACATGGAGACTTTTTAAATTATAGAAAAAAGCAATTAGAACTATACATCACTTACACCTAGGGATTCATGCAGACAGTATTTTGGAGAAGAATAAATTCTTATAATATTTTCACTATATGCATATAAAGCAATAATATATGCACTACAAAAATGCAACTTAAGAAACAACAATGTCCATCATTATAACACGTGGGCAGCATAACTGTGACTTTTATAGACAAAGCTTTAGATTAAATATTAGTTACAAAGGCCCTTGTGTATTGGGGCTGTATCTTTATAATTTGTTACCAATTCACTAAAGCAAATTAACATAACTAATACTTTTAAGTATCAGCTCAAGAGCTATTTAATAAGTCATTGTATACTCTGGATGAATTATAAATTTGTAATTGAAGATATATATTTTAACTGTGTAGTTGAATTTGTCAAAACTGTACTGCAGTCTACTGACAATAAAGTTCCTAAAAGTGTTAATGACCTCTAGCTTGATAACAAGACATTTATGGACATATATTGCTGATAAGAAAATACTGAATTATAATCCTTGAATCACTTCTTAAAATTATTTGTATATTTTTGGGGCAACCTCTAGTATGTTATGCAGGACTGCAAACCGATTAGTTTTCAAATAGAAAACCCTGTTAAGAAAGGCACAGTTTGAGTGCTGTAGTGCATCAAAGTGTGTATGCTCACATTTCATCAATAAACCCAGCATTGAGCTGTCTACATTACAAATGGGCTTCAAACTATGTACCTCCAGAGCCTATATCGGCAGTGGTAAGACACATGATTCAATATGTGTGGCTGTCTTTGAAGATTTTCAATCTCTCCATGGACTTAAGCAATAAAGTTCTCTGCTGACACCATACTCAACGTACAGCTTCACAGAAAATAGCCCAGAGCTGTCAGATCTGGCTACCATACTGGCTATGTAACTGGTCTACCTCTACCAATTGATTGATTTGAATATGCAACGTTGAGGTTAAAAAATTATTTTCTTGTTTAACAATGCTGTCAATTGCCAGGATCACATCAGCGTCGCCGGTGTGCCGGAATTTCGTCCCGCAGGAGTTCTTTTACATGCCAGCAAATCTACTGACATGGAGCTGTCGTTTTTAAGCACACTTAAAAACCATCAGCCTGGGCCGGGTTTGAACCCACGACCTTGGGATCACTAGGCCAGCGTCTAACCAACTGAGGCAACGTTGAGGTGATTCCGCACATTTACATAAGTGTGTTGGAGCTCATGTTGGCCATTTCTGCAGCTGTGTATTGGTATGTGTCCCACTGCTGTTAAAAAACATTACTGTACTGGGAACTACACAAGTAATGCAGTAAAATGCGCACCAAGGATTCTATAGAGAAATGTAGCACATGTGCAGGAATGTTATTATGCTCAGATCATTCATTCCAGTTCACAGATGGCTAAAGGGTTGCATACCTTCCATATTAAGATAAAATGATTGTTAAAAAATTGTCAAAACTATTTGTTTTCAAACTTTGACGCTCTCCAGCATCCAAACCATGCATTCCTGGACAGGAGCTCCTATATATTTAATCATACCTTAATTTGTATTTCCTGCCACCAACATTCTTCTTTAATTCCTGTTTTGTTATCCACTTCATGATCACTACTGTATTTCTTCTGTATTACAGAATCCTCTTGAAGAACTGCTGTCTTGTTTGGTGTACCAAAGTCTGAAATTAGAGTCTGCTCTTCAATTTCTGTTTTGATAGTCATCCTAGAGTTTTTGCTGCCTGTAACAGTGTCTAACTTAATCTGCTTTTCTTGATGTCTGGAAAAGAAGGCCCCCTCATTCTGTAAAGAAAAGTCTGAAAAAGGAGTACCTGACTTAATTTCTGTTTTGACTGTCATGTCATCACAATTAAATGCAGCATTATTGTTTGTTGTCACTGCAGCTTCCAACTGCCTCTTGTTCTGTGAGGCTAAATCATCTGAGAAAGGATCATCTTCTTTGATTTCTATTTTGATATCCATTCCACTAATATTTATTTGATGGTGCAGATCTTCACCGCATTAAGAAACCTGTAGGGAAAGAAACCTATGTATATTATAAAAAATAAATATGTACACTTTGGAAAAAATGCTTACCAACTGTTTTTAAGATTTTAGCAATGTTAAACATGAATCTAAGGTTTTAGAATCTTAAATATACAAATTTCATACCTTTATGAGCCTTTTACAAATTGGTTTTATTTTGCCTCAGTTGTTTATATATTTATCTATATTTGCTTTATTACTAGTATTCTTATTTTACATTGAAATTCATCTCTGGCTTTCGCCATGATCCATTTTATAAAATGTATCTAGTGAGTTGGGAAGAATTGTAGATGTTTGTATCCTTAAGTCTCACACATATGTAACTAGGGTGTTATTTATGTGTAACTACTGGTCAAAAATGTTCAATCATCTGAGACAGAATATTGTTGTTGTTAGCTAATGCTGGATTTCTGACAATGAAGTCATTAATCCTCTTGCTCTCCAATATTTTTCACTGATGGATGGGGCACTAGAAGTGGCTGGGCATATTTGAAGGTGGTCTCGGTCCATTTCCTCTTGCAGATCACATAGAGGACAGGTCGGTGAGACCCGTAAACCAACGACAGGTGTGGTCCCCCAGACATTCTGGGGGTTGTGAGAGAGTGATGTGACCGCCAAAACATAAAAATATGGTGCTCTCTAAAAAAACGGTTACTATTACTGCTATTGCTCTCTTTTTTTATGAAATATGACTCGAGGGGTAAAATGTTCCGGAGTTAAAATAGTCCCCCATTCGGATCTCCGGGCGGGGACTACTTCTCGAGAACCAAAACATTATACTAATAGAGACAGAATATTAGAAGACCCCAAAAGAAAAACGTTCATGTAAATGTTTGTTAAAAGTGTAATTCGTTTTTTGGTGTTGGTATGAGATAGTTGAATGATGAAAGCATGCTGATAGGGTTCATTGTGACGAACAACTAAGTTTGCACAAAGACGTCATAAATCTTTCCATATTTGATTTTAATATATGTGTATAAATATTAGAATTGTTTGTGTTCCATAATAAAAATAGGAGACGATAATTGGGATCACTTCCCTAACGAGAAAGAACTATTTGCGTGGATGAATATCGCGGAGGAAGATGAAAAAGGCGGTGTGTTGTGTCAGAAGGACGCCAAGAAACAGTTCACTAGCGTCGGTATCTCCGAAGTAGGTGGCCGTATTTTTATGTGTATGTGTCATGAAATAGTAAAAGTGAATTTACTAAGTGTTTAGAGACCTTTAATTAAATTTTGGCGACATTAGGGAAGTTGTTCCGCTAACATAAGACTTTCTACTGTGATGTGATTTGGAAATTGTGAACAAGAAGGTGAAAATAAAATGTGTGACTAAAGTTGGACCCAAGTGTATTCATTCCATCCGTTACCACGACCTTGTAGATAGAAAACGAGTCTCATAGCACAGCCCATTTCATTAAAAACAGCACCACATCTGTCACAACTATGGATTTGTGGTTAAAAAAGGGCTTTTGTTTTAAATATTCTATCATATTCCCATTTGAATAATAAAACAAGTATAAACATATAATACTAAGCGCCTCTGTTGTGTATTTGATTGATTGTTTGTACAGAAGAATGCTGCTGAGCATCCAGTACTATACTGGTGTCCCTTTACCTGAGATGTTTCCATTCAAACAGGTCTCATTCCTTGAGCTGTCTGTCTGTAATAGCATAAGTTTGCATTAGTTTATAGTAGGTGCATTGTATGCATCTAGGAGTGAGTTTATATACCTGATCAGGTTCATACTATATTGTCTTCTTAAGGGACGGAAGCAGGATATTGGAATTGAAAACGTGTTGTAATAGTAGCTCTGCATCAGGAAAGCTATTCTTGCCATCTGCTGCTTTCATAGAAAGGCATGGATGAAACCATACAACATTTTTTAAAACTACTTTTAAAAGCTTTATTTACAAACTTTATGAAAGAAAATGCTGAAACTGGCCACCATTGTTGTCCATATATGTTTGGCATCTCTTCAGGAAACTATTCATCACTCGCCATAATTCACATTAAGAAATGCTTGCAATTTCTTAGCAGATATTTTAATTCTTCCAGTGTGTGTGGATTTGTCTTGTACAATGCATGTTTTAGATTACCCCAGATATCAAAATTGTGGGGAGGGGGAGGGGGAGGGGGTAGGTTAGGAACCAAGGTGCTTACATTGCAGCGGTTCAAGCAAACTGGTGCCAATGCAAGTGTTATTCAACCTGAAAGACCCTGAGTAACATCATACAGGGAAGATCAGTTCATATGTGTACAGAGTAAACGTCGGAGGACTCGTATTGCACCTGAAATTCGTGGGGAAGTAAATAGTATGGGAACTACTCTAATCTTTGCCTCAACAGTGCACACATCTTTGTGAACAAGGCTTAAAGGGTGCATAGTGGCCAAAATCGTTTCTTATGCAAACAAAATAAGGCAAAAAGATGCAATGGGCACAGCAACAAAAAGTGGAGTGTGCAGCAATGGTGCAAGGTGTTATTCATGGATGAAGTACTTGGAAGCCATTGTCAAAGTTTGTTTAACTTAATGGAGAATGTATGAACAGCCAGCGTATGATGCCAATGGTGAAGCATGGTGGAAGGTCGATCATGGTGTGGGGTGTTTTGCAGGTGATCTAGTTAGAATTACTGGAACATTAAAGAAGGCAGTATACCACAGGGTAATGATAAAAAATGCAGTTCCCACTGAGTGCGAAAACGATATAAGTAGCCTACGAATATGAAGCGTTAACCAGAATTGCTCGTCGAATTTCCGAAAGAAACAATTTCGGAAAATAGAGGAGTACCAAATAATATTCTTATTAGCTTAATTAAGTCCAATATTTAATATATATATATATATATATATATATATATAGGTATATATCGTTGTTCTCCAACTAATCTAACTCAGGTTGATTTTCTGTACCTGCACCCATATTCCTGAGCAACTTCGGAAAGTCCGCCAGTCCTCGTTAAAGCCCGTCTGGTGTGCTACGGGATGTTAAGCATAGAATTACTCCCCGATTTCTTCATAGGTTTTATGTTCTAAACACAGTTCATTGTTAATCCCGTACAACCTAACCTGTAAGTATGTCACTATATTGCGTCTTTATACACAACAGTACAAACACCTTTCGAGGTTATTAAACACGATTAGAGATTCTACATCAACACAAATATATTTATTTCCAAGTTTCATAACGTAGCTTGAATTCATATTTAATAACTCGCGTATTACTCATAAACAGATAACACCGTCATTTGTATTGTATGTGCATTATGGTGCCAGTGCCCATGTTACGGAACAGGATCAGGAATTGGTGTATTTCAGTGTTAATATTTATTAAGCCAAAAACATCTGCAACAAGAACAACTAAATTTAAGGATTCAAACGCATGATGCCTTGAAATGTTTTGAACAGTGATATCGTGTCTCCAAGGGATTATAATAGCAAACGCAAGAGGAAATACTGCTAGGTGTTCTGTGAGGGGATACCTAACCATTTGTTTGAGTTGAAAATGGAATGGTAAATATAACTAACACGATAATGTTGATGGTACCAAGTTAACGTGCAAGTTCACTGTTGGATGATTTTTAAAATCAGAAATTTCACATTTTGATTTGCACATCTAGCAGTTTTGTATCATTTGTGCATTAATAATTTAGCATTTTGGTATATTTGTATGTAAAAGCATATAATTCGAGTTAACTATGGAAAACAAGCTGTAATTTAAATAAAAATATGAAGTTTTAAGAGGAAAACTGTAACGTAAGCCGTTTTTCCATGCAGTTTACCATAAATACTAGAGGATTGGCTGGTTATCACTAATCTTGTAGAATAGCGGCCTCGCCTGCACTGGGAGTATAACCACCCGTAGAAACATGAACACGGAAGTACCAACACTGCGTCACGAAGATACCGGCTCAACGAAAGTAGCGATACTCAAAGCATAAAGAGCTCTTTCTTGTTTTCAAATTATGGTTTTAAATTGTGATTATTTGTTGTTCTTCTCCTTCTCTTCCTTCTGTTTCTGCTTCTTCTCCTCCTTCTCCTCCTCCTCCTCCTCCTCCTCCTCCTCCTCCTTCTTCTTCTTCTTCTTCTTCTTCTTCTTCTTCTTCTTCTTCTTCTTCTTCTTCTTCTTCTTCTTCTTCTTCTTCTTCTTCTTCTTCTTCTTCTTCTTCTTCTTCTTCTTCTTCTTCTTCTTCTTCTTCTTCTTCTTCTTCTTCTTCTTCTTCTTCTTCTTCTTCTTCTTCTTCTTCACCTCTTATCATCATCATCATCATCATCAATATTATTATATTATTATTGGTATTGTTGTTATTGTTTGTTGTTGCTATTGCTACTACTATTACTACTATTATTATCGTCATCATCATTATTGTTGTTGTTACTCTTACTGTTGTTGTCATTGTCATTATCATGATTATCATTATTATTACTATTACTATTATTACCACTACCACTACCGCTTCTTAGAAAGGTCCTCGCAGAGGTTTTTTAGTTGGCGAGAATCCAACTCGCCTCTTTGTAAGATTTTTCCTCTGCAAAAAAAAAAAAAAACACTACCATTATCATTATTATTATTGTTACTGTTATTGTTGATATTGTTGTTGTTAATAATGATCATCATTATTACTTAATAAGCTTTTGAAGTGATGTAAAGCCATCAGAGAGTGACCAACAGTGTATTTTCCTATTTCCATTGTACCTAAAAGGCTTTGCTGTTTATATTTTCTGTGGTTGGCAATATTTTCATTCTTGTGCAGATTTCAGTTCCATCATTGGTAACAATGTAACCCTGGCATAACAGCAATTAAGAAGGTGCTAGGCCATGCAACACATGGGCTAAGGCCACTATTCTACAGGATAACTGAATTGGCTTATTGTTAGGTTAGCTGGTTAGCTCTTTATAAGCAGTTTTAAGAAAACTATGGTTTTATATATCGTAGTCCAGTGAGAGTTAGCAAGATTGCTAATATGTACCTTACTACTAAACTCATAAAGCAACTTAGAGTCAAGGTTAAATTTGATTGGTTAGCTTTATATACATATGTATTTGTAAGAAAACTTTTATACACTCCAGCCCACTAAGAATTTAGCGATGCTTGCGTTGTTGGCATCACTAATATGGATCTATGGATCTACATTTTTATTGCACAACTAGAAAGTGTACTTCATCCGACATCTGATTGCAGACTCAATTAAACATTATGGTACATGGTTTTTGAAGAAGTCCTTGGCTTGGCCACAGGTAGAAGTAGTAGGGCATGTAGACATGATACCTTACAACCATCTTGTAGGAAGGGGTTAATACTAAGGCTTGGAGATGCATGCTGGCCAGCCAGATGAAGTAGACAAGGAAAGAAAGGCCATCTATGAACCCACAGTACCGTGCTGCATGGAAAAATACCAGCTCAGCAACATCTCGTTACATGGAATAATGATTGTTGCTTTAGGCACAGGTCCAAAACACCTAGTCCAACTGGGGACTTCCCTTGGGCTGGATAAAGAGACAGCTACACAACATTACTATCATGGCAATACAGGGCTTCATAGCCATTTTGGGAAATTCTTCATGTAAGCTTTAGGGTGTTTCCACCCCTTTTATGTTCTCTACTGGTAAGTAGAGGAGTATTGTATTCCATCCAAAAATTCAATGTCGAGATTTTACAGAAAAATTATGTTCTGAGACCCCCTGAATTAAAAAAAAAAAAACCCATTTTTAGAAAAAGGTCCATGTGTGTATGTTTGTCAGTCTGTGAACAGCGTAACTCAAAAACAAAAAGCCAGTTAAAAACCAAAGTAGAAATTTTAAGTTTAATGCCTTTCAAGGATACGACATAAAGATTTTGATGGAAATTCCTCCACCCCAAACTACCCTTGACATGGAAAATTTTTCAAACATTTTGATTTTCTTGAAAATGGCTTTAACGATTTTGATTATAATGCTGTATGTTTAAGACATTAGTATGACAAATGAAATGTATATTTTGAATTTTCTGGCCATAGCCTATGTAGTCCTGTTTACTCTGGATGACTTTTGAATAAGTCGTAAACCGTAAGAGATAGACCAAATCTTACTATACAAAAATGTAGATCTTGCTAAAACACAATTTATGTCCAAATAAATTTTTTTGTAAAGTGAACTATTTTGGAGATATTCCTTATTATTTATGTCAGTTTCGGAAAACTTAAAATTTTCGTGAAATACATCGTTCATTTTTACTTTCTCTACTGGTAAGTAGGGGAAGTATTGTATTCCAACCAAAAGTTCTATGTTGAGATTTCACTGGAAATATACGTTTTGAGACCCCCTGAATCCTAAAAAAGCATTTTTAGAAAAAGATCCATGTGTGTGTGTGTGTGTGTGTGTGTGTGTGTGTGTGTGTGTGTGTGTGTGTGTGTGTGTGTGTGTGTGTGTCTGTCTGTCTGTGGACAGCATAACAAAAACGAACAGTTGGTCAAAAACCAAAGTTGATATTTAAGTTTAATGTCTTTCAAGGATGCGACATGAAGATTTTGAAGAAAATAGCCCCATCCTAAACTACCCTTTACAGGGAAAATTTTTCGAAATTTTTTTTTTTTTTTTTTTTTTTGAAAGTGGCTCTAATGATTTTGATTAAAATGTCATATCTTTTAGATATTTGTATGAAAAATGAAATGTATATTTTGAATTTTCTGGCTATAGCCTATTTAGTCCTGTGTACTCTAGATGACTTTTGAATAACTCATAAACCGTAAGACATAGCCAAAATCTTACTATACAAAAAAAAATGTAGGTCTCGCTAAAACACAGAATTTATGTCTGAATACATTTTTTTGTAGAGTGAACCATTTCGGAGATATTCCTTGTTATTTGTATAAGTTTCGAAAACTTAAAGCTTTTGTGAAATGGAACATCGTTGTTAATTTTTTTATATGTTAAACATGCAAAGAGAACGGTATCTCAAAGCTTTAAAGGATTTGACTATCACTCAAAGCCTACAGTATGCTAATATTCCTTTTACACCTACAACAATAAGATAATTTGTACAAATGTAAGAATGTTGGTTAGTACAAGAGTATAGAAAGTCATGTGAGTGCAACATAATCAGATTTTTTTATATGTTAAGTGTGCAAAGAGAATGGGATCTCAAAGCTTTAAAAAGTCTGACTCGCTCAAAGCCTACTGTATTCCCATATTCCCCTTGCATCTACAAGGAAATAAGCAATAAGATAATTTGTAGACATGTTTTATCTCAACTAACACGAAGAAGTTCTAAGGCTTTCACGGCCGGTGTCAATACTAGATGCAATATTAACCGGGCTTGTGGGCCGTGGTCTATTGGGTTCCTTCTTCTTCCCAAACGTTTCGTCTGCGACTACGGCAGACATCTTCAGTGGCGGCGAGGTCGAAGTTACCTAGTGGAGATCTCAGCACCGACTGTGCTGGTCACCACCAGAGGTGCAGTATTTATGTCGGCGGCTGGAGGGGAAGTATGTTGATACACAAGCACAAAAATAATATAAATCGCAAAGAGGAAGGACTTAAACTCAACAGAATATGGCAAACAGCGTTAACAAAAACAAAAATCCAGAACCCCTCTCCAGCCAATCAGACGCCAGCTCCTTGTAGTACTCCGCTGGTACAAGTCCAGCCCACTGGCCACCCGGACCTATCACAACATACTTCCCCTCCAGCCGCCAACATAAATACCGCACCTCTGGTGGTGACCAGCACAGTCGGTGCTGAGATCTCCACTAGGAAACTTCGACCTCGCCACCACTGAAGATGTCTGCCGTAGTCGCAGACGAAACGTTTGGGAAGAAGAAGGAACCCAATAGACCACGGCCCACAAGCCCGGTTAATATTGCATCTAGTATAACACGAAGAAGATATAGGAATAATTTTTAGGAATGGTTAGTACAAGAGTAGAGAAAGTCATGTGAGTGTAACATCAGATTTTTTGTTGTAGTTTTATATATTTTAATTTAATTACCTTATATGTACATATACTCATTTTTTACTTTCTTTAAATCATTATTCTTAGTAATTTTGTTATAGTATACTTTGTCCTTGAGGCAGCCTCCTCATGGGGAAAGTAGTTAAATAAGTACTCAGGTATGCACGTATAGGGCATTTAAGATGCTCCTGTTTGAAATAAAACATATAAACACAATGACACATGAATAAGGACATTGCACACTTATTCTTATCTTTAATCTGGTGGTGGATATAGGGCAGCTCCTGCATTCAGTAACTGATACATTCACATTCTTCTAGAACACATACTTTATGAATGTACTCTGCTATAATCTGTTTGCTGTTAGTATACAGTAACGTATTCCTGTGTGCTCCGTACCAAGCTCCACCTCTAGTACGCTATTGGTTGACATAATATCTCCACGTGTACATGTAAACAACAATATTTGTTGTCACCGCGCAGTTTCACCTTATTCAGATACCACCTGGCAAAGTGACAAGGCAGACTAACCTTGGTTGTCGAGTGCCGCGATCACTTGTTATCTTGTTTACTAGAATAGCTCAATACTAGTAACTTGCCATATACTCGGTAATGAAATACAAATGGATGATCCCTCGCCCCTGCTGATATATGAGACGTTGCTGTGCTGAAGATATGAGTGCATATACTGTCTTGCTGCGTATGTGTGATAAGCTCACGTAAACAACTGGGAAGTTTCATATTCTTTCTGATACACCTCATGGCTTTGTCAAGTAACTTGAATTTAACTGCTCTCTTAGTTGTTACATAAACCATTGCATTATTGAACATCTGAGAGCCATTGTTATTACAGTAATCACATATATCACGTTGTAAGAAAGAATTTGTAAACTGAGTGGCACAGTTGGTTAGATAACCTACTGATCCCAAGGTCATGGGTTCAAATCTGGCCCAGACCAATGGTTTTTATGTGTGCTGAAACACGACAGCTCCATGTCAGTAGATTTACTAGCATGTAAAAGAACTCCTGCAGGACGAAATTCCAGCACACCAGTGACACTGATGTGACTCTGGCAATTGACAGCATCATTAAACAACAAAATAAAATAAGAAATAAATAAAAGTAAGAAACAATTCTTAAATGTCAACTAAGATGACACTGGAAGTTTTCTCCATGCATTGTTTGGAATGCACTCCACTCTTACTGGATGATAAGATCCACTGTCCTTTTTATCATGCTTTACTAGATAATTTATAGCTAAGGTAGTACATTTCTCTGAAAACTTCCAATATAATAACTGTGTCACTGTTTACTGACGGCTTTCCTTGCACGTGTTTAAGAAAACCACCTGTACCTTTTCATGCTTTCATTTTGAACACCAAGATCATACTGAGGCATTAGGCTAACACTATGGTTAACCACATATTCAAAACAAGAGGACTCAATGCTGTGTGATTGACAATAAGATATTAAGTGTGTTATTGCTGTTACACTTACATTTATTTTTGTCTGGCTGCATGTCAAAGACCTTCTTCACATCCAGTGATAACATTTACAAACAGTTCTCAGAATCTGCAATTGGAAAACTTTTGTCACCTTTTATCACAGATTGACCTGTTCATGAGCAATTTGGAAATACAAGTAACAAAGCCTTCCCACACCTATTCAAGATTAGGGTGCGATATGTGGATGACGTGTTCACCACCATACTAAGAAGTTGGCAGAAGATGCCCTAAAGCTACTTAAGTTACAGAATCCAGCCATAAAATTTACCCTTGGAATTGAAAAAGGAAGTTGGTTGCCATCCTGGACCTGAAAGTAACGAGGCACACCAACAAAATAGCATTTGGCATTTACAGAAAACTCTCTTGTACAGACAGCTACATCAAAGAAAATAATCTTAACCCAAAGCCAGATCAACATGCCATACTCCACAGCTTAATACATACATTAATAAACACACTACTGACGCATGAAGAACTTAACATGGGTCATCAACACATCAAGATAATAGCAGAAAAAAATGGTTTCAAAATGAATTTAGTTGACAGACTTAAAAAAATACGAAAGACAAAAACAGGTTAAGGACATCACAACAGTGAACAATAGATCCATTCCACAACCTATATATAGCAAATTCATCTTCCGCCCAAAGTTGCACAACAAATTCCAGACTCTGTTCCAGGATCATAACATTAAGCTAGCCCCTTACAACAAATTCAGCCTGAGAAAACCGCTAAACCACTCCTTAAAAGGCACAATACCAATACTAAACTCAAAATGTGGGGTTTATCAGATAAAATGCAAGGATTGCCCAAAAATATACATCAGCTAAACTAAAAGAAATCTTAAAACATGACTGAAGGAGCACATTAGAAACATAACTTTCAAACAGATTGACAAATCAGCTGTAGCCCAACACTCCTGGTCAACTCAACATACCATAGAACAGGATATTAAATTACTAAAGCATGCCAAAACAACAGCAGAACTGATAATTTGGGAGAAAATACATATTATGAAAAACGTTCACATAGCCATGAATTTTGATATACCACAAGCAGACGGCATAATGAAGTTTACATCCAGAAACTCAGATAGGAGTACACTCACAACTAGTTCAGGTGTTTCCTCTTCAACCGCTAGTGGAGAAGCCATTGAGAATGAAGATGCTGGTCATTGAAACACATCCAGACAAAAATAAATGTAAGTGAAACTATAAGTGTCTGTAAGTCGACTCATATACTTCTAAAAAGAAAGAAATGCAGTGCTTGACATTTCTCTATTTGTGTTCTGTGGTATTTGTGTGGACAGGAATTGCTGTTTTACACTTACACAGATTTGATTATTATGTTATAGATATTAAACAGCTGGTAACCTGAGAAGTACTAATTAATAATTATCACAGAGAAAACTTAAAGTCTTGTATTTCATTGCTCATTTTCTTGTAGGAGCAAGGGGAATATGGGAATACAGTAGGCTTTGAGTGATAATCAAATCTGTTAAAAGTGGTCGCTATGTGAAGGTTTTAAAATTCTGTTCTCTTTGCACGGCCAAGGAATAAAAAACTGAATAATGACCTTCCATTTGAGAAAAGTTAAAGTATTGCAAAACTCACACAAATTACAAGGAACTTCTCTGAAATGGCTCAGTCAAAAAAAAAAAAAAAAAAAAAAAAAAACTGCATTTAGAATAACTTGTGTCTTTCAACAAGATTTACATTTTTTGTATAGGAGATTTTGGTCTATCTCATACAGGGTACCAGTTATGCCAAAGTCATCCAGAGTAAACACAAGACTACATAGGATACAGCCAGAAAATTCAAAATATACATTTCATTTGCCTCACTTTTTTTTTTGTTTAACGACACTGTCAATTGCCAGGATCACATCAGCGTCGCCGGTGTGCCGGAATTTTGTCCCGCAGGAGTTCTTTTACATGCCAGTAAATTTACTGACATGGAGTTGTCGCTTTTAAGCATACTTAAAAACCATCGGCCTAGGCCGGGTTTGAACCCGCGACCTTGGGATCAGTAAGCCAGCGTCTAACCAACTGAGCCACCCAGACCGACTCATTTGCCTTAAAAATATCTGAAACAAATGACATTTTCATCAAAATTGTTTAAGCCAGTTTTGAGAAAATCAGAATTTTCGAAAAATTTTCCATGTAAAGGGTAGTTTAGAGTGAAAGAATTTTCTTTGAAATCTTCACATCGCTTCTTTGAAAAGCATGAAACTTAAATATCAACTTTGGTTTTTAACTGACTTTTCGTGTTTGAGTTATGCTGTTCACAGACAGACACACAGACACAAACACAAAGACCTTTTGCTAAAACTGCTTTTTTTGGTTCAGGGGGCCTCAAAACACATTTCTGGTGAAATATTGGTGGAACTTACACAGAAGTTTGAGCTTTGGTTTAATAATTTACAGACAGAAGATGGTTATAGTGTTAATAATATTATGGTGCAAAACACCTGCAGTTCATGTGTCTTTTAAAAAGCATTCACCACCCATTATCAACCAGCATCTGTTTATGTTGTTTTCAAATGTAATATTTATGAAGAGCCCATTTCACTTAGTGTTTTCTTACTTTCTCTACTACATTTAGTAAAGTAGAGGAAGTATTGTATTCCACTAAAAAATTTGATGTTGAGATTTCACTGGAAATATATGTTTTGAGGCCTCCTGAATCCAAAAAATGCAGTTTTAGAAAAAGGTCCATGAGGGTGTCTGTCTGTTTGTGGACAGCATAACTCAGAAGCTAAAAGTCGGTAAAAACCAAACTTGGTATATAAGTTTAATGTCTTTCCAGGATGCAACACGAACATTTTGACGAAAATTCCTCCACCCTAAACTACCCTTTACATGGAAAATTTTGATTTTCTTGAAAATGGCTCTAATGATTTTAATTAAAATGCCATATATTTGAGATATTTTTTATGGCAAATTAAATGTATATCTTGAATTTTCTGGCTATAGCCCATGAAGTTACTCTGGATGAGTTTTGAATAACTGGTACACCATAAGAGATAGACCAAATCTTACTATCCAAAAATGTAGACCTTGCTAAAACACATAATCTATGTCCCAATAATTTTTTTTTTTTTTGTATAGTGGACCATTTCAGAGATATTCCTCATTATTTGTGTAAACTTTGGAGAACTTATACTTCTGTCAAATGGAACATAACTATTCATTTTCACTTTCTCTACTGGTAAGTAGGGGAAGTATTGTATTCCACCCAAAAATTTGATGTCAAGATTTCACTGGAAATATATGTTTTGAGACCTGAATCCAAAAAAAGTGTGCGTCTGTCAGTCTGTGGACAGCATAACTCAAAAACGAAAAGTCAGTTAAAAACCAAAAGTGGTATTTAAGTTTAATGTCTTTAAAAGATGGCACATGAAGATTTTGAAGAAAATAGCCCCACCCTAAACTACCCTTTATATGGAAAATTTTGATTTTCTTGAAAGTGGCTCTAACAATTTTATTAAAATGTCATATGTTTGAGATATTTTTATGACAAATGAAATGTATATTTTGAATTTTCTGGCTACAGCCCCTGTAGTTGTGTTTACTCTGGACGACTTTTACATAACTGGTAAATCGTTAGAGATAGAAAAAATCATACTCTACAGAAAGTGTTGTTGTTGTTAGCTAATGCTGGATTTCTGACAATGAAGTCATTAATCCTCTTGCTCTCCAATATTTTTCACAATAATATTGAAGAGAGCAATAGCAGTAATAGTAACCGTTGTTTAGAGAGCACCATATTTTTATGTTTTGGTGGTCACATCGCTCTCTCACAATCCCCAGAATGTCTGGAGGACCACACCTGTCGTTGGTTTACGGGTCTCACCGACCTGACCGGGAGAATTATCAAAATAAATTCACCGATGATATCCTCTGATTACCAGAGGACGTATTACATGCCATGACAGGTCAGCATGTTGGGGTTAAGATTTTATAGAGAAATTAGAGAAATGGAGAGGTTGGAAAAATAAAGACTCCCTAGCCCTCGGGAACCCTAATAGCATCGGGGTCGGAAGAGAACAAGAGATGACCAAGGTAGGGTCAGATAGAAAAGTTATAGTGAGGAGCAAAACACCAGTAAGTGGAAGAAATGTTCTGCTCCGCTTGGGTACCTTGTGGTCGCTATTCACATATCCCCTAGACACCAGTAAGTGGAAGTAATGTTTGCTCAGCTTGGGTACCTTGTGGTCGCTGTTCACATATCCCCTAGACACCAGTAAGTGGAAGTAATGTTCTGCTCAGCTTGGGTACCTTTTGGTTGCTGTTCACATATCCCCTAGACGGAGACCCCTGAGGCCCTACAGAAAGTGTAGGTCTTGCTAAAATACACAATTTATGTCTGAAGAAATTTTCTTGTGGGGTGAACCATTTTGGAGGTATTCCTTGTTATGTGTGTGAGTTTTGGAAAACTTAAAGCTATCGTGAAATGGAACATCTTTGTTGATTTTTTTATATGTTAAGTGTGCAAAGAGAACGGAATCTCAAAGCTTTAAAAGATTTGACTATCGCACAAAGCCTACTGTATTCTAATATTCCCCTTGTACCTACAAGGAAATAAGCAATAAAGATAATTTGTACAAATGTTTATCTTAGCTAACACGAAGAAGATATAGGAATAAGAGTTTGTAAGAATGGTTAGTTCAAGAGTTGAGAAAGTCATTTGAGTGCAGCACAGCAGATGTTTTTATATGTTAACCATGCAAAGAGAATGGAATTTGAAAGATTTAAAAGATTTGACTATTGCTTAAAGCCTACTGTATTCCAATATTCCCCTCGTAGCTACAAGGAAATAAACAATAAGATAATTTTTGCAAATGTTTATATGAATTAACACGAAGAAGATATAGGAATTAGAGTTTTTAGAATGGTTAGTACAAGAGTAGGGAAAGTTATGTGAGTGCAACACATCAGATATTTTGTTTTTGTTATATATTTACGTCCTCCAGCGTAATGTCATATTGGACAGTGAATGAATGAAATTGGTGAAATGGTGTTCAAATGAGCCCGAGATCCATGGAGCTGTAAGGTAGCTGACATTCATCTTCTCAAAATCAAGGAAAACCTCAGAAAAAACCTTATCCGGATTACTCACCCTAAGCGAGATTCGAACTCGTGACCTCTTGAACTTGAGGCAGGCACGTTAACTACCGTGCTACAGAGGTGGGTGGTTCATAGTGTCAGTTTGTTAGTTCATGCTTCTCACAAAATAAATGTTTAACCTTCCAGATTAAGAGGTATTTTTATCAAATTTCTCATGTTTAAGAAATTTGGTACAAAGGTTTATATTTGTACATTTACATATTCTTGCATATTTTCTTTGTTTCTTGTCTGCTGGAACAGTTTCACACTGTTATTAGATATTCATATACTTGTGTTTTTCTTCAGGTTCTACTGCAGAACTGGAAAATAACAGGACACAAGAATTCGAAAAAAAGAAAGAGGTGATTTATTCATTTTATATGATGTGAAAAGTGACAAGGACTCAGGGACTTGTTGCAAAAAACCTCATCCAATATCAAATCAGAAAGGACTTCAAATTCAGAAGTACCTACGAGAGATGGATTTTAAAACAGAAGTTAAAGAAGAACCATCATGTTTGGAAGGATTTCTAGGGACTCCTGGTTCAGAGGCTGCAGTTGTTACTTCAGATTTTGCAGTTCATATAAAAGAAATGGATACCAGAAGAGAAATAAAAGAGGAGGCTTCATGTTTGGAAGATACATTGGTGACTCCTCGTTCTGAGACTGAATTCATTACTTCAGATTTTGGAAGTGGTGTGCCGGAATTGGATACCAGAGTGGACATAAAAGAAGAACTTTGCTCGGAAGGATCACTAACTCAAGTGAAATTAGAAGATGTGGAGTTTAAGGTAAGATGCTAAGGGTTCATTTTCACTTGATCCTGAGGATTAGCAATATCCCAATAAACTTGCTAATAGTGCCCTCCAGGCCCTAAGGTAACAGTGAGATTCGCATTTGAAAGACAATGGGGTTTGATTCCTGTCAGCAAGCCCTGACCATTGGTTTTCTTCTTGGATTCACAGATTGGTAGAAGAATACTAGGTGATTCCTCTTCTACTGTAGAATGAGTTGAGTTGTGTTTGAGGGCCCGTCAACAAGGTCATTAGGGCTTCTTCTGTAAAATGTTGTCCATCATTTTCTATTATGTCTTCCATAGTGATAGCGTTAGGTGATAACACTGCTGTGTTGTGGCAAGAATGTGCTAACTGTATAATGCAAATATTTTTCCCTGGTGCTCAGTAGGGCTGCTGGAGTTTCCTTTCTTCCCAAGAGTGTCTCATCTATACACCAAATATCACATTGCAGGCATCTGAAGAGTTCTAGTCTGTGTCAGGATCATATCATGTTGGTATCTTTGTATCCCCAGGTTGTGTGTAGTTAAGACAGGACTAGAGGACTAGCCTGTACCACTTTGTATCCCCAGGTTGTGTGTAGTTAAGACAGGACTAGAGGACTAGCCTGTACCACTTTGTATCCCCAGGTTGTGTGTAGTTAAGACAGGACTAGAGGACTAGCCTGTACCACTTTGTATCCCCAGGTTGTGTGTAGTTAAGACAGGACTAGAGGACTAGCCTGTACCAGGATCATATCATGTTGGTATAATTATATAAGCCAGGCTGTGTAGCTAAGGAGGCCAAGGGTATGTCATATTGCCAAAGTTTGATACTGTATCCTTTTTAACACTATTATTGTGTGGCTCATGTTGCTCTTTGGATCTTCTCTTCATTCCTCCCCCTTCCTCCTCAGAGGCTTCAGATTGACAAAGGGCCCACTATGAACTATTTCTGTGCTTTGCTACATTTACCGGTTGGTCTGCTGTCAAACTACTTGTGGTTCCTGCCCCAACTTGCTGACAAGTCATACAACATATCTGACAAAAACCTATAGTGTTAAAATGAGTATTCTGAATAGGCAAAACTTTTAATTATGGATTTTGTGGGTAATAAAACAATAAGAATATCCTTAATAAAACAAAATTATCAAAGAATACAACTGAACCATTAAAATATAATAACAAAAGCTTAACTACAGATAGGGAAATAGCAGAATCCCTTAACAAGTTTTATGCTCAGTCACAAAGAGTACCCCAAGCGTATAAAAAACAAGATAAGGCTATCCAAAAAACTATCAGAGAAACTAGTAAGCCAAAAGGTATACGAAATGATATTTTTATTCAGGATTTTAATGAAACAGAACTGGATTTAGCAATAGAACAATTACAGAACAAAAAATCTCCTGGACCTGACAAGATCCATCCAGAGTTTATTAAACACCTTGGCAGGAAAGGAAAAGAAATCCTACTTAAACTGTATAACACGTGTTGGAGAATGACTGTACCTTCCGACTGGAAAAAAGCCATTATCATCCCGATTTTAAAGATAAAAAAAAACCCTCAAACAATATTAATAGTTTCAGACCAATATCTTTGACCAGTGTTATTGCAAAAGTGATGGAAAGAATGGTGGCATCTAGACTTAACTGGTTCCTAGAATATTACAACTTAATTAATAGTTCACAGACCGGCTTCAGACAGAATCATAGTACAAGTGAAAATGTACTCCTACTAAGCCAAGACATCAAGGAAGCTTTCAATAGAAAGGAGGATACCTTGGCAGTATTCATTGATTTTAAATCAGCATATGACTCAGTCTGGAGAAATAAATTAGTTGAGAAGTTGCAATCAATAGGTGTGAAAAGTAACATGCTTAAGTGGATAACTCAGTTTATTTCACAAAGATTTTGTGCCACAAAATATAATACATACATTTCCAAATATAAACAAACACACCGAGGACTTCCACAAGGTGCTGTTCTGAGCACAACACTCTTTAACATATATATAAATGACCTTCCATCAATAATAAAAACTTTAGAAACCGAAATTGCTCTATTTGCTGACAATGTAGTCATTTGGACTTCAGGCTCTTCAAAAAAACCTGAATTAATTAAAGACAGAATAGAAACAGCCCTAAACAAAGTACATGAATGGAGCTCCAAAAACCTCATGACTATCAATGTGGAAAAAACAAATTATGAATTATTTACACTAAAATACAAACCAGTTAATATTAGCATAAATTATAATGGTAAACCACTCAAAGCAGTTGTTGATGCCAAATACTTAGGCATCACTTTCGACAGAAAGCTAAGTTGGAAAAAACATATAACAAACATCTCAGAAAAGGTTGAAAAGAAATTGCAAATCCTGAAAAGGTTAGCTGGTGCTAAATGGGGCTGCTCAAGGAGAGTCCTTAACACAACATACAAAATGTATATTAAACCAAACCTCTTGTACTGTTCTGAAGCTTTAATAACAGCAGCAAATGCTAACATCAATAAACTTGAACAAATACAAAATCAGGCTCTTCGCCTAATCACTGGAGCAGTTAAATCCACACCTATTGATGCCATGCTTGCCTTAACACGGACCCCATCAATAACAACAAAAATAGAAGAACAAGCATTGCTCCAACACTAGAAAATGTTACGACTGCCAAACTCTAAATGGACAAAAGAGAACCTCCCCCCTTCAATCCTTAAAACTCATAGTAGTTTCCTAGAAAAGGTAACACAGATTAAATCCAAATTGAACATTCCTAACACCAGAGAAAATCTACTTATTAGAGAAAATCCATTGGAATTATTGCAACCTACCTTCAATTTGGAATTAATAGAGGAAATAAGTAAATCAGACACACCAAAAGAAATACAAAAACTTCTAGCTCTGGAAACAATCAATACTAGGTATCCCACAGAAGAATGGCTGCACATATATACTGATGGATCATCGAAGGAAAACCTTACTGGAGCTGGAGTTACATGTTCACATTTTTCCTTTTATCATTCTGTTGGCAGAGACACAACAAATTATGATGGAGAAATAGAGGCTATATACATTGCTCTCCGACAATTATTAAATCTTCCCTTAAATAAATTTAACAAGGCAGTAATTCTTTCGGATTCTAAAGCTGCAATTCAGGGAATATGTTCAAATACTACAAAGAAGTCAACAAAAATTAGAGAATGCTACAAAATGTTAACACAACTCCAAAAAGTTAATAAGACTGTTCATCTCCAATGGATTCCAGCACACTGTGGAGTCATGGGGAACGAAGCTGCAGACTCACTTGCAAAGAAAGCCACAACAATAACACAAAAGTCTAAATTCAATTTCTCATATTCCTCAATAAAACGCTTGATCATTAAAAATTTTTGTCATTCATACCTACAAGAAATAGAAACAAATGCCAAAGATAAAAAATGGATTACACTACTTTCCAATCCAGATATAATCCCCCAGAGACCAAGGAAAACAGCGGTTGCAGCCTTCCGACTATTGACAAATCATGACTGCTTGGCAAGTCATCTCTACAGAATAGGTATCTCAGCCTCACCGATATGTGTCCTGTGTAACGATCCAGCAGAAATGAATGAAGAACACTTGAAGACCTGTGAAGCATTAAGATCAGAAGAAACTACAGTTCAAAAGTATTGGAAAGCACGAATGCTAATGGCTTCATTGCCAGATGCAAGGCACTAGAAAACAACAACAACAAACAATAAGAATAACCTTGTGAGCTAAAAGTAGTTTGCAGTTTCACATAATAGTGTTGTTTTAAATGATAGATAATTTAATATGTATTTATTTAACTACATAGAGTGTCAAAACAACATATATAACTGGGGCATACATACATACATATGTACATCATAAAAATGATTTCCATAGGGACTGACATCTGAATAGAGTAAGTAGTCATACCAATAGCATTCTTCAAAATCAAAACCTCCATATCATCTCTTTCCTGGAAGTTTGTCAACAGCACCTCATTTGTATGATCTGGACACATAGGAAGCCTCCATTCAAAGTATCTCCATGAATTCTCCAACCTCCCATCTTGAAATCTGTCTGCTAAAATGCTATGCATGTATATATTACCTGGGAGATATAACACCATCAACAGAAGCAAAGGCAGGAGCTTGGAAGGCCAAGTTACTTAGACCTCTAAATCATCTCTACGCTTCAGTTTTATCAACAGCAGCTTGTCCACATGATCTGCTTTGATGGCACACCTGGGGCCTCCATTCACAGTGTTTCCACATTCAAATATCTTTCTGAATCTTCCAACTGCTTCTATTGAAATCTGGTCACTGGAATGCTATGCACATATGTATTACCTGGGAGATTTATCACCAACAAGAGAAGCACCACATATCAAGTTGGGGTCACCACTTGTAGTTTTAAATGATAGATAATTTAAATCTATTTATTTACTATATACATAGAATGTTAGAACAACATAATATAGCTGAAATATACTATAAGGCACATCATAACAACAATGATATTCATAGTGACTACAGTCAGCGAGAGCTAACCTGGCACTCGACAGCTATGTAATTTACTTACTGCAAATGAGGCTGGCCCTACTTTGTCCAATTGTGTTACAAACTTATCGCCCAGAGCGAGAGCTAACCTGGCACTTGACAGCTACGTAATTTACTTACTGCAAATGAGGCTAGCCCTACTTTGTCCAATCGTGTTACAAACTTATCGCCCAGAGCGAGAGCTAACCTGGCACTTGACAGCTACGTAATTTACTTACTGCAAATGAGGCTAGCCCTACTTTGTCCAATCGTGTTACAAACTTATCGCCCAGAGCGAGAGCTAACCTGGCACTTGACAGCTACGTAATTTACTTACTGCAAATGAGGCTAGCCCTACTTTGTCCAATCGTGTTACAAACTTATCACCCAGAGCGAGAGCTAACCTGGCACTTGACAGCTACGTAATTTACTTACTGCAAATGAGGCTAGCCCTACTTTCTCCATTTGTGTTACAAACTTATCGCCCAGAGCGAGAGCTAACCTGGCACTTGACAGCTACGTAATTTACTTACTGCAAATGAGGCTAGCCCTTCTTTGTCCAATCGTATTACAAACTTATCGCCCAGAGCGAGAGCTAACCTGGCATTTGACAGCTACGTAATTTACTTACTGCAAATGAGGCTAGCCCTACTTTGTCCAATCGTATTACAAACTTATCACCCAGAGCGAGAGCTAACCTGGCACTTGACAGCTACGTAATTTACTTACTGCAAATGAGGCTAGCCCTACTTTGTCCAGTCGTATTACAAACTTATCGCCCAGAGCGAGAGCTAACCTGGCACTTGACAGCTACGTAATTTACTTACTGCAAATGAGGCTAGCCCTTCTTTGTCCAATCGTGTTACAAACTTATCGCCCAACAATTAGGTGATTGGACAAGATAGGGCTAGCCTATTTCGCAGATGAGTGAATCAGCTAGCTGTCAAGTGCCAGATTAGTTCTCGCTGACCATAGCACCTGAATAGAGTAAGCAGTCATATCAACAGCTTTCTTCAAAATCAACTGATATAGCCACAATAGCATCTGTTCAGCTGTTTTCAGATATACACCAACTTTATGAACAAAATAAAAAGAGATGAAGAAGGGGAATGTCTTACAAAAAATATTAATAATTCATTATTCAACTTTGGGAATTGTTTTACTAATTCAGGAGGATTACAACAAAACATACTAAGTCCACCCACCGTTAAAATTACTTTTGATATGAACTTCCCCAATTCCATTACTGTTGCATCACTTTCTAATATTCCTTGTTTCAATAACACTGCTTTATGCTGTAAAATGGCTTTAAAATAGAGCATTTAGTTTAGAAACCACTTTATTTACCAAGACAAATGCAACTGATTTGTCATTTTACAGAAATGAAGAAGAGCTTACTTGACACTATACGTATACTCGTTTTTGACTACTGTATGTAAATTCTATGTTACTGGCAGACAATATCAGATGTCAGTTCCCTGGATTTTGTTTTCAATATTACATGATACTAGATGAATGAATGAAAAGAAAATTGACATAGAGGTCTGAGTTAAGGAGCTATATCAAGGAAGCCATAATAGCAGATTTACTGAAGTATTTCAGTATGGAAAGGGAAGTAATTGTTACAGGCAACCGAAGTTACCCGAAAGAGAATGAAAATGCTGGACATGAACAATAAAGAAGTAAAGGAATGATGCTATGTCATTAAAGTGTATTTATTGTATTACTCTCATATGAATAGATGCACCTCAAGTTATATCTGTGAACATTCTTAGGTTTTCATTATGGTGCTGTTTTTATAAATATATGAGGTGATGGTGATGAGCTTTTGACTCTTTCGTTATCTCGGGTCGTGGTACTGGATGGAATGAACATACACTCGGGGTTAACTTTGGTGAAATATTTTATTTGTACCTTCTTGTTCACAATATTTAAATCGTATCACAGTAGCAAGTCTTTTATTTCAGTGGATCGACTTCCTTAGCATCGCCGAGATTTAATGTCTGAAAATTTAGAGATATTTCGCTAAATGTGTTTTCTATCACTTTGCACTTCGTCTATTTTACGTCCTTTTATTTAATCGCACACTTCGTATTAACTAACCTATTAAAGTTAGCTAATTGAGACAGAATATTGATCAATAGAAAATCGTTCATGTAAATATTTTTGTAAGAGTGTGTAAATTTCTAATTCTTGTTTGGGTGTATCAGGGACTTATTTTTTAATATTCAAGATAGCCAATGTTTTCTTGTCACTTTGTGTTCAACCAATAGAAACTATTGCGCGGATGAATACAAAAGAATGGCGGTGTTGCGTCATACAGACGCCAGGGACTGTTTTTTCATTAGCGTCTGTGTGCTAAGGATGAAAGGATGTATTTTTTTTGGTAGCGCGTGAACATGTAACTTTCACCCAAACCTTTATACAGTGTAGATTCTACCAAACTGTGAAGATTGTTGATTAATTAATATGGTGCTAAAAGTGTAAATTAACGAATAAATATGTTGTGATAAAGGAACGTTGATTTATGCATTCCATTCTGTGACCTTGACCCTGTAGATAAGAGTCGCGTCTGCTATCAAAGTATTACATCTTTCACTAAGAACATTATCTCCGGTATGCTATGTAAAGACCGATTAATAAAAACCGTACCAAAATGGCTTACCCAACGTGGAGCGCGAATTTAGAATGGAATGCAAAATTACGAAAATTGAAATTACAATAAACGCCAACTGACGCCATCCCATCGCGCAGGAAAAAGACGCCATTAGACCATCGTTTGATATGACCAACAGAACATCGATACACGGAGAATCAACGTGGGAAAAACACCGGAGATCATCTAGCGAAGCCAACTACCCAGGAGACGTAAATAACTGGACGAAGAACCAACGGAAAAGGAAGTAGGATCAAAATTTTTTATTTTCACATACATTTTATTTCCATTTTTAATGTTACTGAGAAGCGGCAAAATAGTGAGACTTTTAACCTTAAATGAATTGAATGAAGAAATTAAAATGTCGCGAAAAGAGATAGAAACAGGAGTGGGGGAAGGGGCAGATAGGCCTAGTTATCAGGTAGAATTAGAAAGTGAGGAACAGCTAGCAATAAGCAAAGACCAAAGGTTATTAATGATCCTGTTTGAAAGACTAGAACAGAAAATGGAACAAAACAAGGTAGAATTAGGTCAGAAAATGGAACAAAATAATGCAGAATTAAAACAGGACATAGAACAAAGTTTAGGTCACAGTATAGGCCAGAAACTAGAACAAAATAAGGTAGAATTAGGTCAGAAAATGGAACAAAATAATGCAGAATTAAAACAGGACATAGAACAAAGTTTAGGTCAGAAAATGGAGGAAGTGAGACAGAACTTAGAACAGAAAATGGAATTAGGTAGACAGAACTTAGAACAGAAAATAGAATTAGGAAGACAGGAGTGTAAAGAAAATATGAAAGTAATGGAAACTAATTTAAAATTAGTACATAAAATCTTAAATGAAACAAAGGAAGCCTTAGAAGCTAGGATAGAAATCGTAGGAGATAGGATGGGAAAGATAGAATCAGAGATGAGAGAGAATAAGATTGTGTTAGAAGGAGAAATTGTTAGGTGTAGAGAGGAAATAACAGAATGTAATGCAAGTGTAGACTGTAAGATTACAAATGTAAAAGCAGAAATAACTGAGGAATTAAGGAAAGAGATTGAGGTAGTAAAGAAAGACATTATTAATGAAACTGTAGAACAAATTGTAATTCCTAAAATTAAGACAATGAATGATGTGATGCATTTACAACAGGATGCTATAAATGATATGAAACAGAGTCACTTAGAAATAAAAAATGACTTAAGATCAATTTGTGAAGAAATGAAAAAAGGAAAAGAAAGTTTGGCTAATGTAAATGAGGTTGTAAATGCATTACAGAGGCAAGATGATTTAGATGTAAGTAATGTACAAGATGAGAGTTATTTGAATAATGTACAAAATGTTGACTCACCATACAGAGAAAGAGGTTCACAACCAAACAATGACACGACACACAACACATGTTACACCAACAGCATATTACATGAAATCACACCACCTACATTTGACGATGAGAAGGGAGACGATCCAAAACTCTTTGTTAAAGAGATGGAAGAATATTTTAAAGTGAAAAGGATACCAAACGAGCTTAGGATGATGATAGTTAAGCAAAGCTTAAAAAACAAGGCATTAGAATGGCTCAGGTTAACACTAGCTGGTCATGAGTCGTATAGCTCATTCAGAAATTTATTCCTATCAAGGTATTGGGGCCTAGCTAAACAAAACCAAACTAGGGTAGAGCTAGCGACAGGTAGATACGATCCAACCAAAGGGTTGTCGTTAGTCGATTATTTTATGAAAGTAGCCAACAAAGGAAAGCTATTAGACCCCAACTTGTCGGAGGCAGAACTAATTGCCAGCATAACAAGACATTTCCCAGACACAGTGAGAACAGGGTTAATTGTTGCGAGGCCAGTAGATTTTGCAGATATGATAGAATTGCTAACAGCCTTCGAAACACAAAATGGTCGGCCTAATGAGCATAGACATAGGAATGGTCACCCAAACTCACCCATCCTAAACCGGAACACGGCTACGAACAACCAGAGTGAGGGAGAACATAGAAATACTAGGAGTACCCATGAAAGGGGGAGAGGGGCACACCATTTCCCACAACCACATAATCATGGCGAGAGGATGGAGAACACAAGACAGCGGTACCACGACACGATACCGAGGGGTGAATCGAGATACAGAACATATACATATGATCGTGGAAGACCAGGAGACCATACCTATCAAGTGAATCACATGCGACTCAGTAGGGAACACTTGAACAACCACAGACCGTCATATAACAGAGGTTCACACCAAAGGAGCAGAGACCAATGGTACACTAACAACATAAGACAGCAGGGAGTAGATGAAAATGTGCCAAATAGGGCAGATGCTGCGCAGAATACAGAAACAACAACCACCAACACTCAGGGAAACTACGACAACTAAGTTCGTCCCAACCGAGTGGATGACAAACAACAAAATCTCAGCAACTTACAATTGACATCGACACCATGATGGCTACACGAAGAGAGAGATGGAATCACTGGTCATAACAAAACAGCTGGGTGACCACACGTATGAGCTACAGAATACAAATGGCAAGTTGGTAGGAAGATACCATAAAAACAAATTAAAGCCATACAAAGAAAGGACCAAATAGTCTTTGCCAACAAATGTGTAAGGCAGGAGTAGTAAAGATGAAGGTAGGTAACAATTTTAATGGGTTACTTATAGAAAATTATGTTCAGATTAGGAATTACAACAAGGAAGAAAATCAACACAGTCATTGGCTATATCGACCACAAAGAGCATTGTCAACAAAGACAGATGAGGACACTGATTGTCATTAAAGAAATGAATTATAGCGACGGAAGATAATATGTTTTTGACATAAGGATGTCAGGAACAAAAATAAAAAGGAATCAATTATGATGACAAAGATATAATATTTCGACACAAAGATGTCGAGTATAAATTGAGAAGAAATATAATACAATTACAGAATAATTATAAGTATAGAAGTTTTCTCTTATAGAAATAAGAGACAAAGAAGTGACAATTAGTGAAGTGAGGAAAACCATAACCAGAAAAACAATGGCCATGAATTAAGATGAATATAGCCAATGCTAAGCTCGGAGAAATGTTGAACCAAACAACAATGAATAATAACCCAATTAAGAAAAATGGTACCATTAGTAACATCAGAGTTTAAGAACCGACTCAACAACCTGCCTATACATAAGCTTATAAGACAAAGAAGGCAAAGAAATGAGTAAAATATTGCCATAAACATGATCATAATCATTAGCTCAAAATTTGTATCCTGTTTTTCTCTCCTCATAGCAATGAATACAAGTCAAAAACCACATAATAAACCATGATACACTTAAATTATATTTGTGTCAATGTCAAATGTACAATAACTGAGTATGTGTTGTATAAGAACTGAATATGTGTTGTACAATAACTGAATATGTATTGTATGATAACTGGATATATTATGTAATAACTGAATATGTTGAGTAATAACTAAATGTGTTATGCAAAAACTGAATGTGTATTGTGTAATAACTGAGTATGTATTGTATAATAGCAGAACATATGTGGTATGATAGCTGGATATATTGTACAATAACTGAATATGTATTGTATAATAATTGGACATGTGTAGTAACCAAATGTGTTGTACAATAACTGGATATGTATTGTATAATAACTGAATGTATTGTGTAGTAATCGAATATGTGAAATTTATAAAGACATGCTGTATCATGTCAAAACGAAAGACAAAGACAAACAGTGAAGAAGACTGTAAAAAAAAAAAAAATATTGTACAAAGTGATTGAATCATAGGAGTAGGGAGAAGTATTGTATTGTGTTTCAAGATTGTAAATAAGGTGACAACTTGAAAAACAAAACAAGGGGCATATGAGACAGAATATTGATCAATAGAAAATCGTTCATGTAAATATTTTTGTAAGAGTGTGTAAATTTCTAATTCTTGTTTGGGTGTATCAGGGACTTATTTTTTAATATTCAAGATAGCCAATATTTTCTTGTCACTTTGTGTTCAACCAATAGAAACTATTGCGCGGATGAATACAAAAGAATGGCGGTGTTGCGTCATACAGACGCCAGGGACTGTTTTTTCATTAGCGTCTGTGTGCTCAAGATGAAAGGATGTATTTTTTTTGGTAGCGCGTGAACATGTAACTTTCACCCAAACCTTTATACAGTGTAGATTCTACCAAACTGTGAAGATTGTTGATTAATTAATATGGTGCTAAAAGTGTAAATTAACGAATAAATATGTTGTGATAAAGGAATGTTGATTTATGCATTCCATTCTGTGACCTCGACCCTGTAGATAAGAGTCGCGTCTGCTATCAAAGTATTACATCTTTCACTAAGAACATTATCTCCGGTATGCTATGTAAAGACCGATTAATAAAAACCGTACCATAATGTTTCACTTATTTTACACAAATTAACGGTCTTTAAACACTTAGTAAATTTACTTTCACTATTTTATGACACGCACACATAAAAATGCGTCCATCTACACCAAAGACACGTATACTAATATATTCTTTTGGTTGCGAGTCTAGCATTCCGACTGCCCTGTATACATCCGCGTATGGATTCATCAAATAGTTCCCGCAGTGTTAGGGAAGCGATCCTTAGCCATTCTCCCTTCACTTTCAATATTGAACACATATAATTCTTTTATTTATACATATATATTAAAATTAAATATGGAAATATTTATGATGTATTTAAACAAACTTAATTGTTTGTAACAATGAACATTAGTAACACATTTTCGTCATTTAACTAACTCATACCAACATCAAAAACAAATATTCACATAAACGATTTTCTTTTGGGGTCTTACAATATCCTGTCTCAATTATATGCATTTGTATTTTCATTTCAAGTCTTTCTTTGCTTCAGTTTATATTTTGTCACTCAATATTATTCTGGTCATGGTTATTTTGTGTTTCCTAATATGTATATTGCACTACACTGTGTGCAACTTGTTTGATACATACATGATTCTTTATCATTTTAAATATTATCTATGTTCTTTTTTATTTCCAAAAGATTTTATGAATAGGTACCTAATGAATGGTCCTTGTTTCTGGGCAGTTGTGCTTCAGGCTTTAAAGTTACTGCCAAATAGCTTTTGCATAGAAACATGCTGTTTTATAATGCAAGAAGAATATTAGGAAAACTAATTCAATTTAAGTTTGTCTGTTACATTTAATACAATTTTACATTGCTTAGATAATTTATACTACTTTACTAAAACAACCAAATCTATCATATGTTTTGATCAGAAGCACTGAATTTGTCTGCTTAAGTTTAGGATTGTATACTGACACACAAGTTTTAGATATGGCTTAGTTAAAAAGTCAGTTTCTCATAAAACGTTTAGTATAGACATGCACATATACTAGCCTATGTTTTTACAGGTTGATACATTGACAGGTGATGGAGATCAGAAATGTCTGACGACTGAATCGAAAAGGTAAGCCTACTAGTCAGATATCTTTTTACTTTGTGTATCACATGTCTATAGCAGGCAGAGAAAGTGGTGCCTTACACCCAAAAATGTTGTCATTATTTCACTGAAGTATATGTTGTGAGGCCTCCAAAGTTTTAAAAAAGCATTTAAAAGAACAGTACATATAGAGAAGCAGCACAACACAAGAAAAAACCAGCACAAATAGTATACTTGGTATTTAAGGTTGCATCCTTCCAAAATTCAATATTTAGCATTTTCAGGATAGTCCTCCCTTCACATCAATGACCCTATATATGGAAAAATGTTCATAAGGTCTGAATTTCTCAAAACTGGTGATAACAATTTTGATTACGATTTATGACATTTGCTTTAATAATGAAACATTTTTTTTTTTTTTTTTTTTTTTTTTTTGTGGCCAGCTTATAGCATTCTCTTCTTTTTGAATGAGTTTTTAACTTTCTTTAACTCTAAGACTATGAAAGACAAATAAAAGCTTACTACACAAGACATATAGATTTTTACAACAGATAGCTCATTAAATTTCTCTTGTGTATCAGCTATTTCCAAGACATTCAGGGTTACTGGATTGGATTTTCCAGTAATTTTTTAAGGTGCTCCCAACTTCAGTTTTGTCATTAAAAGAACATGGAAATTCAAGACCAACATATATAACCAGAAATTTTTAAAAATTTGAATTGTTAGGTCCTTTGTACCTAAACGTGTAGACTTCAATAAATTATTACTATTATTAATAACTATTGTAAACTTAAGTACAAGTAATATGGCAGTTAAACCTGTTGGGAACATCATGGTAAATAGGGTCTCTATCAAGTTGTAATGTAGGCTGATACCTACTGCCAAATGTCATGATGATGCCTGTACCAGATGGGACATGTTGTTGTTGTGTTTAACTGCTACGGCACCGCAGGCGGTGACACTGATGACCATGAAGATGGAGCACCGGTGGAATGAGATGGCGGGGGAAACTGGAGCACCCGGAGAAAACCCACCCTGACACCACGAATACCACATGCGGGTCCCTGGGATCGAACCCGGGCCGCCTAGGTGGTAGGCAAGCGCGTTAACCGCTTGGCCACGGCGCCGCCAGATGGGACATAACAAAAGTCCTTATCACCAAGTTACAACACCACTGCTGTCAGATTGTGGTGCTGAGGGTTAGCACATCACAACAGATATGGCATTCAAACAGGATAAATATGACTTAGCATCTCCATCATTAGATACTACGTTAAAATGACACTGGGCATCTTCAGAAAAGGGTGAATGGAAGGAACGTACAGGAGGGGTAGTTCAGGGCATTGCTTACTAAGGGTAGCTGCAAATATGGTGAGGGATTAACCCTAGAAGTTGACGTGTCATTCTGATTTAAAGAAGCTTTAATTTACATAAATAAAATTATTGATTCACACTATGAGAGGAAGAGGAAATAGTGGCTATTATTTGACAGGTATTTTTGTTAACATAACAGAGATTTCTGTCTAACCATGTTCCATCTGGAAGGTGACTTTGAAAGTTAATAGCGTCACAGGTTCATACTAGCATAGGGAATTGACCCTCACTCTGCTTGGTCAAAATTTGGGATTCACCCTTAATACACAATACTTGCTGACAAAGCCACTTAGCCAAGCTGACTGCAAGTGTACTATCTTTCACAAAAGTAAATACCCAACTCCATTGAGACCTGCACAAAGGGTCACCTAATACCCAGGCGTGCTTGTGTAGATAGTATAAGAATGAAATTAGTCATATGCTTCCCTTGGTGTAAGAGGAATGACAGCCATTGACTCGCCTCACAGTTTTGAAAAGCAATATTTCAGCAATCCTAATGGATTGTTTAATGAGTAAACATTGCAAATTCAACTTCAGTGCATATGTAGAAAACATATTCTTACTGTGTTTCCATTAAGCTGTCGACTAGATGTAAAAATCATTCCAGTCCTGTGTGCTAGGCTTACAAACGTAAGCTTAATCAGCAATGTCTGGTTTCATTGTTTATATAGCTCAACTTGCTAAGGTGTGTTACTGCAAATCAATAGCGGCAGTCTAAATCTAGATCAAATCCCACTTAGTGCATATCTTTTGTTTTTGTTTCTTTGTTGTTTAGTGGTTTGTATATTAATTGGTAATCAGAGGATATGGTGGGTGAATTTATTTTGATAACTCTCCCGGTCAGGTCGGTGAGATCAACAAACCAATGACGGGTGTGGTCCTCCAGACATTCTGGGGGTTGTGAGAGAGTGCTGTGACTGCCAAAACATGAAAATAGGGTGCTCTCTAAAAGTTGTTACCTCTTACTGCAAATATTACTATGAAAAATAAAAAAAATATGGGAACTACCAAACATTCAAACACTAATTCCTGTGTATCCTCGAAAAACGGCAGTTGCAACCTTCAGGTTGATTATGGGACATGATTGTCTTGCAAAACATTTGAATAGAATTGGGATATATTCTTCACCACTCTGTCCTCTATGTGATCTGCAAGAGGAAATGGACCGAGACCACCTTCAAATATGCCCGGCCACTTCTAGTGCCCCATCCATCAGTGAAAAATATTGAAGACCAAGAGGATTTAAGGTCTTTATTGTCAGAAATCCAGTATTAGCAAACAACAACATATTAAGCAAACATGGTTTATATAACCTCTGCAAAATATAAGGCTCTGTGAATTAACAGAAATTTTTCTTATAAAGCTCCTTTAAAGAAGCAAATTACATGGCATTGTTTATTTTGCCTAGCATTGTAATTTTTCTCTCCATCTTAGTAATGCTACAATATGATTGGGAGTTTACAACTGAATGCTTCATAAGATAGTAATTACAATTACTGAAAATAAAACAGGAAATACAGCTACTTTAACTGTCAGTGATTCCTTCCAAGTTAATAAATAATATTTTCCTTTAAATATCCACCTTCAAAGACATACCTCTGTAAACCTAGTAAACTGTTACCATATTAAAATAGTTACTTTGGTTGTGCACTTAATATTCACATTGACTTACAGTGGATATATTGAGACTATGTATGTTCTTTGCATTAGAAAGCCTGTACAAGCAAGGCACAACAAACAAAAATGATTATTTTAGAAACTTTTAATAAACTCCACATTATTACATTTCTTTATGGTTAATTATGTAGTAGTGGGACATAAATGCCGTACTAAGTGAAAATGAGATGCAAAGTATCAAAAGCAAATGGATTTAATATATTACATATTGTAGAGAAGTGAGTGTAGTGTGAAATACGATTTTAAGGTAATTAAACTGCATTGTTTTAAGATCTGGATAACATTGAATAAAGTAATTAGTAATGCATATATTAAATGGAACACGAGGTACTTGTAGATTACTTCAACGTGAATGACGTTTGGAGCAGTACAACACATTGCCATGTCCCCATTAACTCAATTTCTACAAGGGTGTCTTTATCCTGATTCTCTGTTCCTGATAAAAAGCTATAGAGAATTAAAGACGTTTGTTAATTTTGTGTTTCAGAAAATAAGCATGTGGGAGCTGGGGGTCAAAGCCCAGCCTAGCAGTGGTAAATTCTACTGGTAGCAATTTAACCAGCTTGGCTATTCCTCACTTAGGGCACTGGCCCTCTCTTGATAGGTTTTATTATTACTCATTTGGCAGCAAATTTTATTGCAAGTTGGAAAGTTCATAGCAGTGTAATGGTTTAAAATGTTTGGTTTTATTTCTAGATATTTGTTTACATTTATTTAGAAGTAAGAAAGAGAATTTCTAGGACAAAAGGATATCACAGTGTTGAGTGTGGAATTTGAGTTCCTTTGCTTTCGTTTTATTACGGACAGATAAATGAGGATGATATTGTTAATATCAATAATCAAGTTATATTTATTACCTCCTCAGAATATACACCTGCATTCAAGAATGCTTTTAAACATTTGGAATATTCATTTTTATTAACATTTCTAGCACTTAAAGGTGCTTTTAACGTAAGTGTCTCATTTGTTTTTGGTCTTTGTGCAAATAAATTGGATACTACAGCACAAAGTTTCAATTTATTTATGTCTTCTAAACAAGGAGCACCAATGACGGCTTTGATTACATTTACTACTCAGAATGTTTAATTGTTTCATATATTGAGTTAAGCTGTGTTTTTTAGTCAACCTCTCAAGGGTTATATTAATTAAAATTACTGAATGTAAGCCAGTCTACATATTAACTACAGAAATGACGTATGTTATCTCATTGGTGTAATAGCCATGATTAACTACTCTCATTTACAAAACACAGGTTTCAATCCAAGATAATACTGCTAATTGTTTTGCCTAAACTCTCCTTTTGGATATAGCAATACTAATGATTCTCTGTTTTGATAATGAGGTATACTGAATAATTTGGATTTAATAAGATGAATGACTCATTTGAGTGCTCCAAATATGTAAATACATTGAGACATGATTAAAACCTGAAGAAAGATAAGTTCATTGATTCCTTCCTAAGAAGTTGCTCCATAAATCATCATTCTCCAGATCACAGGAGGTCTCTGAGTTGCAGGCCCCCCAAGGGGCTTAGAGCCTCAAGGGGGCAGGGAGAGTGGCCGGTGCATGAGTGAACTTCAAATCTGTAGTTGTTACGGATCCTAACCACTGCTATCATCTCTCCCCAGAACCACCCTTCATAACCTCTCATTTCAACCTTCCATCAGGGACATGTGCACAAAACACCTACCAATCAAGGGGCTATGTCCCTCCCCCCTGTCTATCTGTCTAACGTGTACTTTACAAAGCAGACATTTACTGCACAAGGTGGAGGGTTTGACCAACTTAATATTATGGAACTATAATACCTATTAGGTATCCTATATCTTAAGTGCCCGCCTCGGTAGCGTGATGGTTAGCATGTCGGCCTCAAGAGGTTGCAAGTTCGAATCTCACTTAGGGTAAGTTATCCAGGTAAGGTTTTTTTCCGAGGTTTTCCTACCCTGAGAAGACAAATGTAACAAAGCTCCATGGACCTCGGGCTCATTTGAGCATCATTTCACCCATTTCATTTCATTCATTCGTCCGATATGACACAATGTTGTAGTGTCTATCAACTGGAACCATGTGATAACTGTTATTTTATTTTAATGATTTTCATCTCTATTTGTCTGTCACTAATAAAAGCAATTAAAGAAAGTAATGCTCCACTGGAACACACCGATATTCTTGCTTATTCTAGAAACATTTTTGTGTCCTCTAAATAAATATAAAATACATATCTAGAAACACAATGTTTAAGCCATTTCTAATGCTGCAACCAACTTTCCGCCATGCAATGAAATTTGCTGCCAAGTTGTTGCTAAGTAGAGTCGTTTTTGCATCTAGTCAACAACTTAATGGAAACACAGTAAGAATATGTTTTCTACATATGCATTTAAATTGAATTTGCAATGTTTGCCCATTAATGTAGAAGGATTGCTTTTCAAAACTGCAAGTGAGCCAATGACTGCCATGCCTCTTGTAGCAAGGGAATCATATGACTAATTTCATTCTCCTACTATCTACACAAGCATGCCTAAGAATTAGGTGACCTTCGCATGGGTCTCAATGGGGTTGGGTATTTACTATTGTGAAAGATAGTACAACTGGAGCATGACTTAAACATCTGTTCCTGTAACGTGACCTTACAGGAAATGGCTTGCACATATGTGAACAGGAAGTCACATGTCTGGATTTTAATCAGTTATGTCCCGAATTTCTGAATTCTACAAATTTGTGCTTAGCAAAAATTTACAAAAATATAATCGTGACAATATTGTATTAGTTTTCTAAAATTGCACAATATTGTATATAAGCGTAGTTCTTGTAGTAATGTACCCTTTAATTACAGAAACTGACAGTGTCTGAAACTTTCCTTATGTAGTATATGGACAGTAAACTGTTAACTAAGTGCATAATGAAACAAAAGCCAGATGAAGAAGCTTATCAAAGTTCAATTTTAATTTGAGGTAAGAATGAGCTTCTATAGGATAGATGAAGAAATGTATCCTAAAATGAACTAGGCCTCTTAACTCATTAGATAGTCCTAATGAGATATGCAGTATTATTTGCCTTATTAGCTCTTCTATTCTGAATCAAGACATAGGTCATACACTTTTGTCAAACATGAAAACTGAGTTGGCATCTGATGACTAACAAAGAACATGGTTTCGTATGAGACAAAACACACACTGCACTCATCTTGCACATTGTATTTGTTTCATCTCGATAATACTGTATTGAATAACTTAATTTTAATGTTCCATCAATGCAAAGGACCTTCATACTTTAGGAAAGAGGATTGTTTCATTTTGAGAACCAACTTCTAGAACGAAAATCTTCCAATGTCGACCATAGAACACCCATTCTATTGAAAGCAAAATCAACTAGGACTCTTCATTCTTTACCAGTTTTGCAGCATGCATTAACTGATTTCTGTCATATGCACGACACCTTGATGTTCCCTTGGACATATTCATTCTGAAATAATATGGGCTTAAATTAGGTAAGGCAATTTCATAATTGCTAACTTAAATTGAAAATTAGGTACGCCTAATGTTTCTAATTTAATAAGGAGTAATGTGTATGCAGTAGCCTAAATTGATATCATGCACTGGCTTCAAGCTGTAAGTCAAAACAATGAACCATGCAAGAACACCTTTCTTGCAACTAGCTAAAACCTAACAATTTCCTCCGAGAAATTAACCTATGACTGCCGATGCATAAATGATAAGTAAAATATATCACTGTATAGCGTTAGCTTATTTCATGGTCAAGAAGATGAGATGATATTACATATTTGATTACATACCTTGATAGGTTATCTCTTCAATAGAGATTAATGGAACCTTTGCAAAAGCTGATGAAAATTGTGAGACTAACTCGTGGAAAATTACACTCTGTTCTTTCACAGTCAGCTGTTCTCAACTTACACTTGTGAAATGCTATGCTATTATCTATAATACACAGAGGAATCAACTGGAGAACTTGGAAGCTCCCTTGGCAATATGTATGTGCTTGACAAGCTGTATAAAAATATGACAAACATACCTGTATCACAAAAATACCTCCCATTACCCAACTTCACCAATCTGCTATAGGTAAATGATCTACGTATGTGTTGTTAAATATTCATTTTACAAGACCAGTCTAAACCATTGTGTATATAAACACTTAATTGCGTAACACTTTTGAAAAAAAAATAGAAACCAGGATAATTATTGTTTTTAATCTTTCACCCTTAGAACCCCTACCTGTGCAGAAAGTAATTCACATGCCAGATAACCTATTTACTAAACGGGAGTGAAGATGTGCTATGCTCCAAGTTGAATAGAAATACAGACATTCTGATGTGAAAATATGTCATACTTTAGTGGCTCATCATACACATGAGAAATTGTTGTTGTAAATAAACAGTTTGTAGAAAAATGTTGGTTAGGATTTTATTTTATGTATGGAAGGAAACCTATAAGTACCATTGCTGTTAACGATTATTTTATTTATATGACTTCACTTAGTTAATAAGGTATGCAGTTTTATACATTTGCTACCTAATTTGACATATGGAGCATTTGTAGACACATCTCTTGAATTTACCCAAACCAAACATTGTTAAGAACAAAATCAAATGTATTGCCACATTGTGTCTGCTCTTTTGTGCACTAGCAACGTGATTTGATATTTCATACGTTTGTGTTTCTTCTGGTCATGTGTATTATTATGCTTGTAATGTTACAGATTGTGTAGAGAAACTGGTCCTAATGTTCCTGATATCTTAAATGTCAACAGCTTTACTCAAGTATCAGTGTTAGAAAAACAGGGTTTGGATATCTGTGAAGCCAAAAGTTTTCTATACCAGACTTATGAGCAGGGATTTTGCAATGAATATCATTCACTTCGTGAGGGGAAAAAGCTGCATAAATGCAGTATTTGTAGGAAGAGTTTTAGTGCAGCAGCAGATTTAGAAACACATAGTTCAATCCATGCTGACAAAAAGACACTTGAATGTAGTCTTTGTGGGAAGAACTTTACTACAGCAACAGATTTTAAAAGGCATTATTTAATTCATGAAGGCAAAAAGCCACATAAGTGCAGTCTTTGTGAGAAAAGTTTTACTACAGCGGGAAATTTAAAAACACATAATTTATTTCATGAAGGGAAAAGGCCACACAAATGCACTGTTTGTGAAAAGAGCTTCACTACTACCTCAGATCTGAAAAGACATAGTGTAATTCATGAGGGCAAAAAACCACATAAGTGCAATGCTTGTGAGAAGACATTTACCACAGCAGCAAATTTGAAAATACATAATTTAACTCATGAAGGTAAACGCCCACATAAGTGCAGTGTATGTGAAAAGACCTTTACTATAGCAGCACATTTGAAAATACATAGTTTAATTCATGAGGGTAAAAAGCCACACAAGTGTGATGTGTGTGAAAAGAGTTTTACTGCAGCAGTAAATTTGAAACGTCATAATTTAATGCATGAGGGCAAAAAGTCACATAAGTGTAGTGTTTGTGATAAGAGCTATACTACAGCAGCAAATTTGAAAATACATAATTTAATTCATGAGGGTAAAAAGCTGCATAAGTGTAGTGTTTGTGAGAAGAGTTTTACTGCAGTAGCAAATATGAAAAGACATAATTTAATTCACAAGGGCAAAAAGCCACATAAGTGTACTGTTTGTGAAAAGAGTTTTACTAGGGCAGTAGATTTGAAAATACATAATTTAATTCATGAGGGGAGAAAGCCACATAAATGCAGTGTTTGTGAGAGGAGGTTTACTACAACAGGAAATTTGAAAAGGCACACGTTACGTCTTAAACACAATATGTCATCCCAGAGGAGTTTATGTAGGCAATCAAAATCATAGCCAAAGATTTGGTTAAATCTTTGTGATCATAATCTTTTCTTAATATGTTGTAATTTCAAGACTGATAAGTACATGAATATAACATTGACTGTATCTCTTCCATATTAAATTCTATCCCTGGGAAGTTCAGTTTCTGAAGAGTGGAAATAAGTAGAAAAACCTGCAGCTCCAGAGATTGAAAGTTTCCTTGCATATGTCCAAGCAGCCCAAGTAATGTCAGATATGTGTATGCCATTATGGAGTTGTCGAAACTTCTACAAGCAAGTTAACTTCCGTAGCATGCTTCACATGTATTATTTCATGTAACTAAGGTCAGATACATGTGTTATACTTGAACCAGCAGATAACTGTGATATAAATTTGAATTTATGGACAAATTCAGTTAGATATTAGAACACTTAACATCAGTTACACTTTTTTGTTTCTTGACCACCTTCAAGGAGCTGTTATTCCCATCATCAGCAAAGACTGACTGGTCCTAGTAACATGTGGTTAGTGGTGACATCTAGCTGCAGTGTCTCACCTGGTACTATCTGATATGGAACTGTGTTATTCAAGGGTGATTCCATTGTAATGGATCTTACATTTGCTCAAATTTGAGTTGAACTTTATAATATTTATTGAAATGAAAATAAGCCTTTTTTTTTCAAAAGAAGGCTGAACTTCCTAAACACTTTATACTATGTTTTAGAAGCAAATGAGTCGACCTATAGACACTTGTAGTTTCACTTAAACTTATTTTTGTCTGGACACATTTCCAAGACCAGCATCTTCATTCTCAACAGTTTCTCAACTGGCGGTTGAAGAGGTAACATTGTGGTAATTCTTAAAACAGATTTCATGTATATATGATCTAAACATACTCCTTTTTATTAAAAATTGAACATGTAGTAACTGTGCTGCAATCTGGGTTGCTGAATATCCACTTTATTATGTTGTCTGCTTGTGGTATATCAAAATTCATATCAATGTGAACATTTTTCATAATTTTGAACAGGCTTTTCTTTTTGTTGATATCTTCAAAAACATGACCTTTACATTGCTTTCTTCATCTAACTCATTAGTTACATCACAGCTCTCAGTTGTATGTGACCAAGGAAGGGAAGAAATAACTCTTCCAATGGTTTGAATTAAATATATTATGCTGTAGTGGTACTTGAAATGCAAACATCTGGAGGAGTATCTTCCATTTTGGTTAAATACAGAGGATGCAGAAAGTAGAAAGTTGATTTATCTACATGTACAATCGTATGAGGCACAGGAAGTAAATGAGAGTATTCCTCACTTGTACGAAGTGCATTCTTCAAAACAATCTTATAACTAAACACCGTGCCGAATGACTTCAGGACCAGTTTCTTTAAGATGGCAGCCTTTGTGTGTGACCTCTGGTAAAGTTCTTTCTGTTTTGTTTAAGGCCATTCCAAAAGATTGAACACATTTATATGAGCCAATTGGAGAAACAACACAGCTGCTTTGGTTTAGTGCTTGAAGTGTTTTTCTGTCTCCATAACTTTTTCTTTATCTCTCATCTTTTCTCAGTTTATTTCAGCGTTTGTTTATGAATTTAACACTATTTTAAAGTTTTACCCACTGTAGCTTGTCATGATAGCGTTCTTGCTCTGGATGTGCCTGACAATTAACTGGGTACCCAAGTTTTCATCTTTTCTCTGGACTTCTTCATTCTTTCTTTAGCTGAACCCATGTTCTAAGAATAGAATTATAGGCAAGTTAAGTTAGTTGCAGATCTATGAAGAGAAGGCTAAATGCAAAAACAAATCATGGATGTGTTATATTTAAACACAACACAGCTTCATAATTCCAAAAGGTAATGACTTGTGTCTTCCCTGGATCCATTTTCCTACTCCTGTAACACACACTTTCTACTCTACTTACCCTGACTGTGTAGCATAAATGTTTCATCTTGGTCTCCTAACTTGACACCAACATTAGCTAGATAAGCTATTTTTCACGAATGAGGTTATGTTCTCTCTTCTTGATTTCGAAGTATAGATGAGCTGCAGATGAAGCAGTACGAGTTAGACTCTTTACACATGGGCTTCAGGAGCTCACCATTTGTAGGCTGAGTGAAGTAAATGCAATGGTGGACATAAAAGTTATGCAAATACGCGTTCTATTACTCGAACATATATTGTATCAGTCACTGTACACTGTTATGCACATATTTTGTAAAAAGTAGAATTATATAACGTTATATAAAAAAACTGTGGGTGCTTGAAGAAATCTTATACATTTGTAAACAGCTCTAAGAAACAATGTAAAAGCACCCATTTTCTTGCAAAGCCCCAAATTACTGTCACAGAGTGTTGTCTTTGCTATTATTGCTAAAGGCATGCATTTATATTAATTTATCGTTACTTTAATGTTTAGTACTATTTTCAGGAAAGTAAAAGTAGGAGTCTTGAGTTGAACTTTGCCCCAATATTTTTATGGGTACCTATATGTTTAAAGAGCTCGTGGCTTCTCAGATATACGTATATCAATGGGATGACATCTACTCCAGCAGGTGCTCTCACATTCGCGAAAACAACAAGAATTAAGTGATCACAGCAATAAAAGAAATTAAATCAGCTAAACTGGTGGATATGTTGTCCGTCAGGTTGGCAGCGGCAAGCCTACCGACTGATTGCCGTCCATAGAACACTTATAGTGTCGTCTTCTGGCTGTTTGGCTAGTCACGTTTTTGGAGAAGCATCATGTGTACTCATGCTATCGTATTTGTAACATATCTCAACGCTTTCTGCACTTCTAGAAATTGACGAGGGTATAATGGTTTAGCCCAATATCTTATCGTGTTTTCAAATGAGTGTGCATGTCCTTTTTGTTTCACAAACTTACAGGCATTCAAATGTACATTGTCGTATGTCATAGACTTATAACGTGATGTAAACACTTTTCGTACGATTTCGTTAACAACTCTACAACTTTTACCGAAGAAAAACGAACATTTATTTATGAACGGGATTAGCGGCAAATCGATTTGGTAGGGTAAGAAGTGATGGCTGATTTGTCGATCTATTTGAATGTAATGTTTCTAATGTGCGGCTCTTCTTTAGCAAAGGTCCCGTAGCACTTGCCGGCCAAATTCAGTCCGAAGCTACTTAATGCGCACGCGCCGACAATGGTTACCAGAATCGCCACTAGGTTGCGCTCTGCCACTAGCAGACGATTTTCAAATGTGACAACATTGCTTTTTGTGGCACCCTCACAACTTGCTTCTAACAAGTTCACTAGCATACTGCCGGGTCCCGCTAAAGCATTCAAATTTCAGATTGGCAACAAAATAATCGAGAAATAGTGCTGTTGGCAGCGCTGAATTAACACTGCAACTTCGGCAATTTTCGTAAGAACTCGTCCACACTGCCGAGTGGGACCGAAATTCTGACCAAGTGCCGAGGCTCTTCTTTAGAAAAGATTCCGTAGCACTTGCCGGCCAAATTCTAAGTCCGAAGCTACTTACTGCGCATGCGCCGACAGTGATTACCAGAAACGAAACTAGGTTGCGCTGTCACTAGCAGATGATTTTCAAATCTGCCAACATTGCTTTTTCAACTGCACTAGTTTTTTTTTTTTTTGCCAACACACTACACATAAATGCACTCGAGCGTCGTTGTCGTCACAGACATATCGCCAATATATTATATATTTGTGTGCATGATTGTGTACATTACCCTTATTGCCTTGTTACTGGGTCCACGAAATGCTGGCTCGTTTTTTTTTTTTAATTTTATTTTCGAGTGGAGAAAAATTCCCTTTACGGAGCCCTATGCGCTGGGATGGCACAGAGGGGGGACTGTAGGCTTCGCCCTTGGGCACTACCCAATAAAAAAAACTCCACCGCACGCGCTGAATTAACATTAATTAATTTTTGCTATGGGGTGTAGTACGGCATCACATTCCCTGCATAGCATTCGGGTTCTCAGCAGGCCCTCGTCGTAGAGGAATCATTCTTCCTCATTATAACACAAAGATGCGACTATGCTAATGAAGCGAGTTGTGGCACCCTCACAACTTGCTTCTAACAAGTTCACTAGCATACTGCCGGGTTCCGCTAAAGCATTCAAATTTTAGATTGGCAACAAATTAATGGAGAAATAGTGCTGTTGGCAGCGCTAAATTAACACTGCAACTTCGGCAACTTTCGTAAGAACTCGTCCTCACTGCCGAGTGGGACTTGGCCGAAATTCTGACCAAGTGCTCGCGGGACCTTTTCTAAAGACTATCCCCCAATTTGTCATTCTGAGACCAAATACCTCTAGTATAAATGTATTGATTATATCATGATGTATATTTAAACCACTTTTTTATTGTATGTAGATTGTTTATTTTAATTCATCTGCAAAAATTATCATCACCACCACCACCACCATCACCACCACCACCATCATCATCATCATCATCATCAATTAGTATTGTATTAGTATGCACCTTTTTTGCTTATGTGCATTACCTAGCTTTTATTGTTTCAGATTGTGTAGAGAAGTTGGTCCTTTTGTCAACAGCTTTACTCAATTAGCAGATTTGAAAACGCATGAAGTGGTTGCCCCTGAAAAAGAAAGTTCTATATGCCAGATTTACAAGAAGAGCTTGGGTTGTGTACAGGATTCAAGTCATGAGGACAACAGATCACATAAGTGCAACATTTGTGAAAAGATCTTTACAAGGGCAGCATATTTGAAACTACATAAGTTAATTCATGAGGGAAAAAGACCACATAAGTGCAACATTTGTGGGAAAAGCTTCACTAGGTCACATCACTTGAAAACGCACAGTTCAATTCATGAGGGCATAAAGCCACATAAGTGCAATATTTGTGAGAAGACCTTTACTAGGCCAGATAATTTGAAAATTCATAATTTAACTCATGAGAGCAAAAAGCTACATAAGTGCAGAATTTGTGACAAGACTTTTACTGCAGTAGCACATTTAAAAAGACATAATTTAATTCATGAAGACAACAAGCAACATAATTGCAGTGTTTGTGAGAAAACCTTTAGTACAGCAGCACATTTAAAAAGACATAATATAATTCATGAAGACAAAAAGCAACATAATTGCAATGTTTGTGAGAGGAGCTTTAGTAGAGCAGGCTATTTGAAAATACACAATTTAATTCATGAGGGTAAAAAACCACATAAATGCAATATCTGTGAGAAGCACTTTACTGCAACATCAGATTTGAGAAGGCATAGTTTAATTCACGAAGGTATAAAGCCACATAAGTGTAATTTTTTGTGACAAGAGGTTTACCAGAACAGCATATTTGAAGAAACATAGTTTGATTCATGGTGGCAAAATTCCATAAAATTGCAAAGCTTCTCGGAACAGCTTTGCTGCAGCATCTATTTTGAAATTACCGTATTTCATTGCATAGTTGTAGTCACCACATAATGCTTGTACTTAGTTAATAGGCAAGCAATCAGGACCAAGGTACTTCAGTGCACAGTCAGCTCTATTAAAGTACCAGGTGTTCACTATCAAAAGACATTGAAAATGAAGTGCCACTACTGCAGTCTTGAGTAGCATTAGTCTGCTAGATTCATGGGAAAGTGTAGGTGAGTATACAGCATATTGCAATGCTTGGCATATTACTAAAGCCATAAATGTTTCGTTGAAGATACATTGATGCACATCATTGCTTACCTTTGTGGTGTGGTGGTAGCATGTCTGCCTCATGTTCAAGAGATCGCAAGTTCCAATCATGCTTAAGGTGACTTATCCAGATAACGGTTTTTCCAAGGTTTTCCCTTATCCTGAGAAGACGAATATCAGGTAACTTAAAGCTCTATGGACCTTGGGCTCATTTGAGCATCATTTCACCTATTTCATTCATTCATCATCTGATATGACTAGGTTGGAGGATGTTAATGACCAAAAAAAAACAAAAAAAAAAAAAAACCAGCTTGTCAAGATGGAGCCTATCCATCAATGAATCTGTTCCAACCACCTAAAGCATGCAAATTAACCAATGTGACTCAGTAAACAATCTGAGTATGTGAGAGAATAAAATGAGTAAACATTAAACAATGAAAACGAACAAGTTAAAAAAATAAAGTGGCAAACTGTTTTACATGCAGTTAGCATGTCCATGTCAATAACCATTTTAGTCTCCTGTTGTGAATAGTTATTTGTTTCTGTAGTTAGTCCGAGTGCTTATATTGTGAAACATCGATTAAGGGCAATACAGAAATTACTTGGAGGTTTTAACTAAGAGTGATTAAAACAGAATGAAAATGCAATAGATTCGATAGGCTATTTAAGGCATTCATTTTGTGGCTGTAAAGTCTGAAGAGTTGAATGCAATTCAACAGTATCATAAATGTTTTTGTAAATAAAAGATTACTTACAAAGTCAACATTATTTTTTACTACAGTAGATGTTTGCAATAGTTTCAGTGTCACCCTGTACTTCCGTTTCCCGTTTTCTTTTCAACTATGAACAACATAATGTAGCCATGCCGGAGTATGCTCAGAGTAGTACTTACCACTGTAATGCCGAAGGTTAACATGGTCAGTCTTAAAAAATTTATTCTTTGCATAGTGGCTGTATTGTGTGTTTTTACTTGAAAGAGAAAGCATAAGAAGTATGGTGCTAATGCGATGAAATCTGGTGCATTGTTTATGTAATGAGTGCAAATGCAAATTTGTCATTTCATAGCAGTTCATCTAGGGCATGTAGACATAAACTGTGATTTTGTTCAAATTTATGATTATAATTTCTGCCTGAGTTATATGAGATGTCTAAAGCAAACAAATTCAGCTAATAGAAGTTATTTGATTCTTTAAATCTTCCTTAAGTATTCTGAAGCACAATCACATGATAAGTATAGTCGTCCACCTTGGTCTAGTATAACAAGCTGGCTTCTAGTTTTCTTGGCCTCAAAATCCTTAGCATGGTGTCCCTCTCGAGAAAGTAAAGCTGGTGGTTCCATGTTGTGCATGTACAGCACACAAAGGAACCTCAAGCCTGATAAAGGTGTCTGAGCAAAAGCAAGCAGTCTTTCACATCCAGTATCAAATGGGATGCTCAGAACCATAGCAATGAAAGGGCAGGCATAAATAAGAATGAGAATAAATTTACAAAGTACAGTGGAGTCCAAATAACTTGACCAAATTGATCTGGGAGGCTGTCGAGTTACAAAAATGTTGAGTTTTACAGAATAAGTGGTCTGTTATTACAACTCATAACATAATACTGAAAATTACATAAATATACGTTCTAGAACAACATAGGAAACAAAAGTATACTGATCCTAAAATTTGTTACCTGTTAATATGTTCCCCTTTGTCTGCTCTCTTTAATGCTTAATTCAATTTCCAAGATAATGTTGACTTGTCTTTTCTTCTCGTTCGACATTTTCGCTGACAAATATTCAACACAACACTAACAGTAAGTATGAAATCTTCAAAACTATACTGTAACCAGAAATATGTAACTGAAAGTTTAGCTTACCATGCACAGGAGTATTTTTGGGCATGGCAAATGACCTGCTAGAATCTGCACTAGTGACATTATACAAATTGTTAGTGGGAACATCTCTGATACCTTCCTTGAACTAAACAACACACTGCTCATAATGCAAGACAGTACTCTACTTAATCATGCACGGTCTGCAATGTGTATGTACTATCAGGAAGTTCAAAGGATAACCTGACACCCCTATGGTCTTATAAATATAAAAGTAAGCTCAGTCATAAATCACTGTACAATTAATCAGTCTAAGAATACCTTTGTGTTAGGTAAAGCAATAAACCTTCAAACCTTCCTAACAAGTGTTTGTGGTATGTATCCGCATTACTTATTAGCAAGCTTTTGATTTTGTGACAAATGTTCTGCCAGCTGCTTGTGTCCTGACTACATATCTGAGGTCAATTTGCAATCAGCCCATTTGTTACTGTGAGGAAGGATGCAGTAGGTTGTATACATACACTAATTAAACTTGACCTATACTATTCATAGCAAATAATAGGAATCATTATTCAAGTTTAAGAATAAAAAAATAATAAAATAGGACATTGAGTTATTAGGATTGTATTACATACGAGTATAATTTTTGCACAGTAATAATATCATAACTAATGAATTAAATATAAAATTATAATTTTGTTTAAAAATTATATAAACTTATATGAGGACGACTCAATAAAGATTGAGCATGTTTCTTTTACACATAAAATATACTTGACTTGATCCAGATTGGTGTGGTCTTTTTCAAAGTATTCTCCGTTGAGTTGAATGCACTTTGCCCAACACTTCTGCCAGTCCTGGAACACATGCTGGAAACCATCTTTTGACATCATCTTTATAACTGCCTCAGCCTTCTTCACGCTGCCTCCGAAGTAGCAAAACGCTTTCCCTTTAGTTCCTTTTTCAGAGAGGGAAAGAGATAAAAGTCACAGGGGACCAAGTCTGGAGAGTATGGATGATGGGGTACACATTCAATGTTTCTGCGGGCCAAATACTGTGTAACAATGTTGGACACATGAGGGCGTGCATTGTCATGGTGCAGACACCAACCAAAGGGATGCCGTTCTGGTCGTATTCTTTGGATGTGTTTAGCAAGGACATACAAAACAGACTTCTAATACTTGCCATTAAACATTGTATGAGAAGGGACCTGATGTTGATACACCATTCTTTGGTGTCGGAGAGTCAGGTGATTTCCATACTGAGGAGGCTTGTTTGCCATCTGGATCATAATGGTGAAGCCAGCTTTCATCACCTGTAATGACTGAATTAAGGTATGCATCCCCATGCAGCTCAACTAAACGTTGCAGTTCCATACACACTTCCACCCGCATCAACTTCTGTTCCGGTGTCAATAATCTTGGCACCCACCTTGCACCAACACGTCTCATGTGTAAGTGATTGTGCAGAATTGTAAAAAACACTGCCATGGGAAATCTGTAACATGTCTGCAAGTCTGTCAATTGTCATTCGTCAGTCTTCACAAACAATGATGCCAGCTGTGTTAATCATGGTTTCGTTTATTGCTGTTGCTGGAGCACCTGGCCCACCTTGGTTTGTTATTGAAACATGGCCCTCCTTAAATTCCTTGAACCATCAAAGTGCTGTGGACTGTGGCAGAACATCATCACCATATGCCTCCTGCAACATTCTGTAAGCTTCCATGCCCGATTTCTGCAAATGAAAGCAAAACTACAGTGCAGTTCACGTAACACCTGCACTTTCTCTGTAGGCGGCTGGTGAACTGAGCTACTTCGTTCGTCCCCTGTGTACAAATGCATCTGCAAGCGAGCATGTGCTTTGTCCACCAATGAGAGGTAATCCATTGGCGTCCCACAACATCCTGAAGATGGGAGAGATGTACACTCCCGAAACGTTGATGTATTTTCATCACTACACCTGGCTCGAAGCCCGAGAGCATCTTGAATATGTCCCACAACAGTTTCCACAATGTGTCTTTGTTGTGCACAGCAAAAAAAAAAAAAACTCTTAGTCTTTATTGACTCGCCCTCATAGTTTAAGACCCTTTAAATATAACAAATATCTTATACACAAATTGCTATAGTTAATGAACATTAAACCAAGCTTATTGCTTTTAGGTGATATTCTTAGACGTCCATAATTATTTATGTCAAAAATCATTGGTTTATTATCTCCTTTTAGACATAATGGAATTCAGAAAATTTGCATCCTGACAGAAATGGTGTTGTCAGGATCAGTTTTCAAGGAAGATACCTAAGGTGGCACAATATGTGCTTTCATTTGTTAGAGCGTTAGAGCTGCAAAATAAGCAATTGAGAATTCTTATGAAAATGGATAAAGTCAAATTGTGTACAGAAATTAGATAAGCTGCATTAATAAACTTCGTGTTAGCTAATTGAAAAACTGTAACGTGCTGCATTCACCTGACACAATCCACTATCATACATCCGTAATAGCTTAAAAAATTTAATTTTGTACCATGATTAAATAAGGTACATAAGTAGACCAACCAATTGTAACACCAACCAATCTTCACTTTCTCTATTACACATAGTAAGTAGAGGAAGCATTATATTGCACCCAGTAATTCAATGTTGAGATTTCACCAGAAATATCTTTTGAGGCCCCCTGAATCCAGAAGAAGCAGTTTTAGAAAAAAATGTGTGTGTGTGTGTGTGTGTGTGTGTGCGTGCACATGCACACCCCTACGTTGGGGTAGGGGTGTGCATGTCTCAACAGCATAACTCAAAAACAAAAAGTTGGTTGAAAAGCAACGTTTGTATTGAAGTTTAATGTCTTTCAAGGATGCAACATGAATATTTTGAAGAAAATGCCTCCATCCTATACTTTCCTTTACATGTAAAAGTCACAATTTTGATTAAAATGTCATATGTTTAAGATATTTTTATGGCAAAGGAAATGCATATTTTGAATTTTCTGGCTATACTCCATATAGTCCTATTTACTCTTGATGACTTTCACATAACTGGTAAACCGTAAGAGACAGCAAATCTTACTGTACCAAAAATGTAGATCTCATTGAAACACAGTTTCTGTCCAAAGAAATTCTTTTTGTGGAGTGAATGATTTCAGAGATATTCCTTGTTATTTGTGTGAGTCTGGTAATACTTATACGTTCCACAAATGGAAGACTGTTATACAGTTTTTTATGCCTTAGCCATGCAAAGAGAACAGAATTTGAAAGCATTAAAACATTTGACTATCTCTCAAAGCCTACTATATTCCTAATTTCCCCTTGTACCTACAAGGAAATTAGTAATAAGATAATTTCTACAAATTTCTATCTTCACAAACACGAGGAAGATAGACCAATAAGGGTTTTTAAGAATGGTTGGTACAAGAATAGAGAAAGTCATGTGAGTGCAACACATATTTTTTTTTAAAAAAAGAAAAGCTTTGCGAAAACTTTTACACCAGCTTATGTTTCTATCTGCTTGTCATCAAGAGATAAATGCTTACATTTATATTTTCATTGCCATGTTGCTGTATGTACAAGAAGAATGAAGTTAATGGAATCAATAGTCAGGTATCAAAGGCAGTTTGCTTTGGCTTGAAAATTCCATACTCTTTGTATTATCATAAATAAATGATTAAGTAAAGGAGCTTACAATTTAAAGTAGTAAACAACTGGCAATGCATAGAGAAACAAACACTGAATTTTTCCTCTATGCATATAACACAAACATGAGATTCAGAACTTTTAATCTTTTGTGTCGGAGATACTTACGTACATCCTTCCATAGGGTGCCAACAGAGTTTAAGCTATAAATGTGTGTTTTTTTATATGTATATTAACATCCTCCAACATAATGTCATACAGGACGATGAATGAGTGAAATGGGAGAAATGTACCCAAAGTCCATAGGATAAGGGAAAACCTCAGAAGAAATCTTATCCAGATAACTCACCCTAACCAGGATTCCAATCTTGGGACGTCTTGGATGCAACAAAAATTAAATTATTTTGTTACTTAACGACACTGTCAATTGCCAGAATCACATAATCATCGCTGATGTGCAGGATTTGCATCCCACAACAGTTCTCTTACATTTCAGTAAATCTACTGACATGGAGCTGTCGTTTTTAAGCACACTTAAAAACCACCAGTTTCGGCCAGATTTGAATCCACTACCTTGGGATCAGTAAGGCAGCACTAACCAACTGAGCTACCCAGACCAACTTGAATGTGAGGCAGACACCCTACCACCACACTACACAAGTTGGCTGTAAATGTACTTGCTTTCATTTTCAGAGAAAGGTAACTGCTAATAAATAGAATTCCTGTTTTCCTTCTTAGGCTGAGAGTTTACAATGAGAGATTGTTTTCTCTTAGCCCCTAACTGGAATACCTCAAAATAAGGGACTCCGGGGTCCTCAGGACCCATATCAGTTGTTATGAGATTGTTTTGGTAGGAAAGAAAGCTGCAATGTAATTATAAAACATTTAGTAAAGACTTAGTATTACTGATTTAAAATTATGTTCAATGCTTCTGATCATCCCTTAGAAAAGTTATACAACAGGACAGTGAGGTACATAAGCACAGAATCTGAAAAATGTATATATACAAAAATCCACTCATCTACTATGAATATTTAGCTACACAAACAAATCTCTGCATACTAACCTAAAATAGGCTGTTCTTCTAAACTGTGAACCCCAGAAAGGTTCAAATTGAACATAACATTTCTGCAGGGATAGATACAGTAGGGATAATTACAATATTTTCAGCTGAAGAACATACTTACCTCATATATGAAAATTGTAAACAATAGTAGCAATTAACAGAAAATCTATTTAGATTGTTTAGTGTCATCAGTCAAATTTGGTCTTTTTAATTATCTAAAACTGCTATGGATACAAATCTCTGGAACATTCCAAACACAAAGGTGGTGCTCGACATCTGGCACATGCTCTTGATCATTTCCTGTCCTTAGATGGGCACACCGAGCACCTTTTTCTCTTTGATCCAGTAGTTTGGAGTATCTGTAATCTCTTCTCCACTCATTTTTCTACACTCTGGTAGAACAAATCTAAAATAATGAAAGTGATGTTAAGAAAAAAAAAATTTCAACAAAGGTACACCAGGGTCCTTAGAACCCGATCACCTTTATAGAAGCAAAACTACGTTAGACACACTGCAACAATGCTGTGGACTGATAGTTACATCTGTTTTTCATAAAACAAAACCTTTGGCTACATAGTTTAGTACGGTCAATAAAAATTGCAAAGTATAGCAGACTTAAGCATAAACTTTAGTCCTTCTTGTCTAGTTAATGTAATATTTTCTGTAATATAACAACTTTACAATTTAACCATAATAAATACTATAAAGGCCAAACTTCTGCAGACTAACCCCGTCAAAAATTAATAAAATGGCATTGAAACAATATAAAAGTCACTCTAGTGAAGTGAAGTCGAAAAGCTCCCCAATATTCCTTCAGAGTAAGATATTTATTGTCGACTCTGGTCACCTGTAGTAGTGTTATGGCTGCTAATGTTTGGCAGCGCCATGTTAGCTTAGCTTAGCTTATCTTAGCTTAGGTGTAGGCAGGCCCGAATTTAGGACCTCTGACGCCCTTGGGCAAAAAAACATTTGCTACTCCCCCCCCAACTTGCAATACATATATTACTTAAATTTTCACAACATAGAGAATGGTTTCACTAGTTTGGATACTTAACTATGAGTGGCAAATACCGTAAGTGAGGTTATTAAAATTTAATTAGGAACATCTTAGTAGAAAGAACTTACACTAAAGAGCCATCAACCCCTATTACATGTCAAAGCATGTACTGTTTTAATAACAAGAGGCTTCCTCCTTGCCTTGTCATTTGCAAACAAATTTATGAGTGCATTATAGTCCATTTTCACTGGTAAGTCAGATTCAATTGCAAGAAGACCAAGATAACTAAGACGATCCTTCACTTGTGATGATCTTAAATAATTATTTATGCGTCTTAGAGCAGAAAATGATTTCTCAGTTGAGCAGTTGGAAGCAGGAGTGCTCAAGTATATTTGTAGAGCTATGTTTAAGTTTGGGTAAACACTCTCTAGACAGTTACCTTATAGTTGTGTAGGAGAGTGTGTCACATTTTCATTCTTTTCTATGTAGCTTTTGAAGTGTAAGCATTCAAGTACAAATGCTGAATCTTCAAGATCCGAACTGTTGACTTTCTGAAGTCTGGATGATGCTTCCTGAATTTCAAGTGGACTAAGCATCTTCAGATTTGTCAAAAACATAAATGGTTCACTGTATTCCTTGTAGGAAGAAACTCTGTTGTTCAGTTCTTCTATCAATTTATCCAGAATCAAAAGGAACTTGATGTTTCATGTCTATGCTTTTTTATTGGTGCAGCTTTCCAGTAATTTTGCCGCCCCCTAAAATGTGCCGTCCTGGGCAGTTGCCCGGTTTGCCCTTACGAAAATACGGCCCTGGGTGTAGGTTAGCTTTTTAGGTTCGAGGATCAAATCGAGAAAGGTGAGGGACAAAGAGTGTGTAGAGGAGAGAATAGGCAAGTTTTTTTGTTTTTTTTAATTAACGTCCTTGAAATGAAATGGGTGAAATGATGCTCAAATGAGCCCGAGGTCCACGGAGCTTTAAGTTATCCGACATTCGTCTTTTCAGGGTAGGGAAAACCGAACTCGCGACCTCTTGAACGTGAGGCAGACACGCTAACCATCACGCTACCGAGGCGGGCAAACACAGAGGAGGAGAGAAGAGGCGAAGTGTACAGAACTGTACAATGTCTTTTTTCGTGAGCGTTATCTCTAAAATGTGCGGCTTTTTGCGGAACTCTGGGAATTTTTTTGGCGGTTTGAGGAGCTATTGTTCTGGGTACGTATTTATAGGTGCCTAAAGGATATTTTGGGACAATTTTTTTTCGACAGGGTTGGTCTGTGGAAGTTTGCCCGCCAAAAATTTTACATAGCATCGATTGTTTATAACATTATCATATAACGTAATCTGGCTTTCTTCTTCATTCTACACAGACATAATTCATTCTAACGTTGCATTAATCGCATTACAACTACAGATCACATTCCCTTTATCGTCAAGTGCTTATTGGGTAACTCACGGCCCCTGTGATACCACAATATGGGTATCCAAGCTCTACACTTATATACGTTCAGAAAGTATTATTGAAAGTACACAAAGAGGTATATATAAGCCGCCGGTTTGTGCATGCAGTAAATTACCGTATTGGTTTCTACACCAAAGGTAAGAATATGCGATATCCTGGATTTTTGTTAGGTCCCACTGCGAGCAGAGGGACCGACATGCCTTGCTATTTAAAAGGACGAACATCGGTCATTTTGACCGGTACCTTTTTCAATCGGTTTTCAGAGTTTTATTTATAATATATTTTAAATATGGATATTTTATATTCTTGGTTTTATTAGGACCTTTGCAGCCTCCAATTTGACATGCTTTACGTGCCTTACCTTGTTCGGTGACTCCATCAATTACATTTGTTGGTCCTTTCCTTGACAGCATATATTGAGAAGAGAGTACTTCTGCTAGCTTTAGACGAAAGTCTCGCCTGCGTACTTTCTCTCCTGTGACATTCTGGTATAGGATCCATGCATTGATTCCAGCAAGGTTGTTTCTGGAAGTTTCTTGATCCACATCCACAGACTGATGTATTGAACTTAGCAGAAGGACATCCTTCTTTATCTTTGTTTCATAGAAGTTTGAAAACAGAGTTGTTATAATTAATTTAATTTAAAAGGCTGTTTAGTGTTATTAATTGACTCACCTTTTAAATTAAACATCCTTCTTTGCCTATCCTTGATACGACGTGATGGTAATATCATCAGATCTGTACAAGATGGTGTCGTACAGCGATCCAGTAGTAGATCTTGCAGAAGGAGGAACCTCTCCCCGCGATTTCTTCAGTGGGCCTACCATAGTTGTATTCTTCCGTTTCAACTGATCAGCAAGATTTTTAGAAGTAAAAAAAATTGTCACTAGTAACATTCCTTCCTTTTGAAATGAAAGGTTGCATAAGTCGTGTGACAACATGCTCTGGTACTGACATGTTAGGTGGTTGTTCATCATGTTTTCCTAAATAAGGAAACCCATTCCATAAACTTTGTTTCAGAATCTGCAGTAAGCCAGAACTTCAAACCAAACTTATCCGATTTGTTACTCATCTACTGAGTAAAGCGACATTGAGCCTTTAATGGATACAGCTGCTCATCTATAGTAATAACTGGACCTGGTTTGTAGCTCTATTTTCAGTTATGTACAAATGGGCTCCAGATTGGTGTGGCTGCTGTGAAGCTATCTGTCTTCAGTCTTTCGTCGTGTGTATGTTTATCGTCAAATTTCAGGACCCTCATGATCTCAATGAATTTGTTCCTTTCCATAACACGAGAGAAAAATTGTGGTTCTCACACCTTTGACCACAGAAATTTCAAGGGGAAGTTCTTCTCTCCATATTGTCCACGGGCGTACAGTATGGCTATAGCTGCTGTGCAGTCATTTGCCTGTTTTTGTACAGGTTCTTCAATCATTGTATTATCACCAATGTCCAATTCCGATTTGCTTTTATCTGATTTGAGGAATATATTCAACATCATCATCATTATCGGATAATTCATCATCACTAAATATGTTCTCTCCTTCTGACTCATTATCTGGTAAACAATGGAAATAATTCAACATTTCATCTTCTCGAAGATACTTATGGTGGTAATTATGATATGACGTGGCAATGATACAGTATGGCCTCAAAAAATTTTACCATTTAGTGTATTGACAGGGCTTCTAAAATACGTCTGCTCTGGAGCTAAACTTTTTCAAACTAAGATTCCACAATGATCGCAAACCTTGGATTATTTTCAGACCACATTGTTTTCATTGTTAGTTACGACACGTCTACTCTAGCGCTAAACATTATTAAACTGGGCTGCAACAATGACCAAAAGCCTTGGATAACTTTTGAATACATACAGTTCAAAAGTATTGGAAAGCACGAATGCTAATGGCTTCATTGCCAGATGCAAGGCACTAGAAAACAACAACAACTTTTGAATACATTGTTAGCACTATTTAGTTGCGACGCGTGCGAAATAATTGCACCAGTCAAAATGACCGGCTACGGTCCTTTAAGGTAAAAAGCATTTATAATTTTTTTAAAACCTACTATAAAAACTTAAACATTGTTGGGAATCACTCTTGCTCTATTTCATTAAAAGTCACGAAATATTAAAGTGATAATCACACTATCTCAACGTATATACTTTTTTAAAGAACATTAACCGGTTAAAATGACCGGTATGGTCCTACTAGTGTTAAACACGTCCTAGATTAATGGACCCTGCAACTGCACTTTGTGCCTTAGGGCCTAAACCCAGGGCTATGCCTGTCGATTTACTGTGTGCTTTTCATTGAAATGTTGGTGCCTGTAAACCACTGAGGGGGATTAACAGTGAGAGGCACAGAACTCCCACAACTGGAGCAAGCATAATCAAACCAGAGACATAAGATACGGCCATGAGGGGGGGCCTCTTGCTGCTTCCTGTGCAATCGCTCTTCATAGAGCTTTACAATATAATTCAGACCCCGTTGTACTGTATGTACTCTGATTACCAGTGGCGGCTCGTGGCTGGGAAATTAGGTGAAGAGTTAGTGGGAAAGAAAAGGATACCTATATTTATAAAGATTATTTTAATAATTGTGCTGACCTATTTCTTGTACACCAAATCAATTCTTCGGTCCTTTAAGGCAGCAAACTTGTTGGTGATGTCTTCATAGAATGGCTGCATTTTTATTAATTACACTAGAAGCACTTTCCGAATAGAAATATTCACTAAAGAAGAAAGTTTTGTGTGACATTGAGTTCCTCAGATATTTTTTTTATGTGCTTTAGACAAGAAAAGCTTCGCTCCACGAATGCTGTAGTAGAAGAGATTGACAGAATAAGGGGGAACAGTTTATAAGTATCCGTAAAGATATTTTGTATCCCAGAATTTGTAATACAACGCTCAACAAGCTCATCCTGAGAAAGGGAATTGTATTTTCGTGAGAGGCACATTTCTGCCATTTTGCTGACTTTTTCAAACACAAACTGTTCATTCCTCTTGTTTCTTAGCATTTCACAGGTGGTCCTTATTTTTGATATGCAGTAGTTTACATCCAGTGACCTCTTCTGCAAAACATCGAACAATATATCTGTCAAACAAAGTATGTCATGAAACACTTCTGCCAGAAACACAACTTCAAAATTATTCATGTCGTTCAGAAAGCCTCTGGCAGGCAGAATGGAATTATCATCAGACTGTTCACAGAAAGCTATGACTTCGAAAACCTCTTTCGGTCATCCACAATGACACGCAACAATTTTGAGTTGGAGCTCCAGCGGACTGGAGTTACAGTTGGAATGCGTGGTCCCAATACAGAAGTAATTGCATAGGTTCTCTTTGCTGAGTGATGGAAAAAGGTAGGAATTTGAGTAATCAAAGAAAAAAATATGTTGTTGTTAGCTAATGCTGGATTTCTGACAATGAAGTCATAATTTCAATCTCATTTTGATATGTTTTATTTAGGTTGTGACAGAGAGAAAGGAAAATATAAATGCAAAATGTCAAAGGTGAGAAAATTTTCACATCTGTGTCCAAGGTAATAGTTGCAGCTTGCCATTGAGGACCACTATGCTCCGTTTTAGTGAGTTAGGTTAACTATATAGATTTGGCATTTAAGGTTTACATTGGGGATCCACAAACCATTATTTTGTGTGTTTTAGGTACATAAAATGTGCACAGTTTAGCTTAATCAAATATCTAATGCAACTGCACACATTCATTGCATAGTCAAGATCATGAAAGCAAAGAAAATGTAAACACGTGTCTTAGTGGGGAGCAGAATTGAAATGCTATAACGTGTGCAATCGGGAAAATGCATATGCACTCCACTCACTAGCTTAACAAGAGAAGAAGGAAACACTGAACTTTATCAATACATTAATTTTGCAATCTGCTTCTCCAAATGTTTCTGCAATTGCCACAAAGAATACAGATAGATTAAATCAATTAGACATATTTGTCATGCATGATGGAATGGAATACAGCTTGTGATATATATAAGTGTAAAAAAATTATAGCTGCATGGAATGAAGTTGCAATGACTCTGTTTCTAATATTTGCTACAGAAAATGGAGGAAAATGTAAGCTAATAGGCAAGTAATTACTCAGGACACATGGCATTGCATTTGTTTATTTATGGTCATTGGAGCAACTATACATGCTCTGCATAACTGGTAAACAGGATATTTATGCAAACACAGAAACAGCACCAGCAATTCATGTGCATTACCAAGTGTTCACATGAGTACATAGTTCCTAGCTTCTTATTGTTCATACTTTGTCATTCTGCCCCAGAACTTTAGCAGCATCTACAAGATAATTAAGAGTGCATCCCTATATTGATTGTCCTATCTGTTGATGTTAACACTATCTTCAGTTGAAATCCAGTGTGTCTTAAAAATTGTACCTATCTATCTCATTCACATACAAAACAGTATGATAATTTTTAAAAAATTAAAAGTTTATCAAATGGAAAAACTGACATTCAAAATTAATGTGAAAACTTGTGATTAACTTCGTAGACTGCAAAAAATTGATTAACATAGGTAGCATTTCTCAATTAATGCAATAACTAATACTCATATTCAAACAACCATTATTAAATATTACAAATAAGACATTTTCTTCTTAAATCACAATATTGCTTCAACCCTGTATATTCTGCTACACATATGCAAGTCATTCTGGGTGGCTCAGTTGGTTAGATACTGGCGTACTGATCCCAAGGTCTCAGGTTCAAATCCAGCCCAGGCTGATAGGGTTAAAAATGTGCTTAAAAATGACAGCTGCATGTCAGTAGATTAACTGGTATGTAAAAGAACTGTGGGAAAAAATAAATTCTGGACACTGGTGATGCTGATGTGAATCTGCCAATTGACAGCATCATGAAACAACAAAATAATTTCAATTTTTTACACGAATATGATACACCAGTGCCTGTATGTGAGCTTTATTTGGCCTTCTCTACATCTCACTCCAGAAGTTTTTCCTTTTGCAGAGGAAAGGAACCTTAGTTGGTCTTCTCATACATACTTTGTGAACTGCCTCTTAATGTTTTACATGTTCTAAGTGGCAAATCGTGGGTAGCTGATCAGACTATTCTTTAGCACTATCCCTCATTCATCTGTTCAGAACTAGATTACGGTTACACTATGCATTTCCCATCTCAGTTTTAAAGCACGTCAATCTTATACATCATCGTGGCATCAGGTTGAGTATTGGTGCTTTTCCAACAAGTCCTGTTTTCAGCCTGTTTTTGTGGAAGCGGCTGAACCTCTGGTGGCTTATTCACGTGATGTTTTTTGTTGGAATTAGGCATGCAGACCCTCCAGTCCGGTGGGACATCGATGTTTTATTCAGTTTTTTTTAGCAGTTCATTAAACCGTCAGTACTTAATGAGCTCCCTGGTATTCACTTCTGCTTCCTCCCTTAGTTTGGTTGTCATTTTACAGGCAACACTTCCCAAAAGGGAAAAACAGTTTTCCCCATGGCACTCAAGACCCCATCGATTTGGGGTTGATCTCCATACCAAAGTCAATACACTATTTTAGCTATTCATTCTGCTCTTTTAGACATCAAAATAGTTTACAAACTGCAGTTTCATATATACTGATGGCATAAAGTATAGCTGGAAAGTAGAATGTACTTTTGTTCATTGTCAAGTTTTATGTTTCAGCTGCTGCCTGCAGCAGTGGGTTATTTGCTCTGATTCCTTGAGTGTACTTCAGCACCTTCTCTCATGCACCATGCCCAGGAATGCCTTCACTTGCTCACTGATGCTGACAAGCTGATGATTGTAGTGCAGTTTTAGGTCCTTATCTTTTATGCTTGAGTTATGACTGAACTGATCTTCAGGGGAACAAAGTTAGGTTTCTGAAGCCCCTCTGCCAACTGGGTTATCTCCTGGCACACCTGTCTTACAGGGAAGTCATTTTAGCCATATTGTGTATTGGGTACTACCATTTTGGACACAGTCATTTCTTATCTTCAGGTCCTACCTCATTTTGTGATTGTTTTCATGAGCCACTGATAGTGTGATATGCTTTAATCTAGTGACTACTACTACTACCACCACTACTGCCACTGCCGCCACCACCACCACTGTTATAGACCTTTAGTAACATCAGCCTTACAGGAATTCAACACCGTAGTATAATGTATGTTTTGTGTTATTCATATGTTTCTTGTTCCACAGATTGTGCTGAAATTAAGAATGGCAGCAACAGTTCTTGAAATGGATACCAAAATAGAAATCAGAGAAGAGGATCTTCCCTCAGATGCAAGTTCACAGAATCACAGAATGTTCTTTCACAAGAATGTTGCAGTGAACAGAAAGGGTAATGCTGTGCCTCTGGATAATAATTGTGATATGGCAGTCAAAACTGAGACTCCTTTTACGCACCTCTGTTCACAAAAAGAAATGGATTTTCTAACTGAAAATCTAGAAACTGACATTAAGTTTGAAACAGTTACATGTAGCAACACAGATATAAAAACTGAAATTGTGGAACAGACTCTAGTTTCAGACCTTGGCTCACAGAGTGAAACAGAAGATTTTGTAGTGAATATTAAGAAATACAACAGTGATTACGAAGTGGATAAAGTTCAAATTAAAGAAGAATGTTGGAAATTGGAAAGAAAAGCTTCAGCTGCTTGTGATGACTTTAAGGTACCTTTTTAGAAGAATCTACTAGAAGTAGACATTTTTATTTTGCAACTTATAAAATAGTTTAAGAGAAAGTGCTTTAGATTTGCTGAAACAAATACTAATCAGTCAAAAATTCATTGTTACAACCGGAATTTGAACTGTGGTTGCTCTAACCACTGAGATAACACAGCAAAATGCTAGTAAAACTAAATCCCCCCAGCACAACCAGCCTTATCGGTCCAAGGTCTACCGGGTGGCTGCTGCCACCCCCTCTACTACCCACTACTGGCATCATGAGTGGGGTGCAGTGCTGGAGGGTGTCACATGGTGAGCACCCTGGACCCTCCTGTCCAGTTACATGGTGCTCGCAACTAGGGGCTGCTACTTCTTAGTCAAATAGCCCTCAATTGTGCACCCTGGACCAGATCTCCTTATACTGGTACTGGGAATCAAACCTGAGTCTCCTGCTTGGTAAGCAGCAGCACTGCCCCTGTACTAAGCAGATGGGCAATATATTATAAAAAAAAAACACTACTACACTAAATTCTACAAGTGACTCACATTTTTCCTGGTAAACCACAAGGAGATCTCAAATTCATAAGAGAGAATATACCATAATCATATTTCCAATACTTTTCAACATAAATTGCCACAATTGCCAATGTGTTCAGCTTCATAACATTCTTTATCTAAATGTGCAGTGGTAGTTGATCTTCCAACTTGGGTAGCCAATATGCGGTAGTTGTTATGATTCCAAATCCGCCACTCCAACAGCTTGCTCGGTCGGTCTTTTGGCGATGAGACTAAGAGGCGTGTCTCGAATGCACAGAAGATGCTTGGAAATGATTTTACTTTCTCCCATAAATCATTTTTTATTTCCTTCGATAACATTTCATCAATTATCCTTCTTTACAATAACTGGCCTTCTTTAAATGAATAAGGTAAAAAAACTTGATCCTTAACTGCATCTATTCTTTGGCTATATTTATCCTTCTTCCCTATAATTTATTCCTGTTGCTAGCTTTTGTTATCTGTTGTTAGGTGAAAAGTTTTGTAACAGTCTGGGTTTATCAGTTGTTTGAACCACAGAAGCTGTAATATCCGGACATTGCCATGCTGTTTATCCATAGCATACTAAATATAACAGAGAGCTGGTTTACCTTACTTATATAATTTAACGTCAATTCTTAACAAACAATTCATAAATTATCATATAATAAACTTAAATGTAACAAAAAATTGTGAATTTGGGGTATGACCTAAAATTACTGCCACAAATACATATTGCAACATCATGTTTGTATATAATTTATACTATAATCGTAAAAGTAAAAGTCCTGTATTTTATTTGGATACAAAAATACAGGTGTGTAAAGTAAACAACGAAAAGAATGAAAAGAAAAATGAGAACCTGTTTGACCAAATGTAATACATGAGCAAATATGTCCTCTACTGATAAAAACAGTAATTTCATTATTATTTTTTAAATGCAACCTTTTGTGGTGGATGGCTTATGTAGCTGCATATATCTACTCAGAATAAAATGAGAACTTCTACTTTTGTAAGAAACTGCATGGTACAAATGCACAGAGCTTTGACTATGAGTGATTATCTCAAAATCAATTGATTATTGGTGCCTTGTCAAGTAATTAATAATGGCATCTTATTTTATTTATTATTTTAAGAGGCAACACTCACATGTTTGTTTTGAAGTAATATAAGAAGCAAACATTTGAAAGCTCATTTATGAAACTGTATGTAGCACCATGTAAAGGATGGTGTTACTCTTATTTCATACTACTTGCACCACATCTCTCATGCAGGGAAACTTCTGAAGCACCCTATATGCCCATGTGGAAGAAAAGGGATTTTCAATGGCAAAATTGTTATACAAATTATTTGAATTTTACCAAGAACAGTTTGCTTACACATACACACATTGTGTTTTCGGGCTTCAAAATACTCTTTGAGAAAATGGTATGCAGGTGCATAAAAATACCATGGAAATCAATGAATATTGTTTCTCCTATTTTGTTTGGAGGATACCAAATATTTTTATTTTTAATAGAATAAAATGCATATGCATTAATCTTGAAAACTATAAACAGAATTAGGCATTCATAATATATAACAAGAAGCTAGAAACAGTGATCTGCCGCAACCAAGTCGCCTGTGGAAGTACATTTTGCCAGCACAGTCGACCACCACAGAGAAACCTAAACATGGGTCAGTCAGACACCTGATGTTATGTACGTAAAACATAAGTGATGTCATTGTAAATAATTCCAAGTCAACATTAAGTTAAGTTGAAGGTGTGCCTTAGTTTACGATAAGTAACATGTGTTGGTTCAGGTAATTAAAACTTCTACTCAAAGATATAGGGTGATGTTGGACAGTTAACTAAGACTATTGATTGTGTGTCCTGTTACAGGTTGTGGACCTCCATTCAGTTAAATCATCGCAGTAAGTCTGGGCCATAAAGTTTTCTTAGACTGTATAAACTTAGGCTTTCAGCCAGTGTCCTGTCTATTAGCTAAGTTTATCTCTTCCGGGCTTGTAGGCCATGGACTAGAAGGCATTGAAGATACCAACGTTTCCCCAAGTACTGTGCTTGGCATCTTCAGACAACACATCATCTTACCCTGTAGATGCCACGCGCAGTACTTGGGGAAACGTTGGTATCTTCAATGCCTTCTAGCCCATGGCCTATAAGCCTGGAAGAGATAACCTTACCTAATTTCCTTTGACATTTTTATGTGAAGCATTATGGGCTTAGTTTCATGCACAATATGACAATAACAGCCGAGTTATTCATATCACAATTTGATTCTGATATTAAGGAGCACACGTTCAAACAGGATAAAGTACATGAAACTTCAGCCTGACATAATTTATAGCAAAATAAATACTATTATACAACAAAACCCATCCTTAATCGATCCTTTGTTAACCTCTCGAGCGATGGCCTTTTAAAACATCCGTGAGCCAAGAACTGCTACCCAATATCCAGCACAGGGCATTTAAAGTGCATTGTATATACACAGCTGTATTTTGTGTAAATATTAAGTTATTTTAATGAAACAAAAACTGGTATAAAACTCGTTATTTGCAGTATAAATGTACGTCATCAGCAAAGTTGAGTTGTATTTACAAAACGTTGAAATGGCACAATTTTGTTTCACTGGTGAAAAGTCAACTTTGCTCTGTCGAATGCATCTAATATAAGTTCTCGGAAAGAAACAGTAAAGAAACACCCATTGTATGTGTGGCTAATGTGTCAGCATACTTGTAATAAAGAACTACTGTATGCATGGTCTCTTGAGTCATCAGAATAGAGCAACATTGCAACTTTTGCTTACGCGAGTTTCGTAACTTAGTAGAGTCCGTGTCTTTCTTTGTTGAAATACATACGTATACTTTCCTGCTTGTAGCTGAAGGGAGAAGTGGTATAAAAAGGTGTTTTTGCACCAACTGGAGATAACTATATACAATTGTTTGGTGATTTGGACAGCTCTCTAAACCCACACAGGACAATGACCGACCTTGACTTCCGACTATAAATAGCTCACAGCCTAATTGAACAATACCACGTTGGGGGTTGAAAATCCAAAACCCCTGCACCCCTCAGACTTCAAGGAAAACATTATCCTAAAAGGATACCACCAACAGCAAAGAAGTCCCGCCCATCTTGAAAGTGTTTCGTGTGCCGCAAGAAGGGAATTCGCGAATGTGGAGATGTACCTACCCTTATAAGTTTATCCCTGTTTTGAGGTAAATCACTGCAGAAAGAACATATTAAGGTAAGGCAATAAAGTATATAGACTTTACTAAAATGTTTCATAAAGGGAAAATTAAAATAAGTTGAGTTGGATAAGAGATAAATAAGGGTTAAATGCTTAAATGCACAGGATGTGTATACACGCCCATATCGCTCATCCGTCATTTTAAATGGACATGATTTCACGTCCATATCCCTCAAGAGGTTAAATGGAAATTTGTTGTAAATGTAAGTATTCTTGATCCCATGAATTTAGGATGTGAAACATTTTAAATTCTCTTTATTAAGCAGAAACTGTATTAGGCAAACATCACAAATCAAAATATGCCGTTTAACTGAAGATTTCCATGTTACAAAATTAAGAATTGAGTCGAATTTTCAGGTGTCCATTGACTGTCTCTGTTGTCGTTCAGAGCCAATGATTGATTCTGTAACTAAAGTATATGAGGTTTATTTGGCATATGTGCATGATCCCCTGAATATGGTTGGGAGGGAACTTTAATAGCCAACTTTCAATCATTTGCAGACAAGCTAATTAGTGACAGACTATCATTACAGATGACAAGTGTTCTTAAAAATTGAGTTTTATTCCTGGATGCTCTTTCACTGCTATGTTTCTCAGCATTCTTTTCTACATTAGGAGTGAAAGACTGATTTCTTTTGCTCACAGCCCTCCTTAAAGCTTGAGGCTCTTTCACATACCATAAATTTACAACATGGGACTGCTGGCTTTGCTTCCCATCCAAAGGAAGCCATGGTAACGAGTTTTTCGCTCAAAAAAGTCCATTGTCCTCTGCTGAGTTTGAACACAAACCTTAATAACCTTAAGATACCAGTACTTTACCTCACGTTTGACAACAAAGCATTCTCAGTGCAAAACAGATATAGGTTCATGTATGAAAACCAAAGCATGCCTGATTCTGTAGATGTCGGAAGAGATTTCCGAGTCATCCAGTCCCTAAATAAAAGAGAATGTGAGTGAGTATATCTTTTTCTCTTTAAAAATACTTTCAAAGTTACATTAAATCTCACAGGCCTGTGTTCTCTTGTTCTCCTACTTAAACATTCAACTGCATAGGTGATTGCTTTTTTATTTTTGTCTCTGGTCTTTCCAAATGTGGCTTAATAATGGCACACCTTTAAATTTACATTGATAATTTTATTTAATTTGAGAATAAAAATAGAAGTGAGTTTGTGATTAATTGGGCTCATATGTTCATTTTGCACCACCCAGAGGCATGTGTATATTAAGGGATTCTACAGACGCAAACAAGATGTTAACTTCTGGACCACTAATGGAACTATACTGGGAAGCAAGAAAGAAAATGGAATATATCCAAGTAACAGGCATAGCATTAGACTACTACTAGAATAAAGATAGTGCTAGATCTTAACGAGAGAGTAAAATGGTTTATACTTATGATCAGGATAAATTGAATGTAAAGCAGATCATGAAGATGTTCAAATTACACAAAACTCAAGTATATGAGATTCCAAAGGAGGAAATGGAAATTTAAAATCACTGTGCTTATGAGATATAAAGAGAGAGAGTTTAAGAAAAGGGGGAACCAGGATGTTAATGAGGTAGTGTAGGAATGAGGACAACAAGATCACTGCATCTCATAAGTATACTAAAGAGCTGATAAACTGGGTAAGAGTGTATTCAAAGTGAATGACGATTTGCGAGTATCTGCAAAAGTCATCAGATAGTTTTAAGTGCTGAATCAAGCAACAATATCAAAGCCATTTGTAATGGAATTACTAAACTACCTTCCATAATTAAAAAATACAAAACCTGAAGGCAGCAAATGGCATTGAAGGACACTTTTTCCATGAGTTACCAAATAAATTGTTTAGTTTGAAGCATGGGGAATATATGGGAGAAAATGACTCTCGTTCTTTTTGTTTTTACTTTCTCTACTGGTAAATAGAGGAAGTATTGTATTCCACCCAAAAATTCGATGTCGAGATTTCACCAGAAATATATGTTTTGAGACCCCCTGAATCCAAAAAAAGAAAAGAAGGCATTTTTAGAAATAGATACATGTGTGAGTCTGTCTCTGTGTCTGTGAACAGCATAACTCAAAAATGAAAAGTTGGTTAAAATCCAAAGTTGGTATTTAAGTTTAATGTCTTTCAGGGATGCGACGCAAAGATTTTGAAGAAAATAGCCCCATACTAAACTACCCTTTACATGGAAAATTTTGATTTTCTTTGATTTTTATTAAAATGTCATGTTTAAGATATTTGTATGACAAATGAAATGTATCTTTTGAATTTTCTGGCTTTTGCCCATGTAGTCTGGATTACTCTGGATGACTTTTTAATAACTCGTAAACCGCAAGAGATAGACAAAATCTTATTGTTCAAAAAATATAGATCTTGTTGAAACACAAAATTTATGTCTTGCTAATGTGTTTTGTAGAGTGAACCTTGTTATTTGTGTCAGTTTTGGAAAAATTAAAACTTTCGTTAAATGGAACATCGTTGTTCATTTTTTTATATGTTAAGCATGCAAAGAGAATGGGATCTCAAAGCTTTAAAAGATTTGACTATCGCTCAAAGGCTACTGGACTCTAATATTCCCCTTGTACCTACAAGGAAATAAGCAATAAGGTAAATAAGGAAAATTGAAGCTATTAACAGTGAAGCAACAAGATTCTAAAGTAAGAACAAATTAGAAACTAAAAACTTCATGTATCTTAGTAATGTTGCAAGTTCTTTTTGCACAAACTGACTCGAGTTTCAAATTGTCTCCAACTCATTTTCAAAGCTTATATAAGTCAGTTTGTGCAAAAAGAACTTGCAACATTACTAAAATAAGTGAAGTTTTTAGTTTCTAATTTGTTCTTACTTTAGAAACAATAAGATAATTTGTACAAATGTTTATCTCAACTAACACGAAGAAGATAACAGGAATAAGAATTTGTAAGAATGCTTAGTACAAGTGTAGAGAAAGTCTTGTGTTTGCAACATGTCAGATTTTTTCTTTTGCTCTTCTTTTTTTCTCTGTTGTAAGGTGAAGTTCAGAAACTGCTAGCGATTGGTTAGGACTGCTGCTAAGCTATGATGATTCATAACCATGGACTTTTGTACCCCGCCCATGATTGGAAATACAACAAAAGGGAGTTAATGTCATCTAGTGTAATAATAAAGAGGCAAAAATAGCATATTTTGATATTTTTAGATAATGCAACATGTCATTTGCAAACAGAACTGTCCAATACGTAAGTTGCCTAACACTTCATGTGTTACTCAACTATTGAACCATGGCATCATTTAGTATGGTAAAGTATATATGTAAACTAATAATGCTTGCCAATATGGACTCGGCATGAACCACGTCTGAGATAGCCAAAACCATGTTGATTCTAGATATAATAATTTGTATAAGCTAAGCTCTAAAGAAGTTGTTACTACAAGAAGTGACAAGTGTTTTCAAAAAGCATGGTTCTAAATGGTCATATTATTAATGAGAAAAATAAAGCTGAGCTATAACCTATAGAGGAAACAGCTTATTGGAATACCGCAAAAATCAACCATGTCATTTTTCCCATTATATACGTTAGTTCAGGCTATGAGCAATACAAACGGGAAGTAGCAGGTAAGGGGATGGTGCAGATGAGAGGGGAATAAGTTGCATCATTGCATTGCCATTTTAGTTTTCCACAAATCTATTACCAAACAAAATGACTAAGTGTACAAGCAGTTCTATATGTAACACGGGAAACAAATGCTTCATTCCTTTTTACCATTTTCACTAAACTTTCAATTGGTTTTTGTGTACTAAAGTGCAACATGGCAACTGCAAATGGAACACATTGGTGCCAAATCTATTGTGTTACTTTTCTTGTTCGTCTTGTTCAGAACCAAACAGTTGGAGTTTAAAGTATGACAAAGTGTGTTAACCGATGATTATTCTTTCACATTAGTGTGCTGTATTATTAGTGAAATAGAAGCATCACTAGAGCGTTATGATATGAAAAAAGTTTGTAAAGCCCAACAACAATGTTGCAACACTACATGCCCAAACACGTGATGGGAAGTACATCCGGTTTGTATGGCTCATAGCCTGAATCTCTGTATAGCATGGTGTGGTTATATTTGGTGATATTCCATGTTAGGTTGCTGCCAACTTATATTAAATATAACCATTTTAAATCTATGGCCATAGTTGCCCTTATTACATCCGCTATGTTGCCACAGAAGTCCTTGTTTTTGAATGTGTTGCAGAGAAGCCAACTGATAGATTTTAGAACAAGACTCTGTTTATATGACGTACTAATTATTTAATCTATGGACGCCATTGTGTTGCTCATGTTTGCATGACTTTGTCTGGGATTCCTTTAGAGCAGCATATGCACTTATAGTTAGTTATTTTTGTGTTCTCAATGCAGTATTGTGATAAATAGATATTAGGATATTTAGTGTTTGGGAGAGATTTTTATCCAAAAGTGTTGGTGTTGAACTCTCGGGAGCTGCTAATAAGCTGTGTCCCCTATATATCAATGAAACTGCTTTAAGTGGAATATGCCAACATGGATCAGCAGCAAGCAGGTGCACTGTCATCTTACAGTTCTTTCTTGCAATGCGCAGTTGGGCACCATGTAACTAATGTGTGATGTTGGCTTGTGAATTATAGCAATGGCTACTTCATCTATCCCTCGACCATCATCCCCATATACTGTTCTCTTTGATTTAGAACAACAGTATCTGTTTATAGATATAGTTGGTGTAGTGAAATGTTCAGGATGTGGCAAGGCTGTTCAACTTACAACAACACCACACTACTCAACGCAGTGAGTAAGGTAGCCAGCCATAAGGGAATGGAATGTGATATGATCATAGAGAATCTCAAAGAAACCATAACTACTGAAAGTGAGTTTCATTTTGGGGTTATTGTCTTGTAATATGATTGGGAAATGAACTTCTTTCTTCACAAAAACAAGCAGATTTTTACTTAAAATTTCCTCAGTCCAAATTCTCAGAACTACATAGACATGCTGCTACATATTAAACACATTTGGATCTTCCTTTCATGGAAGTTTGAAAACATTGTTGTAATTAATTTAATTTAAAAGGTGAGTTAATTAATAACACTGAACAACACTTAACACTTGTAAGTGTTGTTCAGTGTTATTAATTAACTCACCTTTTAAATTAAATTACATTTGGATCTACTTAAGTGTGTGAGTACTTTTTTCATTAATGAAACTTGTAGACCTGCTCACAGAAGTTAATGGCAATGATTTCAAATATAGACTTTGATTTGTACAACACACAGTTAATCCAAATCCTGCAAAGATAATTGCAAGGAAAAGGGTACAAAAAAGCTCAACATCTGAATCATGATTGAGTATAATTGTAAATACAGAATGTAGCACCAGTATATATTCATAAGAAGAGCTACAAAATGGTATGTTCATTTGCTCTAAAGCACCCAGTAGAATGCAATAAGAGATATTTCTGTTTCGCCTTGTGTACACAGTCAGCAAAGGTGCAAGTCTTCTCATACTGCAAATCATACAACTTTGCTGCCACTGTCCTTCCTTCCACCTGTGTTGACCTTCCAGCAGTGCGGTCATCAGGCTAAAGAGTATAACCTCACGGTGCATTTAGATGAGGCTGCCCGAGGTACATAGTGATGTGCAACCTGAAACACACTAAATGGAAGTATCTAAGATGTCTTAAGTGAGAATTTTAGGCAAAGTTGGTTAGGTGATAAGAAAATGGAAGAAAAGGCAAGGGATATGACTGAGTGGTAAGAAGAATGTATGTTAAACACTTTATCTAGATGATGTAAAAAAGTTTAAAGGAACTGCATTAATTTGCACTGCGATAAAGTGACTCAAATGTTTGGTGTAGCTTCCCAGGCTAAAGTGTTTGTGGAAAGTGAAACAGCTAAGCAGCATTCAATGTATGCATTGTTATGTTTTGTATATGATGCGGTTTTTGTATGTAAATTACCAGAAATGTACAGTGCTATGTAGACTCGTTTTCTATCTACAAGGTCGTGGTAACAGATGGAATGCATATATCAATGTTTCTTTATCACAATGTATTTATTTATTAACACTTCGATATTTTACACTCTCAGCACCATATTAAATACTTAAAAACCTTTATACTTTTTTTTTAATTTGGTAGAATTTACGCTGGATAAAAGTTTGGTGAAAGTTCCATGTTCACATGCTACCAAAACACGTCTTATCACCTTGAACATATAGACGCTACTGAATCGTTTCTTGGCGTCGCTTTGGCACGACACACCGCCATTTTCGTCTTTATCCGCGGTATTCATCCGCGCAACTAGTTCTTTCTCTTTAGGGAAGTGATCCCAATTATCGTCTCCTATTTTTATTATGGAACACAAACAATTCTAATATTTATACACTTTTAAGAAACATTTACATGAACTAAGTAAAAATTGAAGCTATTAACAGTGTAGCAACAAGATTCTAAAATAAGAACAAATTAGAAACTAAAAACTTCACTTATCTTAGTATGTTGATATCCTTTTTCTATTTTTCTGACCCCAGGGGTTTCAAGCTATATCCAGCTCATTCTCAAAGTCATATAAACAAAAAAAAAAAAAAAACAAAAAAAAAAAAAAGCTGGATATAGCTTGAAACCCCTGGGTCAGAAAAATAGAAAAAGGATATCAACATACTAAGATAAGTGAAGTTTTTAGTTTCTAATTTGTTCTTATTTTAGAATTTACATGAACGATTTTCTATTGGGGTCTTATATTCTGTCTCATATGCCCCTTGTTTTGTTTTTCAAGTTGTCACCTATATTTACAATCTTGAAACACAATACAATACTTCTCCTTACTCCTCTGATGCAATCACTTTGTACAATATTTTTTTTTTTTTCTTTACAGTCTTCTTCGCTGTTTGTCTTTGTTTTGGCATGATACAGCATGTCTTTATAAATTTCACATATTCAATTACTACACAATATATGTTCAGTTGTTATACATCACATATTCAGTAATTATACAATACATATTTAGTTATTATACAACATATCCAGTCATTATACAATACATATTCAGTTATTGTACAACACATTCAGTTATTACACAACATATCCAGTTATTATACAATACATATTCAGTTATTGTACAACACATTCAGTTCTTATACAACATATCCAGTTATTATACAATACATATTCAGTTATTGTACAACACATATTCAGTTCTTATACAACACATACTCAGTTATTGTACATTTGACATTGACACAAATATAATTTAAGTGTATCATGGTTTATTATGTGGTTTTTGACTTGTATTCTTTGCTATGAGGAGAGAAAAACAGGATACAAATTTTGAGCTAATGATTATGATCATATTTATGGCAATATTTTATTCATTTCTTTGCCTTCTTTGCCTTGTAAGCTTATTATGTATAGGCAGGTCATTGAGTCGGTTCTTAAACTCTGATGTTACTAATGGTACTATTTTTCTTAATTGGGTTATTATTCATTATTATTTGCTTCAATATTTCTTCGAGCTTAGCATTGGCTATATCCATCTTAATTCATGCGCATTGCTTTTCTGATTATGGTTTTTCTTACTTCACTAATTGCCACCTCTTTGTCTCTTATTTCTATAAGAGAAAACTTCTATACTTATAATTATTCTGCAATTGTATTATTTTTCTTCTCAATTCACCCTCGACATCTTTGTGTCGAAATATTATATCTTTATCATCATAATTGATTCCTTTTTATTTTTGTCCCTGACATCCTTATGTCAAAAACATGTTATCTTTCGTCGCTATAATTCATTTCTTTAATGACAATTAGTGTCCTCATCTGTCTTTGTTGACAATGCTCTTTGTGGTCAATATAGCCAATGACTATGTTGATTTTCTTTCTTGTTGTATTTTCTAATCTGAACACAATTTCCTATAAGTAACCCATTAAAAATTATTTTCCATCATCTCTACTATTCCTGCCTTACACATTTGTTGGCAAAGACTATTTGGTCCTTTCTTTGTATGGCTTTAATTTATTTTTATGGTATCTTCCTACCAACTTGCCATTTGTATTCTGTAGCTCATACGTGTGGTCACCCAGCTGTTTTGTTATGACCAGTGGTTCCATCTTTCTCTCTGTGTAGCCATCACGGTGTCGATGTCAATTGTCTAATGCTTAGGGTTTGTGTTGTTGGTCATCCGGCCAGTTGTGACGAACTTAGTTGTTGTAATTTCCCTGAGTGTTGGTGGTGGTTGTTGTTTCTGTATTCTGTGCAGCATTTGCCCTATCCGGCACATTTTCATTCTGTTCCTGTTGTCTTACGTTGCCAGTGTACCATTGGTTTCTGCCCCTTTGGCGTGAACCTCTGTTGTATGACGGTCTTTGGTTGTTGAAGTATTCCCTACAGAATCGTATGTGATTCACTTGATGGGTACGGTCTCTTGGTCTTCCACGATCATACGTATATGTTCTGTATCTCGATTCACCCCTTGGTATTGTGTCGTGGTACCGCTGTCTTGTGTTCTCCATCCTTCCGCCATGATTGTGTGGTTGTGGGAAATGGTGTGCCCCTCTCCCCCTTTCATGGGTGCTCCTAGTATTTCTATCTTCTCCCTCACTCTGGTTGTTCGTAGCCGTGCTCCGGTTTAAGATGGGTGAGTTTGGGTGACCGTTCCTATGTCTATGCTCATTAGGCCGACCATTTTGTGTTTCGAAGGCTGTCAGCAATTCTATCATATCTGCAAAATCTACTGGCCTCGCAACAATTAACCCTGTTCTCACCGTGTCTGGGAAATGTCTTGTTATGCTGGTAATTAGTTCTGCTTCTGACAAGTTGCGGTCTAATAGCTTTCCTTTGTTGGCTACTTTCATAAAATAATCGACTAGCGATAACCCTTTGGTTGGATCGTATCTACCTGTCGCTAGCTCTACCCTAGTTTGGTTTTGCTTAGCTGGGCCCCAATACCTTGATAGGAATAAATTTCTGAATGAACTATACAACTCATGACCAGCTAGTGTTAACCTGAGCCATTCTAGTGCCTTGCTTTTTAAGCTTTTCTTGACTATCATCATCCTAAGCTCATTTGGTATCCTTTTCACTTTAAAATACTCTTCCATCTCTTTAACAAAGAGTTTTGGATCGTCTCCCTTCTCCTCGTCAAATGTAGGTGGTGTAATTTCATGTAATATGCTGTTGGTGTAACATGTGTTATGTGTTGTGTTATTGTTTGGTTGTGAACCTCTTTCTCTGTATGGTGAGTCAACATTTTGTACATTATTCAAATAACTCTCATCTTGTACATTACTTACATCTAAATCATCTTGTCTTTGTAGTGCATTCACAACATCGTTTACATTAGCCAAACTTTCTTTCACTTTTTTCATTTCTTCACAAATTGATTTTAAATCATTCTTTATTTCTAAGTGACTCTGTTTCATATCATTTATAGCATCCTGTTGCGAATGCACCACATCAGTCATCGTCTTAATTTTAGGAATTACAATTTGTTCTACAGTTTCATTAATACTGTCTTTCTTTACTACCTCAATCTCTTTCCTTAATTCCTCAGTTATTTCTGCTTTTACATTTGTAATCTTACAGTCTACACTTGTATTACATTCTGTTATTTCCTCTCTACACCTAGCAATTTCTCCTTCTAATACAATCTTGTTTTCTCTCATTTCTGATTCTGTTTTTCCCATCCTATCTCCTATGATTTCTATCCTAGCTTCTAAGACTTCCTTTGTGTCATTTAAGTTTTTATGTACTAATTTCAAATTATTTTCCATTACTTTCATATTTTCTTTACACTCCTGTCTTCCTAATTCTATCTTCTGTTCTAAGTTCTGTCTTCCTAATTCCATTTTCTGTTCTAAGTTCTGTCTCCCTAATTCCATTTTCTGTTCTAAGTTCTGTCTCACTTCCTCCATTTTCTGACCTAAACTTTGTTCTATGTCCTGTGAAGCTGGATAATCGTTGCTCGCTTCCTGGTTATTGGATCGCCATTTGAAGCTGAAGTCGTTGGTGACGTGATGTTGTTGGTCACGTTGATGTGGTTTGGTGTGTTGTCTCCGGCTAGCTGAGCATGATCTCTTTATCTCGGGTTTGCGTGAGTGTAAAGGACAACCCAAGAACAACTTTGCATATCATTTATTTCAAATATTTTCGGGAGATATGCCGATTCTATATGTGTATCTGTAGAAGCATCGCCATCACATCTGCGCAGCACGAACTCCCGTACTGCTCTCTGGTTGAGTACTGACTAGACGCTTCTCTCTTACCCACGCCAAGAAGACCGTTCGCTTCCAATTTGAATGTCATGACGTCATCCAAGAAAGCCTCGTATCCAAAATGTTATTTCTTTTTCCGCAATTTAAAAATGTCCCTTTCTATTATAACATGTTCTTTTATGAATTTCAAATATATAATTACCTTTTTAGGATTAACCGATGTTTACTTTATATTTTATTAAATATATCGCGCGACTTTTTAAGGTTGGTAGACTTGACTTTCGAACGTATATTTAAACTATGTAGTATGACGTCATGACTCGCTAATTTCAAACCAATAATGCGTTTATCTTACAAATTTAACGACTATTATTTACTCATATCCGGCAATTAAATTAAAACGTGTCTTTTTCAAAAGCCCATTCGATCGGAAATCTAAATTTCGGTATCAAATGCCCCCATTTATATTATTTTATTATTTCATAATAAAATAATGTAAATGTCTTGCCCGAAAGAAAAATTAAAAATTACTCCTGTATTTTGAATAATCGGCAACACTCCCATTGTATACAATTTTCAATTACACTGTTTTTTTTTTTGAAATTGTAACACATATCTGTACTAGATCCTTTAAGCACTAAAATGTACATATATTTATATAAATCCATTGCACTCTTTAAACAAGTTCTTTCTTTGTCTTTCTGTGATAACTATCTATACATCTAAATATTTTAACAAATGTTTTACAAAGTAAATATTCTGTTTTCTCTCTATGCGGAGATGAACATTTTAACAATCTTTCTGAAGCTGTTTTTGTGAGCTCTATACAATATATTTTTAAACTCTTTGAAGTATATAGCAATTCACATTCTGCATTTTTCCTGAATATGTAAGTACCTGACCAATGTATGGTTTTCAAGTAAGCTAACATTTACATTTTATCTCCAAGCTGATTAGGCGCCAATAGACAAATGACACTTCCAATTTTTCTTTTACATGAAATCAAGGTTCCAATGCACCACACGGTTTCTTGTATGGTCGAAGGAGTTGTTTATGCCATCTTCCCAGACATTTTTCATTTTTAACATCTTTTAATTCATAGGTATGATAACCAAATTTGGATATAATTTCTGCAGGACCTTTATATAACAATTCCATCCTTTTGTTCCTACCTCTCAAGGCACTTGATAACTTATGGTCTTTAATTTTCAGTGTTTTTGGTACCCCGATCAATATTGGTTCTGGTTCAATTCCTAACATTAATTTTATTGGTGCAAATCCAGTAGTTACATTAATGGTATGATTGATAATCTTTACTATCAATGGACAATATTTCACCCAATCCTTGTGATTATGATGTGTAAGTACACGTAAATAAATTCCTATATCTCGGAGGACACGTTCTGTTAGATTCCCTGATGGAAAGTATGATGAACAATAATTTAGTTTTCTCGAGTCTAATGTCACCCTAATCTTTCCATTGGCCTTAATTACAATACATAGGGGATTCACAAATTCTGAATTCGAAATCTCAATAACCTCATCTTCTAACATTGACTTTATAACTGCATCTACCTCTTCTCTTATTGTACTAGGGATAGCTCTCGCTTTATGTGTAAAAGGTTTGATGGGTATCATCTCAAACGAATGAGTATAGATATTACATTTACCAGGTTTCTCAGAGAATACTTCTTTATTTCGGATTAATATTTCAAACAGTTTATCCCTCTGTTGTTCATCTAGTTGATCAGCCTGAGTTACTTTTTCCCTCAACAATTCTTCTAAGTCTTCACTACTCTCCCTATCATAGTACCTAGTTGCATCAGAAACCCTCAAATTGTCTATGAAATCATTTTTATCCCATTCTACATTTTCTTCATTATCGACACTGTACTCTTTGACATTTACTTCAGTTAATTCCATAGCTCCTACTTTAACATATTCTACAAAGAATGTATCCCCTTGGATTTCTTCTTCCTCTTTTTCTCGTACAATAGTTTCTGAACTACTATCTTCCACAAAAGGCACTATAATGATCTCATCTTCAACTTTCATTTCTAGAATCATGTTTTTAAAATTCACCACAGCTTCCCAGGCATAAAGACAATCACAACCTATTATAATATCTGTAACAAGTCTTCCTACAATCAGAAATAAAATTCCTAGTATTCTCCCATTTATTTCAATATTTATCATTGCTTGAAATTTTTACTCTCTCTTTTCGTTTTCCCACAGCTAGCGAGCAATATATCCCATTAACTGGTAAAGACATTACTTTAAAACCACTACTTTGTAAATTATCATAAAAATTTTGTGAGCATACTGTGCTATTTGATCCCGTATCTATAATTGCATTGTATTGTTTTCCATTTACTCCAATTTTGATTTTAGGTGGATCTCCTACTTTTTCGTTTTCGTCAATTCTATTTTTCCATTCTCTTTTCTTTTGTATCATCATTTGCCTTCCAGGACTATTTATTTCCGAGTACTTATCACAATCATTACTAGGATACCCAGTTCTCACTGAAGGCGCGTTTGACCGGGTCTGGCGTTTCCCTGATTTTTATGTATGGCTCCTGTACTATTTCCCGAATTGTTACTTCTGTTTTCCTGCATTAAATCGGGGTTACTTCCTACCATGTTTTTGACCGTGTTAATGGCCTCGACCATTTCCGCATTTTCGGGGGAATTTCGTCCATCTGAATACCTTTCTCCCTGTCTTGGTGACCTCGGTCTAAACTCATTATCTCCGTTTGTCCAATACCCATCATTTGAATTTCTACCATGTCCAAAATAACGGCCCCGTCTACCTCGATCAAATCTATTTGTATTCATATAATTCACCCTTATATTTCTTCCCCTTTGATTACCATTTCTATTTTGGTGACGCCCTTCCTGGTTATATCTACCTTGATTTTCCCACCGGAATGATTCCATCCTTGGTACTGGTCCTTTATATCTTTCCCTAACCTCACTTCTATTCTGATAATACTGTGCCCCTTGCCCGAAAGAATTGACAGTTTCTTTTCCTTCATATGTATTTCCAAATGCGTGTTTTGGCTTATTGACTTCTAAGGCTGATAATAATTCTATCATTGCTGCAATGCTATCGGGTCGGGCTATGATTAGGTAATGTTGAAGCGTTTCCGGAAAATGTGGAGTAACTATATTTATTAGATCTTTTTCATCCAAGGGAGGATCCAACATCTTCGATTTTCTCGCTATTCTCATAAAATAGTTTACCATCGATTCCTCCGATCTAGGATTAAACTTTCCATTGCTTAATTCAACTCTAATATTAGCCTGCCTACTAGCTCCCCAATATCTGGTTAAAAAGATGTTTCTAAAGGTCCTGTAGTCATTATTGTTACCCATAGAGAGGCCTAGCCAATTAGCAGCATTACCCTTTAGGCATTTTCTTACTATCACCATCTTGTACTCCTCTGGTATACGTTTCACCGTGAAGTACTCTTGTAACCCTTCTAAAAAGGCTTTAGGATCATCTGAATCTTCATTTTCAAAAACTGGAGGTGTCATTTCATTTAAGACATGGTTAGGCCAATGTAAATTTGAATTGTCACCTATCCCTGAGCTATTTCCGAGATCAGAATGGGAATTACTGTTACCTCTATTTTGCATCGAAATGTCAGCTGATACATCTGGTATTGCCTCGTTTCTTGCAACTTCATTACTAAGATTGTTGTGATTACATGCATTTTCATTTAATTTCAAATTTTCTAAGGCCTCTTTTACCTGAGTAATTTCTGTTACTACCCCTTTTATTTGGTCTGTAACATCCTCCAAATTTCTAGCCTGCCTTTCACTTTCTACATCAGATCTCTCTATTCTAACTTTACACCCCTGTAACTCTTCTCTAATTTCTTCCCTGTCTTTATCTAACCTTTGTACTACCTCTTCCCTTTGTTTGTCTAAACTATATGTTACTCTTTCCCTTTCTTTATCTAATTTCTCACTAACTTGTTGACCTAATTTCTTTTCAGAATTCTTTACTTCTTGCCTTATTGTCTCTAATTCTCCCTTAACCTGTTCTCTATTTTCTTTTACTTCACTACTGACTTTATTAATTTCCTCCCTAACTTCTTCCCTAAAGGTTTCGAAAACTCTCCTCTGATTCTCCAATTGCATTCCCAATTCCTGTTGTCCCTTTTCTAATTTCTGTCCTAACTCTCTACTAGTTTCGTCTATCTTACTCATCTTTTGGCTTAACTCTGTTCTTAATTCTTTACTATTTTCATCTATCTTTTTACTTAACTCTGTATTCATCTTTTCCACTGTTCTTAATTCTTTACTATTTTCATCTATCTTTCGACTTAACTCTGTACTCATCTTTTTCATTATCGTTTGAAACATATTCTCTATTTCTGACATAAATGCTGGCCTTTCTGAATTACTACTAAACATTTCTGAACTACCTCTAGGTGTTTCTCTAACGTTCTGATCTTCTAATTCTTGGCATATTCTGCTACCAATTACATTCTGATTAAATTCTTCCATCCTACTTATACTTTCCTCAATTTCCGGACTTTCAAAACCTCTAAACTCACTATTACTGTCTTCCATTTCTAAGCTATTTACATGTGTTTTTCTACTCACCAAAATTTTCAATATTTTCACTATTTCACTTTAACTGCACTTAAACTTGTTCACTACACGTTTCACAGATGTTGACGCGCTGGGCACCTTCTTGTCTGCTGGTTCGATGCTGGCTCGGTCGTCTTGGGGTTTGGTCCATTCTTTCGAAGCCACACGTTGGGAAGCCAATTTGAAGCTGGATAATCGTTGCTCGCTTCCTGGTTATTGGATCGCCATTTGAAGCTGAAGTCGTTGGTGACGTGATGTTGTTGGTCACGTTGATGTGGTTTGGTGTGTTGTCTCCGGCTAGCTGAGCATGATCTCTTTATCTCGGGTTTGCGTGAGTGTAAAGGACAACCCAAGAACAACTTTGCATATCATTTATTTCAAATATTTTCGGGAGATATGCCGATTCTATATGTGTATCTGTAGAAGCATCGCCATCACATCTGCGCAGCACGAACTCCCGTACTGCTCTCTGGTTGAGTACTGACTAGACGCTTCTCTCTTACCCACGCCAAGAAGACCGTTCGCTTCCAATTTGAATGTCATGACGTCATCCAAGAAAGCCTCGTATCCAAAATGTTATTTCTTTTTCCGCAATTTAAAAATGTCCCTTTCTATTATAACATGTTCTTTTATGAATTTCAAATATATAATTACCTTTTTAGGATTAACCGATGTTTACTTTATATTTTATTAAATATATCGCGCGACTTTTTAAGGTTGGTAGACTTGACTTTCGAACGTATATTTAAACTATGTAGTATGACGTCATGACTCGCTAATTTCAAACCAATAATGCGTTTATGTTACAAATTTAACGACTATTATTTACTCATATCCGGCAATTAAATTAAAACGTGTCTTTTTCAAAAGCCCATTCGATCGGAAATCTAAATTTCGGTATCACCTGTTTTAATTCTACCTTATTCTGTTCCATTTTCTGACCTATTTCTTTTTTATTATTTTCCAAGTCCTCTCTCACTCCCTCTATTTTCTGACCTAAACTTTGTTCTATGTCCTGTTTTAATTCTGCCCTATTCTGTTCCATTTTCTGACCTAAACTTTGTTCTAGTTTTTCAAACATGATCATCATTAACCTTTGGTCTTTGCTTATTGCTAGCTGTTCCTCACTTTCTGTTTCTATTTGATAACTAGGCCTATCTGCCCCTTCCCCCACTCCTGTTTCTATCTCTTTTCGCGACATTTTAGTTTCTTTATTCAATTCACTTAGGGTTAAAAGTCCCACTACTTTGCCGCTTCTCAGTAACATAAAAATGAAAATAAACTGTATGTGAAAACAAAAATTTTTGATCCTACTTTTTTTTTTCGTTGCTTCGTCCTATTTACGTCTCCTGGGCAGTTGGCTTCGCTAGATGATCTCCGGTGCTTTCCCGCGTTGATTATCCGTGCATCGGTGTTCTGATGTATCCTTGATTATCCGTTCATCAGTGTTCTGTTGGCGATATCAAACGATGGTCTAATGGCGTCTTCTTTCCTATTGACGCAATGATATGGCGTCACTTGATGTTTATCGTGATTTCAATTCCCGTAATTTGCATTCCATCCTAAATTCGAGCTCCACGTTGGGTAAGCCATTTTGATGCGGTTTTTGTATGTAAATTACCAGAAATGTACAGTGCTATGTAGACTCGTTTTCTATCTACAAGGTCGTGGTAACAAATGGAATGCATATATCAATGTTTCTTTATCACAATGTATTTATTTATTAACACTTCGATATTTTACACTCTCAGTACCATATTAAATACTTAAAAACCTTTATACTTTTTTTTTAATTTGGTAGAATTTACGCTGGATAAAAGTTTGGTGAAAGTTCCATGTTCACATGCTACCAAAACACGTCTTATCACCTTGAACATATAGACGCTACTGAATCGTTTCTTGGCGTCGCTTTGGCACGACACACCGCCATTTTCGTCCTTATCCGCGGTATTCATCCGCGCAACTAGTTCTTTCTCTTTAGGGAAGTGATCCCAATTATCGTCTCCTATTTTTATTATGGAACACAAACAATTCTAATATTTATACACTTTTAACAAACATTTACATGAACGATTTTCTATTGGGGTCTTATATTCTGTCTCATATATTAACAACCTCCAACGTAATGTCATATTGGACGATGAATGAATGAAATGGGTGAAATGAGCCTGTAGTCTATGAGCTTAAAGTTACCCAACATTCGTCTTCTCAGGATAAGGAAAAATCTCAGAAAAAAGTGTTATCCTGATAACACCCTAATTGAGATTTGAACTTGGAACCTCTATACAGAAAATTCTTGACTATTGGAAAAAATAAGGGAATCCTGCATGCAGTCTTACTATAATTATTCTTACTCTTTTCATTTTTTACTTTTTTAAGGTTTTGCATGTAATAATTTATAGCAGAAGTACACCAGTACACATAATTGAATAAGCTATGCATAGTATTTTGGTTCCATCACAGTATACATATTTGTGCATCTTCATGGTTTACTTTTTTTAGCACAGATTTTACTTCATTAAACATAGCCTATCTTTAACTATAATATTGATCATCATCCTCATCATCCATACAAGTATTAGGCCCAAGGCCTGTTTACGGACTCAAAGCAGGATAAAATTCTCCATCCACTGCTTCCTAGCACATCCTAGAGTTCTTTTTCCATTTTATGATAATAAAGCCTGACTTTTGGGATTCTACTAGAAGCATTTATTGTAAATGCTTCTTCCAGTTGTGCTTGTACTGTTGAATATATTGAAGGACTGGTTCAACTTGTAGTTGTAGAAACACCTCCTCATTGTGTTTGTAATGCTACTTCATATATCCAGCCGTTGATCACATGAATCTTATTTCATTGGTTGCTATTCTAGTTTCATCTTTCTTTCTCATGGTCCATGCCTCGCTACCACAGCATAGAACTGGTCTAGCTAGCATCTTGTAGAACCATATTCTTGTATTCTTCTGTACTTGGGAAGTTTCATTGTGCTGTTAATAATTATTGCCATAGTTCTAGTGCATTTAAGAATTATGTCTGGTATATCTGCTTTGTCTACAAACCTTTATAACCAGGATAGGAACATTCATTTACTCTTTGGAGCAATTTATTCATTAAGCAACTTTTGCTATGGACAAGGTTTTTACCACAAAATACCATTATTTATAATTTGTCAATATTTAGTTCCATGTTATAGCATTCACTCACTGAACTGTAATGTTCAAGAGTCTCATACCCTTCCAGTAGATGACACATTACACTGTACAAAATTCCATTAAAATTATACGGACTTCATGGTACCTTTACAGTAAATTCAAGATACCTACTTTCTTTTTCATGCAAATGTCTTAAATATGAGATATTTTAATTTAAATCAATACAGAAAAAACTACTTTGAATAGTTATTGTTAAAGGAAACCTAGAAGTTGAAGTACCCTTTGAACCCTCAGTGTATATAATGCACATTTAGTGCATTGTCACAAACATTACACTGTGATTTGTATGCTTTCTGTATGAAAGATTTTATTAATTATAGAATGTTAGTTATTGTATTGTCAATTCACAAAATTACTTCAACTGTCACAGCATAATTACTGGCTGGACCAGGATGGCAGAACTTGTTAAATTACAGATTTATGAGCAAGAGATATTTAATTGAAATTCTGCCAGGCCTGTTCTGTTTTCCATGATCAAGGGTTTTTTTTTTTTTCCAGGCTCACATAATCGTCAGGTGCCAGTGAGGTACTGTAAGCTCAAGCCCAGAATGCTTCCTTTCTAATTTCCATCTCGCTGGTGTACTAGTCATTGACATGCCCCCTTTGCCATAGAAGTTATCATTATTAGTGTTCTCTTGCTGTAGAAGGCTCTTTATGGACATGGGCAGAGAGAGATAAGCAACAGGACAGCTACAGATGATCTCAGTATACATATGGAGGTTTTTCAACTTAGGAACAAGAAAGTTTTTTTATTGTAATATAAACCTAAACGTTCTGCTTCATAAGTTTCATCTTTGAAAAGTATGTTCAATTTTCATACAAAATATGTGACAGGTTTTGATGAAATTGCACACTTATGTAACTACATATAAGCTTCAATTCCATGTAAGCATTTCTTGATAGCTGTTATATTAGAGAAATATTATTCTTAAAACCCATATAAACCAAGAATCAGAAACCAAAATCTGTATAATGAATTGTTTTACTGCAATTAAATAAGCAGTGTCCAAAATTTTAAGCTATTATTGCGACACTGGCTGCAGAGCACAACAAAGGATGGTCTGGGCTCAGCTACTTAACACCACACACCAGGTCAGCGAGCAAACAAAGGTGACTCTATATGTGACTAACAACAATGAGCGCAGTGCATAATAAAGGGTTGCTGGAACCTTCCAGGGTTGTCCGGTGTCTGATGTGTTTGTGGAAGTTGTGTTACATCATCCTCACTATACAGGATGGAAGTGAAATAGTCCGTCAGACTTTAACAGCGAAGTTATCTCATTGTGAAATAACAATAGTCCAATACGAAAAGGCTGAAAAGTTTATAGTTTTCTAGAAACAAATATTTTTATCAAAAATATTTATCATCACCTGGCTGAATTATTATTGATTAAAGGTTCTTGATTTATGGCTATATTCATAGACAATTGGATAAACAACTTTTTCCTTTGGTATATTTCAATAGCTTCAACGGTTTTTGTGTAAATTAAATTTAAAAAACCCAAAATTAGTTGTTTTCTTACATCTGCTAGAGCTGGCAAGAGCGCATCGGCTGTGTCTATTTTCTTTGCGTGCGGAATATTCACTTAACCGCATGCAATTGTTTTTGTCGAAGGCGCAAAAGATGTGAAGTCTGAGTACAGGTATTGAATACTTGTTCTAATCTCTTATTTCAAATTAATCCCAATGTTATTGCATACTTGTTACTGCTAATAAATGTTGGTTATTAAAAGTGTGGTCATTTTTTGTTTCTAAAGCTACTACGTAAATAATGGTTAGTCCGTGACTGTGGGCGCAAACACCAGTGTCGAATTTCTTTACCTATATTTCTTCAAATATTTTTATATCTTTTGCACCTACTCACGCGCATCTTCTCTGAAACTTCGTGTTGAAAACTTCACTATTTCGAGTTTTGTGGCGCCCATAAGATTCTTGTTGAAAGTTGGAGTAATTGTTGGAAGCGAAAGTGCTTCCGAAAGCTTCTGCATCATATTACTCGTATATAAATTCCTTTTTTTAGATGTAACTAGGTACGTGCTTGCATAAAGCATATTTGTCCTTAAATCGGGTATATCAAGTGTTACAGTGAATTGCACACTTACCGTTTAACATAGATTTTATTTAAACGTATGGCAGTGGAGCGTGAATTCACATTAAAAACTATGCTTTCTTAGAGGTTTAGCAATTATTAGTATCACATTGTTAAATTCAATATGAAACAACGGTATTAACATAAGAGGTGTGTCACGTAACAGTGACATAACCTTTGCAACACCCAATGCACATTCATCACATATGTATGTACTTAATATCCAGTGTAGGTATAACCTAACCTAACCTCCAGCCTCAGCGCGAATGCTTCACATGGTACATACGTCTTACAGACGATATGAAAACTGCAGGTGTTCCCTACATGTGTAAGTGTTAGAAACAAACTACCTTACTATTTATTGTGGACATCAAAATCATGTTAGATCTCTACTATTCCGTAAATAAAGTGAATAAAGCAACTCGGGGTTGCTCAGTGTACATGCGCTCTCAGTAGACATGGACTTAGCGTGTGTTCGTTTCAATACAAGTGAATTTATGTCTTTCTGACTGATTGGAGCATATTTAAAGTTTCTTTGTTAATGTTGCTATCATTACTTCCTAATGCATGTAATACTGCAACCGGTGTCGGAAGTTAATTTTGCGTGGCGTTGAAAACAAGAATCCAATTCAAGTGAGGTTATCATTATCATGACAATAAGCCGCTCAAATAGAACAGGCCAGGTTTTCGGACATATAAATGTAACAAATAAAATCTTGGTAATAATGCGGAAATGTGAGGTGATGTTTTCGTACGGGGTAATCACCCCTAACCTTACTTTTTCGCGTAATTTTTTGGTGTCTGGCGCAGCGCAACAAAACATGAATTCAGTTCATGGTGAGACAGAATATTAGACCCCAATAGAAAATCGTTCATATAAATGTTTGTTAAAAGTGTATAAATTTCTAGTTCTTGTTTGGGTTTATCAGGAACTTATCTTTAATATTCAGGATAGCCAATGTTTTGTTGTTACTAGCTAGTCTGTTGTGTTCCATAATAAAAACTATTTGCGCGGATGAATACGGCGGATGAAGACAAAATGGCGGAGTGTCGTGTCAAAGCGACGCCAAGAAACGATTCAGTAGCGTCTATATGTTCAAGGTGATAAGACGTGTTTTGGTAGCATGTGAACATGGAACTTTCACCAAACTTTTATCCAGCGTAAATTCTACCAAATAAAACAAAAAGTGTAAAGGTTTTTAAGTATTTAATATGGTGCTGAGAGTGTAAAATATCGAAGTGTTAATAAATAAATACATTGTGATAAAGAAACATTGATATATGCATTCCATCTGTTACCACGACCTTGTAGATAAAAAACGAGTCTCATAGCACAGCCAATTCCCATTAATAATCATTAAAAACCGCATCAATGGTTAACATTACTTAGTTTTTATACAGCATTAGAATACTTCATTGATACACCGAATCAACAGGTTGCGCCACGTTGCCACACACCCGCCTTTAAACGCGATTATCTAGTTAACAGTGCATTTAATTAGAAAAACTTATTGGGATTTTTTGTTAGTTTACATCCGCTCTCTCACTTCTTTCAGTCTGGCGGATTATTTCACTTCCATCCTGTATAAGGAGGTGAGATGAAAGTTACAGGCATAAGTCGGTCAGTGTAAGTGAATGTGAGACAGCTTGAAAATTATGTCGCATTGAAGTGAAGAAGTTTTAACTAGTGCTAAGTGATTGTATTGAAGATAGTGTATGAGAGACAGAGAAAGTGAAGACAGACAGTGAAAGGAGTGAGCCAAGGCTGTGTGAAGAAAACAGTTGGGAGTTGTAATATCACATAATAAGGAAAATAAACTGAGAAAAGTAACTGGACTGGATTTTGTCATTTTTTCACAATATCTTTGAAGGATATTTTTAAAATACTACGTAAATTTTTGTCCCTTTGAGAAAAGGGGTTCTAGTTTTGGAAAAAATAATATTTGTTCAATTTGTTTGACATTTATCACATAAAGAAGTAAAGCATCCAATTTTCATAAGACTATGGCAAAAGTAAGGCAGTTAAGATTGTTTGTCATTTCCTGAATTTAATTGACATCTCCCCTTAATGTAATTGTAATAAAATTGATTAGACATCTCTGTGATTTCTGATCATTTACTTATGTCACAATTGCTTTATTTTTATGGTAGCTTTAATATCTTAGCTTATGATGCCAACTTTTGATACCAGAATAATTGCTTATCGTCAGTGATATTCACTTTGATGATAATTGTTAGATTTCTTTTAGCTTCAGCTTAGAAACTGAATTGTACATGCATCTATTCTCTCAGATTGAATTTGGAGGCCCAGCATGCCTAAACTCATACCTTAGATGCAGTCCATGCACCTATCCTTAGCAAGCATACCCTGCTCAAATATAAGTAACCTTCATTCTTTTAATTAATGGTGATACATTTTTCAAAATTTCAGATCATACATGGAAGCAACTGCTAGTGATACCAGAGTTAAATCACCAGTGCTCTTTGCTGAAGACTTAAAAAGGGGTGCAAGTTTCTGTAAGGTAAGGAATTATCATGAGCATGGAAAACCCAGAAGTTTCACGCATAAAGAAAGTTACATAACTGAAGTGCATACTGTAGAAAGCAACATTCACCCACAACAATCTGATAAATTTAACAGTGAGAAAATTGACAAAACTTCACATTTGAGACAAAAGAAATTAAATGACAACAAAAGGTCACACACATGTGTAGTTTGTGAGAAGAGATTCACTTGCTTGTCGCAATTAAAATTACATCATTTAATTCATGAGGGTAGAAGACCCCATGGCTGTCAAATTTGTGAGAAGCGATTTACGCAGCTGTCAGATTTGAAAAGACATACATTGATACATGATGGTAAAAGGCCACACAAGTGTCAAATATGTGAGAAGAGCTTTACTCGGTTGTCACATTTACAATACCATAATTCAACTCATGAGGTTAATAAGCCATATAAATGCGAGATTTGTGAGAAAAAATTTACACGGTTGTCATACTTGAAATATCATAATTTAATGCATGAGGGTAAGAAGCCACACAAATGTGAGATTTGTGAGAAGGAATTTACGCAGTTGTCACATTTGAAAAGGCATAATTTAATTCATGAGGGTAAAAGGCCACACAAGTGTGAAGTTTGTGAGAGGAGATTTACTGGATTGTCAGATTTGAAAAGACATAGTTTAATTCATGAAGGTAATAAGCCACATAAATGTAAAATTTGTGAGAAGAGATTTATTGTCTTTTCAGACTTGAAAAGGCATAATTTAATGCATGAGGGTAAAAAACCACACAATTGTGAAATTTGTGAAAAGAAATTTACTCGGTTGTCACATTTGAAATACCATATGTTAATTCATGCAGGCAAAAAGCCACACAAGTGTGTTATTTGTGAGAAGAGATTTACTGGCTCATCGGATTTGAAACGGCATCATTTAGTTCATGAGGGTCAGAAGACACACAAGTGTGATATTTGTGAGAAAGGTTTCAATCTATTGTCAAATTTGAAAAAGCATTTAAATTCACATAAATTGATTCATGAAGATCATTCAACTGACACATTTATTAAGACATGAGTAAATTCTGATGGTTTAATAACATGTGATTCATGAAGAGCATGGGACATTTAATGTTCTTAGAATCAAGCTGTGCAGTGACTAATGGGTTCTATTCCGTTTCCATTTGCTAGCTAATCTAAAGCCTTTGCATCATGACAGAAACTGCCATATTCTCACAGAAGGAAAACTTGATGACATGGGAGTAGTTGGAATGCAGTGCAAGGAAATCTCTGAGAAAGATTCACTGGGATAAAGAAATTTTGCAATCCTGGGTTTGGAATGCCACCAAACTTCTAAAAGTAAATCTGTATAAGATAACAAGAATTGCAAACAACATGTGAGTGTAGTTAATTTCTGCAATTAGGTTCTGAATAAATCTTGATCATCATATTGACTATGATTAATCCTTTAATGGAAAAAGTATTTACATGGCTATGGAAATAAACACTGGTTAATACTGTTGTGGCAGTTAAGCAACAAAGAAGGATAGCATGACAGTTGCCTCACTCCAGTGCCTTTGTAACTGCCACTATGGCGGTTAGAACAGACATCATTGCATGCATTTTCTAGAAGCTCTGTAACTTTAGGAGTTATTTTATGAGACAAGTGTAGAAATTTTTATTTCTAGAAAACTTGCCAGACTTTGCCTGGACTATAACAGAAAGACACACTAGAGTTGTATGTGTACAGTGAACAGTATTTGTGTTAATCTTACAATAGAACAAAACACCTGTGAGTTGCAGGTCATGACAAATTGTGAATTGTGCTAAAGATGAAACAGGACTGTATTTGTGATTCAGTTTTAGAGCAAATAAAGTGAGAAAAAGTAGCTGGACTTGTCATTTGTCATAATACAAATTCTGTTGAAGTTGGAAAAGAATATAAATTACAAAATCTTTGTATTAAGGTTGTGGTTATTTTACATAACATAGGACAACTGGTAACACACATTTATATGCAGAAAACTAATAAGAATATATCCTAGTGAACAAGTTTTTGTCATTATAGTTTTGTACAAAGCGTGTATGAGTACTGGTGCTTAAGGCTCAGTAGTATTTAGTTATTATGTACTTAAAAACTCGTAGACTTACAATATTTATCGGCATAATATGCAGAATTAATGGCAATGTTGCTGTATGTCTCCTACACAGTAGGCAACCAACAATAAAGCTGACAACGGAAATATGCACTTTAAACAACTAACATATTCAAGAGAAACAAAGTTGTTCAAACTGGAAATAATATTCATCAGATAGGACTTTAAATGAGGTTATGTGATTGTAGCCTTGTGTCATTCATTATGTAGCTTTAAAGTGTCATTTGATTCCATTATTTGTTATTTGACTCACAAAGTCGTGCAAACAAATCAAAAATATATTCCCAAATCAGTAATTATGCATAAATTGTGTTGCTCATGGAAAGAACTCATCTGCTGGCTATAAGATTATGTCAGTCAATGTAAGGCTTTGTTACTTATATTACACTTTTAAGATGTGCTGTTTTTTACCCTCCTTTCCATTTACAACATTTCGTAACAATTTCATTAGAAGTTCTGAGAGTTGGGTTGGAAATTGTATGTTTTTCAGAAACAAAAGCACTAGGGATCAATTTCTAAGTCTGGTGGATGATAATTGTACCAGGTTGTCATTGTAGGCGGTGCTTAATGTTTGATGACGTCAATCTGTGTAACAAAAATACAGGTAAAATATTAGGATGTGCAAAATGTTAAAGTAGGAATGTAGGGGATTGTGTGATAAGTGAAATGAAAATGGCGTCAATAAAAAACCTAAGCTGATGTTAACTGCAGAACAATGATCATCATTGTTGCTTCATTCATGTGCTTTGGTGTAGCCTAATGTCTACTGAATCAGAAACCTAAGCTTATGCAAGGGGAAAAAAAGGAATACATTAAACCAAACCTAATCTAGGACTCAAAAACATAACTTTACATAAACAATTGATTATAAGATTGATTTAGTGGAACACACATACATTTATTGTCTTAATAAACTAGAGATTTTAGTTTTCACAACCTGTGCATACCATGTGCTAGTTCTACACAGTACACAAGAAGAAGAAGGAGAAGAGAATATAGTACAGAACTTAGCCATTGTAGTGGGTTCTAGTTCCTAGCTTTGGTTGTCAATAAAGGAAAACAGTGTGGTTTGTCGACATTGCAGCTTTATTATGGTATGAAATAAATACCTTTTAGAAAGATAATTTGGGAGTATTTGTGATGTCGGAAGTACAGAAATGTTATCCAAGGCATTGTAATAACCTTTATGTTCAGCCGCTCTAAGATACACAATAAATGTGCCCAAACCAGCAGACTTAAGTATACAGTTCACATTTTTACTTTCTTTACTAGGTATGTATAGTGAGTAGGGGAAGTATTTTATTGCACCCAAAAACTGCTGTCAAGGTTTCACCAGAAATATATGTTTTGAGGCCCCCTGAATAAAATGAAAAGCATTTTTAGAAAAAGTCTGTGTCTGTCTGAACAGCATAACTCAAACCAAAAGTGAGTTAAAAACCAAACTTGTTTAGATTTAGTATCTTTCAAGGAACTAAAGCAAATATTTTGAAGAAAATTCCTCCACCCTAAACTATGGAACATTTTTCGAAGTTTCTATTTTCTCAAAAATGGCTCTAATAATTTTGATTAAAATGCCATTTTTAACACATTGTTATTGTGAACTAAATGTAACTTTGTATTTTCTGGCTATAGCATATGTAGTCCTGTTTACTCTTGATGACTTTTACATAACTCGTTAACCATAAGAGTTCAATCAAATCTTACTATGTAAAAAAATCTAAATCTCATTAAAACACAATTTATGCCCAAATATAATGTTTTGTAGGATGAACCATCTCAGAAATATTCCTTGCTATCGTGTGCGTTTTAGAGTGCAAACTTTTCTCAAATGGAAGATTGTTATTCACCTTTTTATCTGTTTGGCCATGTAAAGAGAATGGAATATCTCCTGTTTCTTATTCTATACCTGATTACCCTCCCTTATGTAAGACTTACACCCCCTAGGACCTAGAAGCCAGTGCCTATGGTCAGATGCCTATCGGAGAGCAGAGGAACCTCTGGACCAGACAGTGTAGACCTGGAAGCGGGTTGCCAGCCAAGCACCAGATATGATAGTAAGGAGGAGGATGATATGAAATGCAGGCAATAATCAATAAATGGAAAGGTGATGATGGAGCAATTGTGGAATAAGTGGCAGGGGAATTCGGAGAACAGATGCTTCAAGGTTTCTCAGGAAATCCAGTAGAGCAGAGGCTACACGGTTGCATCCTTTAGGTCCTTCTGTTTCAAGCCGAGTATAAAAAGTAATCACTTCCTTTGTATGTGCTCGAGAATGAATCATTATGTGCAAATATAAAGCCAAAGCTGTCTTGAATACTTCACCTATGGAGAGCTTTGGTATTGGCTGATTCTGTTGTGTGTCAAAGCATACATTTGGATTTTCCTCCATTATTGTATGGAACTTTTTTGCACAGAGTTTGTGCAACCTGTGGTTTGTTCTTAATTGGTTCTTTTTTTCCAAATCTTGTTCCTTCTTCAGTTTCAGCAGGCCAATCTTGCATGTTGAGCATGTATCTGTATGAGGAGTTTTAAATGACAAATTAAAGCAGTAATAGAAATGTGTTTGTATTTGGATAAAGAGCAAGTAAGAAGGCCTGACACTTCTCGTTTTTTGCAGAAACTCTTCCACATCTTGATTGTATTCTATTTTGATGGTAGATATCCCCTTCTGGACTTTTTTCTTGAATAGTGGCACTCTCTACATGATTTAATGTCATTCTTTACAGCCTTTCTTTATCTTTCGTGGTGCTGCGGTCTCCTCGGTTTTCAGCAGGTAACTTCCCTGTTACATGATGTTTAGTGGCCAAATGTGAGTCTGTCTTTAGACATCCCTGATGTTAACTGAAATGTTGCAGCACATACAGGTACTGTCTGGCCATCTTTTTTCCTTATGCTGTATTTTACTCAAACAGTATTCTTATTTTGCTTCTTTCTTGATGCTGCAGTTTGGTGATGTGATTACCACGTACTTTAGTAATAACTTGTCCTGATCAATTTTGTTTAAACTATTTACATAATGGTGAAAAGTTGCGATATCATCAGCAGCTCTGCACTGGTAACCCATGCGAACAGACAGTAGCTGGTATTTTCTTGTTCTTGTTAGACCTCTTGGGTGCTTTCACTTTCAACCATCTGCGCATTCAGTTACTTGTATATCATTTTCTGAATTACTTGCATTAACCTCCATGTTATCATTTAATAGCCTGCTCATTCAAATACGAACTTCCCTCTGAGAAAACTGGCCCAATATGAATAATTTTATAGGAGCTTCTTTCATGTGTAAAAAAAATTCCTGTTGTTTCTGGCATCAAGTATTCATCCAGTTTCTTTTTTTTTTTCTTTTCTTTATTTCTTTCTCACATTATCACTGACAATGACATCCTGCATTGTTGTTGTCCCTTCAGGTTTCTCAGAAGCTTGCACTGTTAGCGTTCATTGACTTTTGCTTTAGCTGACTGAGACCAAATATCGAGCTTTGCAAAACCTCAAAGATTTCAACACCCCATAACAATAGCAAATATTGGATTTTGACAAAATCGGTTCAACAGTTGATGCATGGCAATAAGCTTTATATGTAGCCACAAAAATTGTATTCTGATCAAATGAGCATTTATCAACTTTTGAAAAAATGTTCCTCATTTGCTCTTCAATAGTTATGTAAAGTTAACCAGAAGGATATATTGCAAATTCCTTATACTGCTTTCCCTCTACATTATGACCAGCCACTAAACCTTGGGCTCCAGCCAAGACAGTTAATATATATATGCAGCTGGCTTTACTTTCTCATAATTACAGTTACACTGAGAATGAGGACATACCTTATCATAAGAGATGTAAGTGTTATTTGTCTCTATCCTCACATTTCTGGTTTCTTCCCACAAAAATCCACATTGCGGAGTTCAATATCCAAGATTAAATTTTAGTTTTTCCAATATGTGAGGGTTTATTGCATATGCCTTATTATTTATGTGATCGTGTGAGTTCGGTAGCTACATATAATTGAGCTCTGTGTATGATAAGGTAATTATTGAGCCATGCATGATATTCTTCTCTTATGAACCATGATTCCATTTACATGAGTATGCTTTATCGCAAAATAACATCTTGGACTACAGAGATATTTATGCTAAAACTGGTGTGCAGTAAATCCATAGAGAAACAGAAACCTGCAACCTTTTACAAGCATATGCAAAGACATACAGGATTGTCATACTTGCATCATCTTTTGGACAGCTGACTATGTTCATTGTCAGTCTGGATTTTCCCAACAATGCTCTGCTACTGCTGATGTGTCATTAAATATGTTTTTTAATGCCTTGTATCTGGCAGTGAAGAAATTGGAATTTGTGCTCTCCAATACTTCTGCACAATAATTTTTTTGCAACAGGTCTTCAAGTGATCTTCATTCATCTCTGCACAGGACATATTGGTGTTTCTGAGATGCCTATTCTATATAGATGACAATTATGATCTGTGAGTAGTTTGAAGGCTGCAGCTGCTGGGGATTATTTCTGGGTTTAAAAGTAATGCATACCACTTTTTATTCTTGGAAGTTTTTTCTATTTCCTGTAGGTACGAATGTGAAAATCTTTTAGGGATTGTTTTATTGAAGAATATGAGTAACTAAACTTAGTCTTTTGTTCTACTGCTGTGCCTTTCTTTGCAAGGTTGTGTGTAATTTCATTACCCATAACCCCACAGTATGCTGGGATCCATTGAAGAAGGATAATTTTGTTGATTTTTTGAAGCTTTATTATCATTCTATAACATTCTCTAATTTTCGTATTTGAACATATTGCCTGCATTGCAGCTGTAGAATCAGAAAGGTGTTAATTAAATATCGTTAAGTAAAATTTTGAACATAGTTTATATAATGCAGAATTAAGGCCCTCACTGTCACCTGACTGGACTGTAGGTGATTTTTAAAACAAGGCGTGTACAGCAAATCTCATACTTTGGAAGAACTAAAATGAATATCAGGCAAAAAATTTGCTGACTTTTGTGTATAAACTCAACATTCTGAATTAAAATTTGCTGAAAAGGTGCCAGAAATGTGCAGATAGAGGGACACTTCTAACATTTCTTCAGGAAAGGTATGTGTTCATTATCTTAGTAATTGTAGCTGTGGGAACGTGAGGCGGTTTGGTGGGTAGTTATAACTGTTTCAGTGGGAGTCACAGGTCTGGTAGCTATGGAGTGAAGGAAAAGCAGTGCATATAAATTAGGGTAGCTGATAACTTTCATCCTGTCCAGTAGTAACAAGTTTGGTTTATATAGGACAAATAATGTTAATTTGCATGCAGCTAATTGAAATTAAGTATAGCAGATGTTTTCAAAATTATAGAGTAGGTTATATTTGTCAAAGTATAAAAGCAATGTTTACAATATTAGTCAAAAGCTACCAAAAATATAAATTTTTAACAGTGTTAAATGAAATCAGAGACAAACTTAGTAATATAAATATGATAAGATAAATATCTCTTCAAAAACTCAATTTTCAATATTTCAAGATTATAAGCATTGCCTGTTATTCTGTAGGGTTAAAAGTCATTAAAAACCTATGTTTGCAATAAAAGAAAAAAATTAATTACTATTCAATAAAAGTCTTAACATTTGGGCAGAGTAACATGAAAATCCCCTTCTGAAAGTATTCTGAATAATTTGAGATGTGTTCATAAATTGTTGTGACGAAAGACAAGTCTAGTTACTTTATTACTTTATTATCACTTTATTTCTCTTAAAATTGAATCACAATTGGCAGTTCACGACCTTTAACTTGAGCGGTTCTGTTGTATTGTAAATCTGACACAAACTTGGCTAGTGCTGCTTGACTGTTTACACAAATAGGCACCTTTGAAGATTAACTATCTAAAACTGACCCAACTCTTACTAAATTGACTCTGATGATACTAAAACTAACTCTCTGTGCCAATGTGCCTATTTAACCAAAAATTCAGGTAAAAACCTGGCATTTGAAGCTTCTTGAAGTCTGTTCTGACCCAATCATTGTCGCTGACCGTGTGTTGTTTACTAGTCAACTCTTACAAGCAGTATTATGAAGGAGCCAACAGTTGGGATTACCTTTGTCCATTTGGCCACCATGACAGTATTTATAGCATTTCCTAGTGTTTTTCACCAGTCAGCTTAAATTCTGTATAAAATCATTGTCCAGCTCAAGTAAAGTAAGAGATTATATGAACTACAATATAAATCTCTGTGCAGAAGGACATTTGTTTATATTTGGGAAGAGTGAAAGATCATTTGGAGCCAAATCAAGTGAATGCTGTGGACTTGGTGGCAATTCAAACTTCAAGTAATAGAATTTTGAACTCAGAGTTTAAGTGCATCCTACAACGTTGTGTTTGTGGTCAACAGCTTTCTTGTTTAACAAATGCTGATAAAAATAAAATCCTTCACCCTCTTCAGTATGGCTGCATAACACATTGCACTAGTTTGACCCATTTGCAAGGTAGTCTACTTCAAGAGCATACCAGAATACTTTAGCCATTTTGTTTCTGTTATGGAATATCCAGCAGTTTCACCCTTACACATTTGTGAAAGACAGCTGGTTTGTGCATAACATATACATATAGTGTTGAATCCATGTTTCGCTTACAGTGATTTGATTTTATAATTAAGTTTCATCTTAAACTATTCCAGTGATGAACATTTTGGTTAGCAATTAACTAACATTACCTTTATCTTGCTGTGAGCTCTCTCGTATGCAAATACTCATGTAAGGCATTTTAGATATAAGCCAATGACATCCTGGCAAGCTCTGTAAGCGCTCATATCTTAATATATACCTTATTTATCACATGTTGGAACTTTGCAATGTTTTGTTCAAAGTGTAGTTGAATGTTCATTGAGAACATCTGATGTGCATTCACACACACATTAACAGTGGAATATTATGCAAGACTACCACATACTTTGAAAGAGAATAGAATTGCTTTCATTGATTGTGTTTTTATACTACCAAAAATGTTTATTTTAATGGAACAGAATGAATGGTCTGATGGTAGACAACTTTGTATTTTTACATTATTACTGGAGCTATAAGCAGCTGTAGAGTGTTGAGGTTACTATAAAAATAAGAAACTGCAAGGTGTTCTTTTATATTTCCTGTTATTTAACTAATGACATGGACCAGTTTTCAACTAGATCAAAACTTACTTAAAAAAGATACAAGGTTGTGTTGGAACGTTAACTAACAGTGTATAGATGAATGTAAAATTATTCTGTTACAGGATGTTGACTTCCTTCCAGGAAACTCAAGGTAAGGTTCTGCCACAGTATGAATCCTTTTCAGAAATTCTTTTAAATTAAGCATTTTAGAGTTAATTACACTGAGTTGTTTTATAGCAACTTGATTGTGATAGTAAGAAGCAAAGTTTCAACAATGATACAGGACACCAAGCTTAAATGTGATACAACTTATATGGAAACAAATATGATTATGCAAGGTTCAGTGAGAATAATGAGCATACCATTGTTCATTTACATTGTCTTCAAGATAAATGTGCCATTCTTTATAGAAATCTTTTAAATATGGGTATTTTATTTATTTGTATCTTCATTTATGTTTGTTCCAAAAAGAAAATATATCATGGTAATGTCAATTGTTCAAACATGTCAATCGTTCAAACATGTCAATCGTTCAAACATAACTTACAATTGCAAGACAAAGACCAGATCATACTAAAAAATTCACCTACACTATTTAGAGAATTAGCCAACAAGGTAGTTTGGGTAGCTTTCTTGGTGTGTATCATTGACAAATTATTAAGATATAAAGGAGTAGTATTAACAATTTTGTTAGAAATGTAGTGAAAGCTCTTCATGTTAAAATTTAGTTGTATATATCCATTTACCGCTGAACCTGCTTTATATGTAATCCAGTTCTAAGTAATTTGTATCTATACATAAATGTTTGTAGTTCCCAGGAAAATGTGATTTAGAAACATGTTAATGGAACCTGCGTTATTCATAATACATTGATACATAATTCAGTGTTATGTGTATTACATTTCAATAAAATACAACTGAGTTTTGTGTAATTATAATGAGCATACAGCATACACTATCTTAAAAGAAGCTTGAGGCATATTTTCCTCATCCAGAAGCTGAGCAGGCAGCTTTCAGCCTTGGAAACAAAAGAAAAAGACGTCTGCTGGTACATCCGCCACCTTTTGCCATAGCAACAAATGAGAAGTGAAGATACAAGTTTTTGGTATCTGGTGTTTACTGTTGAACAGCAGTTTTGTCTTTCACTTCCCTGTTGCCTTTAATCAACCATGGAGAACAGAAAAAGGAAATGTTATACACTAGATCGGAAAGTAAAATTCATATGAGAGCTGGAACTTAATCCACCCAAAAGCAAAATTGCTTCAGGATAAGTAATTGCTTATACCATGCAGTGTATAGTCATCAGTAACAGAAATGCTATTTTAGATTTGTGTTTAAAATTGGGTGCAAAATCATCAAAATGCAGCCATGAGTAGGAAGAGAAACATACTGTAAAACTGATGCAAATGAAGTATGTAAAAGAGTGGAGCATATTAATTAATTGAAAAATATGTTTATACTAATAAACTCATTTGTCTCCAACTTCCCTTTAATGATATTAATAACAGGAGTAGTTTCAGAGAGGTTCTCTCCATCATCCAGCTGTTGATCAACTGGTTCAACATCAGGTAACAATTTGAGAGGTAGAACTGGAACTTAAAAATTCAATGCCACAACTGGGATTTGAACCACAGACCTTCCGCTTACCGGGCAGCTGCTCTACCACTGAGCTATTGTGACAAACTGCCAGAATGGCATTAAATTCTCAAACCAGTTCGTATTTCTCTTGGTAAACCACAAAGGCAGTCTCACATCAGAGACAATTACCCCAATGGTGACTTACTATTGTAAGTACTTTATATCCCAGGATTAAATAACCTTCAGATGGTAATTATTATTTATTTATGCCAACAAACTTACTGTTGGTAAGTTCTACCTCTCAAACTTTGCCCACACACGGCTTGTGTGTTTAAAAACACCAACAGTAAGTTTGTTGGCATAAATAAACAATAATGGTCTATTGTTCTTTTATAATTATAAAATAATTATAATTATAAAAAAATAATATTATAATCAGGTAACAATGTCTATGACTAGTCAATAGAAAAGAACAATAGACCAGGCAATGACAGTAAGGGGAAGCAGTTACTTGATGTTGAACCAGTCAATCAACAGCTGAATGTTGAAGAGGACCCTCTCTGAAACTAGTCCTGTCATTAACATTATTACAAGTAACTTGGAGCACAATGTGTTTATAAATATAGGCGTATTTCTCAATCTAGAGATATACTGATTTTGAAATGGTACTTTTTGCGCGGTTCCAGCAGAAATGGGTTCCACTTTTACCAATCATTGGTAACATGCTGAAAGCAAACAAAGATTTAGTTAAAATTGTGAACATTATGGCTGATTTCAAGGCTTCATCAAAATGGTGGCAAGGATTTAAGATACATCATGCAATCAGAGGAAAAACAATTTGTGGTAAGTCGAATGCTGTGGATGACGTCATGGTGCCACTCTAAAAAGGAGAGATTCTACCAGGAATCATAAGCAATTATGTATCAGCTTCAAACAAGGCCAAAGTTCAAAATATTTTCTTTGTGCATATCTTTGTAAAGTTTTACACATGTAGGCCCACTGTATTCTTTCTTTTAATATGATACATTACCAAAATCCCTTTTCTAAGTAATTCTGAGTCACAAGTAATCTTGCCTCTTCCCGTTAATATACTCATAAATCAGGTTCAACTGTGTATGTATTTCATAGTTCCATGCTTAGACTTGGTGCTGCAATTATAAGAAGAAGAAGAGCGTTGTGTCAATAATAATTAGTAAAATATGAGCTGAAGCATTCTTGGCAATGAACATACTCCAAGTGTTCTCAGGATTCCAGCCAGGTAAATAATTGTACATATCAGCCAGCTGCTTAATAGCTCCCATGTTCTACCAGGTTTGTGCTAGTTGGATAGTCACTTACAGCCTAATGCCTCCCTTTTTACTTTCTCTACTATATATAGTAAGTAGAGGAAGTATTGTGTTCCACTCAAAAGTTTGATGTTAAGATTTCACCGGAAGTATGTTTTGAGGTCCCCTGAAACAAGAAAAAAGGAATTTTTAGAAAAAAGATCTCTGTGTGTGGTTGTGGGTGCGTAGGAACAGCATAACTTGAAAACAAAATAGTTAAAAACCAAAATTGGTATTCAAGTCTTTTAAGGATGCAACACAATTTAGAAAATAGTTGCTCCACTCTAAACTACCCTTTGCATAGAACATTTTTAAAAAATTTTGATTTTCTTGAAAATGGTTCTGGCGATTTTGATTAAAATGCTGTATATTTAAGATATTTTTGTGACAAATGAAATGGATATTTTGAATTTTATGGCTATAGCCCACATAGTCCTGTTTACTATTGATGACTTTTGCCTAGCTGATAAACCATAAGAGATAGACAAAGTCTGGTTATACAAAACATGTAGATATCGTTAAAACATACAGTTTATGTCCAAATGAATTTGTGGAGTGAACCATTGTTATTTGTGTGAGTTTTTGCAAAACTTAAACCTTGCACAACTGGAACATTTTATTGATTTTTTCATATGCTGGCCATGCAAACTGAATGAAATCTCAGAGATTCAACAGATTTGACAATCGCTCAAGGTCCACTGTATTCCCACATTCCCCTTATACCTCAAGAAAATGAGCAATAAGATAATTTCTACAAACATTTATCTCTATTACCATGAAGAAGGTTTAGGAATAAGAGTTTGTAAGATTAGTTAGTATAAGAGTAGAGAAAGTCATGTGAGTGCAACACATCAGATTTTTCTACTGCGTCTGAAGATGCACATTTGCAAAATGTTGATGTTTAACCTGAAAGTTCAAAAACACTTAGAACATAAAACTAAGTAAATTCACTTTTGTATGCAGAAGACACTCATGGGATGGGAAATGACCAACCAGTCCTTAACTTCTTTATACATCATCTACACAACAAAGTATCAATGGATTCTTTTCAAGCCTAAAAAACCTTAGCATGTAACGGAAATAAAGTCGCTTGTCCTGTGTTGTAGAAGAAGAACCTTAAGCCTGACCTATGGTAGTCTTTCATGCCCAACATAGAATGGGACACTGAAAACTACAGCAGTTAAAGACCACAAATAAAAAGAATTATTCTATTTCCACAAAACCGGATTGGTTGTACAATTATCATATATTTCATGTAAAAGTATTGATACATTATTTAAGATAAGTTGGTAGTTAAGGAATAAGAAATTGGCAAACATTTATGTCATATTCACATTAGCATACTATGAATACTATTAGTCACAGAGCCATGATTTTTTTTGGTGGGGGGGGGGGGAGGCATTAGTTGCACTTTTTGCTTGGTAATTATCTACAAAAAGCTTTTTTAAAGCTCACTACGTTTTTTAAAAAATATTTTAATAAGATAAAAATTTAATGAGGTGTAATATGCATGGGAGCATTTTTCTCTTATACTTGTCAGAATACATAGAAAATTTAGTCACAGCTATAAGAGGTGCAAGGTTCCCTTACAAAAATAAATGAGTTACATTCACATTATAATGCCTGGGAGGAATTTACAATTGTTATAGATTTTTTTTATTGGGGGGCGGGGGGGGAGAGTCTTGAAAATCTGAATGTGTGTAAAATAGTGCAATTAATCTACTAGGAAACCTTTGTTGTGGTTCTGATAACATACACTGAAAATTTCTTACCTCTGTCTACAATAGTTTTTCTAGAAAATGTAGAAACAGCTTGCAAACTATAGTTTTGAGAAAATTGAGTATAAAGTAAAACAAATGGGAAATATTGCAATGGCTATTGTTAGAAATCTCCTGATCTTTAAGAATCGTGTACTAGAGTTTTTCTGTTTTGACTTCTTTTCTTCATTCTTGTCTCCTAGTGTTGCATTTTCAGACTTAGTAGCATGGTTATGATCCATAGTCTTCAGTGCTTGCTCCACTCTCTGCACCCTGCTTTATGAACCATCATTGAAGCAAATTAGTGCATCTAGAACACCAATTTTCAACACTTTTGCTCCACTGTTTTAAGAAGTCATTGTCATATACAGCAGTTGAATGGTTTGTTTGATTCTGTATCTTACGATGGAAACAATGCTTAGGATCAGAAGGACCTTTATATACTGGCCTAATTTCCTCAAGTACAGGGTGTGCTTGTGATTATATTCACAGCCTCTTGCTAGTGAACATTGCCTAAGTACAAATGTGAATATACTCAATACCACAGAGGTTGTAGAAAGATGAGAAGCTATTCATGAGGTATATGGCTAGGTTGGGGGCATGCTCATGATGTGACTCACTGGTTATTTATTTACAATTTACATGCATAAACACATTTAGAACACATGATCATTATTTATCAAATTGTTCAGAAAAGAGTGCTTATTCAAGTGAGACAATACAAAAAGTATGCTACTTTTGACCTCCTTAACGACCAGCAAAGTTGACAATCTTAACAAACTATATAATTGCTGAGCTTGAATTCTCAAATTATGGTTGACCAGATATTACTATGTTACTTCTGACCATTTAGATTTTATTGTTTCCTTTATATGCCACCTTTAAAATCTGGCCATGTGTGCAGCTTATGATATTCAGAACAATTGATTATCTTTATTATAGTTGGCTTTGGTGTTAGTTGTTAGTTTTTGTATGGTTTTTCCTTCAGGGTGATTAAAAGCTTAACATTTCCACAAAATTGCACTTACTGTTTTGTTAATTCAATGAATTGGACATTTATCTTTCAATTTTATATGAATTCTATCATTGTGGACAGAATTGTGGTACACTATATATATTTTTAAAAGTTGTTATACAGCAGTAGTCTAAAACCAATAACAGCTCACAAAAAAAGAAAAAATCTTGTGACTCTGCTGCTCCTTTGAATGTAAAGGTAACTTGGACTAATCTTTTATCTTAGAAGCGCTTATGGCTACTAAATGTAGTAGCTTTCCTCTAGTCCAGACCTATAGTGTCTTTGTGTGCGAATATATGTCTTTCGTTTTTACTTTCTATTTTTACTTTGAATGCCATTTCTGGATATCAATTGTTTATTAAAATTACCCTCATCTCAGAAACTATCGCAGAGAGATAAATTAAATTTTGGAGAAATAAAACCAATGCCATAACTTTTATGGCTCTTTTTGATTCTAAATAAAATTCTTTGGTAATAAATTAAGAAAAAAACAACTAGGCAAAAAAAAAAACACTTCTGACTTAACAAATTGTATTTCTGTGGAGTATCAGATCAGTAAACAAAGGCATCATGTACGTCCTATAACAATTTCAGCCAAATAGCTTAGATTGTTTTGCAGGTACTTGGTCATGAAATAAGCAAATTCAAATTGGTGGTAAAAGATGTTTATCCTCCCCGTCCATATTAAATTGCACACATAGTTATACCTCCAAGCTCTGGGATGCACAGAATATTTCTGTATAAAGAAAAACCAGCAAATTCAACCCAGAAGTTACGAATTTTCAAGCTAGCATTCTGAAGACTAGACCACAGAAGTAGTTTGTTTACATATTGGCAAGTCTGTCATTGTTTTCAGATTTAATTAATTTTGTTCTTGTAATTAATAATTGTAAATTTTCCAATATTTCAGATCATGGATAGCAGTTTGCGCTGATAGTGGTAAATCACTGAGACCCTCTGCCAAAGACTTGAGTAACAATGTAAGTTTATATATGGGAAAGGGTAGTGCTGCACATGGAAATTCCCGATATTCCCAAAGTCAACGAACTTGTGTAACTGAAAAGAATTCTTTAGAAGAAAAGACACACTCAGAACTATCTAGTACATCTGATGATAGTGTGAGAGCTTACAGCAAAGCTTCATATCTTAACCAAAAGAATGTAGTTTCGGATGTCAAAAGGCCTTACATGTGTCAAATTTGTGAGCGGGGATTTACTCGTTTGTCACATTTGAAATCACATAATTTAATTCATGAGGGCAAAACACACAAATGTAAATTTTGTGAGAAGAGTTTTACTCGGTTATCAGATTTGAAAAATCATAATTTAATTCATGAAGGCATAAAGCCACACAAGTGTGAAATTTGTGAGAAGACATTTAGTCGGTTGTCTAATTTGAAAAGACATACTTTAGTTCATGAGGGCAAAAAGCAACATAAGTGTAAAATTTGTGGGAAGAGTTTTACACTGTCATCATATTTGAGTAAACATAACTTAATTCATGAGGGCATTAAGCCACACAAGTGTTCAATTTGTGACAAGAAGTTTACTCAACTGGCATCTTTGAAATTGCATAATTTGATGCATGAGGGTAAAAAGCCGCTCAAATGTGAAATTTGTGGAAAAAGGTTTACTTATTTGCCATCTTTGAAATATCATAGTTTAAAACATGCGGGTAAAAAGCCATACAAATGCAAGCAGTGTGAAAAAAGTTTTACTGGCTCGTCAGAATTGAAAAGACATAATTTCATTCATGGGGGCAAAAAGCCTTATGAATGTGCAATTTGTGAGAAGAGATTTACTGAGTTATCAACTTTGAGATCACATATTTTAATTCACAGAAATAAAATGCCACACAAGAGTTAAATTTTGAGAAGAAATTTGCTCAGTTGAAACTGCATATTTAATTCATTGGGTTAAAAATGCATGCACATGTGATAATTAGTAGGCATTTACTGTAGTCTCATTTTCCAAATAACGTAATGCTATTCATGGGGTAAAAATGTTAAACATTGCTGCACATTTCTTTTGCAAAATCTGCTGTTTCATGATGAAACTTTCTAAGGAATTTTTTGTGTGAATGCTCAACACGTTAAATTTTGATTTATATGGTTATAGCTAAAGCCACTATGTTGCTGACTGAAAGTGCTACCTGGTGAAAATAAAGGAAATATATATACTACATTGTAAATGTACATTAGCTAGGCAATATACGAGGGGTGTTCAATAAAGACTGGCACTAATATTCATACAACAATGTATTGTAAAAAATCACTCATACAGACTGCTGCCCCCCCTCAGAATACTTCTCCCTCAATACAATGTACTTGTCCCACCTCCTCTGACATTCCTGAAAAACGTGCAGGAAGCCATTCTTTGAGAGCCTGTTCAGGGTTGCCTCTAAAGCTTTCACTGCTTTGGTCTCATTGTTGAACCGACGTCCCTTAAGTTCCTTTTTGGCTCTCGGGTTAAGAAAAAAGTCACATGGAGCTAGGTCAGGATTATAAGGTGGAAGAGGTACCATGGAGATATGATTTTGTGCCAGGAATTCGATAACCGCATCAGCAACATGTGGCTTGGCATTGTCGTGATGAAGCTTGCACTGCTGAATGAGATTCTTTAGCTTTTGGGGATGTGATCCTTTACCAGTTGCTTCAGGATAGTGTTATAGTAATCTGCAGTGTCTGTAGAGTGTCTTGGAACTGTGAGAATGCAGACTATCCTCTGGTAATCAAAAACAGTAATGACTACGCCCTTATTGGGTGACTTCTGTATTCGTGACGATATTTAGAGGCGATTATCAAATACGCTCACTCTCACAGGCTGTCAACAATCAACTGACAGAGCTATCGCTGTGTGATTTTCAGTGATTAGCGATTAGAATACGTAGTGCAATGACACATGGACAGATGTCGCAATCAGACACTTAATGAAAGGGGAAAAAAAAGCAGTGCCAGTCTTTATTGAACATCCCTCGTAATTAGCTAGAAATCTCACTCTTTTTAATATGCCTTAGTATATTTTCTGTGAACACTGGATTGTACTTCACAATCTCGCCTTACATTTGCATGATGATGACACTCCAGAATCTTATGATGTAGGTACAGTTAGAAACTATTATAGACGTGAGTAATGGCTATGAGAGTAACTTGGTCCTGCATTAAAGGGAAATTACTGGTACTTAGTAGAACGAGGACAACAGATGGAATGCAGTTTACACTACTAAAAGGATATATTTACTTGATCCAAATAACATGTAGCACATGGAAATTAACTGCTACTTATGTCATCTCTGTCCACAATAACATTTTTTCATTTCCTGCTCACAATCTCGAAACCAATCTCCAGAAGAAGCTTGTGGAGGGAAGTTCGTTTTAAATCTGGAAGATTGGGATCAGAGTTAACTGCCAACAGCACTTTGTTTAAGGTAGAGGTTCATTATTAACAAAGAACGGGTGAACTTTTCGACGGATTGCAGATCTCACACTCACAAATTCGTCTCAAACTACATCCACCATTTATCTGGTACGTTCTGGCCGGGATCTTCACCAACCGGCAACTTTTCTTTGCGTGTGCTGTAAATACTTGCAACTGACACACCGCTAAACGCGGATGTTAACTTCATCACGTCTTTGATAGCAAGCTCTGGATATTTCTCGCAGAACTTGTTAAATACGTTCAATATTGTTGTCTTTTCACCACTTCGCAACGGTTTGCCGCGCTTATGTTTTACAACACTCACTTGTTCCGCCATGTTACTGTCATATTGAATAATGCGCGCGCAGAATGAATTAGGCTGGTTACAGATTCACTTAATTGCGTATTCTTACACTTTAACTATGCTTAGTACACTTAGTTCATGCTTTAGCAAACATTAAGTGACATTTCAGACCTCAGTAACATTATTTCTTCAAAGGACTATTTACACGGCGAAAGCGTCAAGAGGGCGCGCTGTGGTCAAAACGCACGTGGCTTTGTTTACGTCTCCTCTAATCTCTAGATGAACAGAGTATACTGTATGATATTTAACATTTTAAGAGCACAATTGCTAACAGATCAGTAGACAATATATCCCTACTCAAGTTTGGAATGCATAGAAGTCTTGTAGATGTCCAACAGAATATTTAAACGTGCTCCCCAGTCGGGTGTGCTAATGTTTTCAGTATGTTGACATGAGTTGTACAGCTGGCAGTTCTGCAGTGTCTTTTACGCATGTTTCTGCCGATGTCTTATTCTTTAAAGGTGTTAACTGCTTCAGCGATGGCCATTTAAAACGCTCATGGTAGAGAATGGATACCTATAAAACAGGGCAAGTTATGCATGGTTAAATGGGCTAAAATACTTCATAAGTACATAGTTTTATCTTCAGTATTTATGTATTTTAATGGAACAGAACTAGTTTGAAACTCATTAAACGCAGATACAGCTAGACTACATTAACCGAATGTTGAAAGTTTATTATTTTGTCTCTCTACAGTAATGCTATGTGTTGAATGCATCTCATTAATTATGAGTAAGCCTGTTAAATGTCTGTGTTAATGAGTACCTGCCCGAGTGAAAAGTTTCCCTGGTTCAACACTTTATGCTAGGTACCATGCAATAGTAGGTACTTGTATGCTGTGAAATCAGCCAGGCTCTGTGAGCGTTTATATGTTAGCTTCAGGTGTAGTTTATTCTACCTGTCTTATGCAGTTGCTATTCTATTTCAACGGAATTGAGTAATTTATTTATTAACTTAGTTAATAAATCAATAGTTGAAAGCATGATGCCTTATAAGGTGGAACTTGGGCAACAAACAGAATACAGGAAGGAAAATTGAGAACTGTTGAACTAGACTTCTTTAGAAGACAGGCTAGGTAATCCAGGAAATAAAATAAAAAATGAAGTAACATGACAGACACCTATGCAGAAAAGATGCAATCGAGGTGATAAATGGGAAAAGACTGCAATAGTTTGGGATGTGACCTGCGCGGAAGATAGCCAAAGGAAGTGATGAAGTGAGCACTAGAAGAAAGAAATGGGAAAGGCAGACCAAGTGGAAACTGGACAACTAGAGTAAGAAAATGTATGGAGGTGAAGGGACGGCAGGAAACAAATGCGTTGCACAGGGAACAGTGGAGACATGATATAACAGTGTGCATCCTTTGTACTAATCTGTATCATCATTATTTATTATTTATTACTTATTATTATTTATTATTATAATTATTATTGTTATTAATCATTATCATTATCGCTATTATCATTATTATTATTTTTATTGTTATTATTTATTATCACTATTGTTATTATTATCATTACTATTATTATCATTATCATCACTATTATTATTATCATTACTATTATTATTATTATTATTATTATTATTATTATTATTATTATTATTATTATTATTATTATTATTATTATTATTATTATTATTATTATTATTATTATTATTATTATTATTATTATTATTATTATTATTATTATTATTATTATTATTATTATTATTATTAATAATAATTATTTTGTTGCTTAACGACGCTGTCAATTGCCAGGATCACATCAGTGTCGCCAGTGTGCCGGAATTTTGTCCCACAGGAGTTCTTTTACATGCCAGTAAATCTACTGGCCATTCAGATCTTACAAATGTTTTATTTGATTTTGCACCTTTTTTTTATTTTACCTTTTATTACATTTTAGTACATAAAAACTAATATTTTCCAAGTTTTTAGCACCTAAAAATCCGAGCCCTATGATTAGACAACGATGAAGATATCTGTCTTCTGCGTTAGCAACGAAGCAGATGCGCTCGGGAACAGAAAAAGAAAAAACAAATGTTAAAGCAATACTTGTACAAACTCTCTGATGTTATACTCCATGGTATGAATACAGACGCCATTTATATACTCGCTGTTAGCATGGATATAAATGTGTTTTTAGCATGGTTGTTCTGTGGAGGTAATGACAAGTTTTGATCAACTGGATTTTTGATAATGTTCAAGTTTTAAAACGTGGCGTAAGTACACTATCACTGTTGTAATTTAATTTGTCTATTGTTGCCTTTCAGCTCCCTGTGACTTTTGTTTTACACCGCGCCTGTTATATATTAATACGCAAATGTTTTGAGGCCGAAGAGGTTAGTGTCGGCAAAACATAAAGATTAGTGCAGTGTAGGAAAGCTTTCGATTACTTTTGCCATTTTTCCAAATTGTTATGCCGATGCTAGAGATTTCCTTATTCCAAATGTATACGTTTCCATGGTGAATTCAATACGTACTGAGTTCTTTTTCCGGATTGAATACCACATGGTAATGTGGGATATTCTTTACAAAGGGTGACGCGAGCATTTGGTAAGAATTTCGGGAATGTGGACTCAAAGAAAGCTCAACCACTGGTTCCGATGGGCTTTATTTCTTGGGATCGGATCGAAATTGTGTTGCATGGAAGCACCGATCGATCTGAATCCGCCAAAGGCAGTTAGTTCTACTGTACTCGCTCTAACGCGCTCGTCATTTTGTTTTCTTAGTGAAAGTGGTGTAATAAGAGAATACAACAAAGTTCTTTTAATGTTTCTATAATCACAATATATTTAAATTCAATGTAAATTTCATTATTTGTTTCCTCCTTTTTCTTTTTTCCCTCAGTGTTTAGTCGCGATATGACTTTTATGTTAAAGCGACTTCAAATAATAAATTTAAAATATATATATATATTCTTCTCAAAAATATTCACTAACCTCTAAAAAACCTTGTCAAAATAGCAGAAAATATGTTTTTACAGGTTCGCCAACATAAACCAGGTGACCAACATAAAAGCCTGAATTATTTCTGCTTGAGCCTTTCATATCCAAAGCGATCTCATTTCCAGATTGAATTCAATATGGAAACATGAAAATGGCAATGCACTCAGGCTGACTTCAATTCTGCACGGAAGCGTGGTATATAAGCTATTTTCCAGTTGTATTATGCTGGAATTAGACAACATGAGCAAATGTGAAGGTTAACCTGTATAAAGCGGCCAGGGAATGGCCCAGCTAGATGGAGCGTCGCCAGATGAAGAAACTTACACACATTGAAAATAGTAACACTGTGCAACTAATGTGATAATTCATGAATGTGTGACAAAACATGAAGTAGTAGTAGTAATACGAATAATAATAGTAATAGCTATGTGGTAGAACTCATTCCATATTTTGGTTCTCTTCTCATTTAGTTCTTTTAGCAACGTTTGCTAATGATTTTTGGAAGGCAGCACTGTATTTTAGCTGTAATGCCTTTGTATAGAAGGGCTTTTGCATGAGCTTGTAAGTCAGTCGTGACTATGCATTCTGTGCAAGGTGATCTTTTGTTTTCATTCTTTCAGTGAAGGCTAGGTTGTTTTTGGACAAATGTTCCTACATTAGTTCTATTGCATTAGGCATGATTGATAATTTTTTATATGGAAGAGTTGGCAATATATTGGTGTGATTGGATAACATAGACACATGGTTGGGAACAACCACTGATTCCACGCTGTCGTCTCTGGTAGAAGAATCTGGGCCGCTGTTATACAGGTTAAGTTTTTTTTTACATACTGTAGACCATGGTTTTTACAACTGCATTCATAAACTGAGCGAGATCTAGGTTAGGTGACATTAGCTCTAGATAAACAGTTTTAACGAAAGTATTGTTTTATATACTGCAGCCCAATGATTGATTGTATAATCTGACATTTATTTGGGACTGGTGGTTACATCAAAAGATGTGATTGAAGTGAGCATAGTTCCTTAATGGTATCACAGTGATGCATATAAAGGGCACTTCTGTTTGTAGTGAATCCCATGAAATCAAGCATAGAGATTTCTTTTGTTTTACAGCATGAAATTGAGTGATAGCTCACACTTGCCCCTTGTGCACCACTGTAACTTCAGTATTTCTTTACATTAGCACGTGGTACTGATTTGTTTCAAATCTTTCTTTATGTGTACTAAATAATACTCTGATTATGTTTTGGAGTATATTTTGAGGCAAAGGATTACTTTGGGCACAGTAGATATTAAGAACAGAGTAAGCCTGCAAGGAAGAGCAGTGTGTTTTGTCCAAAAAAAAAAAAGTGCCAGTTTTGCCAATTTGTTGCAGCCACATTCCACCATTCCATTCTTAATTTTTCAGGTTTGGTAGTCATTTAATGTTTTTCGAGAAGACAAAATATAACTCTACAATTAATATGGTTTTCAAAAACTTTATAACCCTATAAAATTAGTTATAACACATTGAATTAATAATAATCAACTTTAGGGAAATATAAACAATAGGTATGAATATTTTCATTTTAAAATTTGTGTGATTGCTCAAACAATTAATGCTGTTAAAATGTTACATGCAACATTCAATGTATTCAGTAAATAAATATCATGAATATGAGTGCAACATGAAAATTGATCCCTGGATTGCCATGATTGCTGTTGTATATAGCAGACATTTATACTGGCCATAATCTAACCAAAACTGATATACTTTTTTGGCTAGTGTCCCTCCAGCTTCTATGATTAATATAGTTACTAAAATCTTTTCGTGAAGTAACTGGGTCACTGAAAGATTGTAAAGCTTTATAGATCTTGATATATTGTAAAGGAACTTCTCATGTAGCAGACCAAGGCCCTTATATTTACTTTTGGTATATGCCATATGGTCTGGAACGTTTACTTGTAATTGTAGAGTACCTCTTGGAGAACATTTTAAGGTTTTGTCAGTGTCAGTTAAAATTATTTCTGAAATTTGTCCATTAGGATAACCTAAAAAAGAAAACTAATGTCATTGAGACGTAAGTTCAGAATAACTAGTTTCTAGTCTCCTTGTAGAAGAAGTGAATTTTCTAAAGTTTTAGTTTTCTCATGTAAATTGTTTAAGACACAATAATTGTGAGAAGCTATTTCAGTCAGGCCAGGTAATGTATCTTTTCTTCATGGTGTAGACGAATTTCACTATCTTTTAACATTGTCAGATTGTTTGGTGAATATTTTCAATTTCTTATGGATAAACAAATGGATTTTGATGTATTGATGATGAAGCCAATTTCCTGGAAATGCTGTATAGCCTATTGGGTCAATTCTTTTGCTGCTTCTAAAATATTTTCTATTATGATATCTGCAAAACTCTTTATTGTTAAGTTCTGACAATTTGAAGCTAGCAAATAACCATATTCATTACACAACGATTGTTAACTAAGTTCTTCCAGAATAAAATTAGTTGCAAAATTGTAAAGAACGGACGGTATAGGTGGACTCTGTTGTACACCCCTTTTTATTTAAATTTGATTTGTTTTCTTATAGTTAATTTCAATTACTGTAGGATTATTTTTCTGCAAGTTCATTATTAAACCTGATAATTTGCTGGGAGCTCCAGTGTAATCTAAATTTTGTGAAGATGTAAATTACCTCTATTATTGAAGGTTTCTTATACCCAGAAATACCACAGTAATATTGCCCTTTCTTTCTTTAATAGATTTCAGAGAACTTAGGTCGCTAATGCTTTCTGCTATAACTTGGACCAGTTGTGCACTCTAATTAGACAAGTGTTGTTGTTAGCTAATGCTGGATTTCTGACAATGAAGTCATTAATCCTCTTGCTCTCCAATATTTTTCACTGATGGATGGGGCACGAGAAGTGGCCCGGCATATTTGAAGGTGGTCTCGGTCCATTTCCTCTTGCAGATCACATAGAGGACAGAGTGGTGAGGAATATATCCCAATTCTGTTTAAATGTTTTGCCAGACAATCATGTCCTGTAATCAACCTGAAGGTTGCAACTGCTGTTTTTCGAGGATACTCAGGAATCACTGTTTGGTAGTTCCCATCTTTTAATCTTTGATTTTTCATAGTAATATTTTGCAATAATTTTTCTGAATTCAGAGTTGACTAATCTTTTAGCTGCATAAAATGGTAGATTAACTATAGATTTCTGTACACCGCTGGTACCCTTTTTTGCAAGAAAATCAGCTTTCTCATTACCACTCAGTCCACAGTGAGCCGGTATCCATTGGAAGACTAGGTGTTTTTGAAGTGCTGTTAGATGGCTAAGCATCTTCCAACATTCTATAATAGTTTGGTTTTTTGGTGACAACTTGGAAGTAATTGCTATAATTGCTGCCCTGGAATCTGAGAGAATAACTGCTTGCTGAAAATGTGAAATTCTGTACAAAAGATTTTGTAGGGCCATTCGAATTGCTTCAATTTCTCCATCAAAGTTTGTAGTTCCATAACTTAAAGATTTGTAATAGGAAAAGAGGTGACACGTGACTCCAGCACCTGCTCCATCTTGGTTTGATATCAATGATCCATCAGTATAAATATGGAACCATTCGTGTTCTGGAAATCTAGTATGGATTGTCTCTAATGCCAATAATTTTAGAACACTAGTTGGAACAATTGTCTTATTGGTAGTTTTCTTGTAGGTACAAGGGGAATGTTGAAATACAGTAGATTTTAAGCGATAGTAAATCTTTTAACGCTAGTCGCTATATGAAGGCTTTGAGATTCCGTTCTCTTTGCACAGCCAAGAGATAAAAGAGTGAATAATGACCTTCCATTTGAAAAGAGGAAAGTATTGCAGAACTCACACTAATAACGGGTAATATATTCAAAATGGTTCACTCCACAAAAAATCCATTTGGACATTGTGTTTTAACGACCTCTACATTTTTATAGTAGAGGTCGTTAAATGAAATAGTGTACTATTAGTGTACTAATAGTGTACTCAGGGGTCTTCGTCTAGGGGATATGTGAATAGCGACCACAAGGTACCCAAGCTGAGCAGAACATTACTTCCACTTACTGGTGTTTTGCTCCTCACTGTAACTTTTCTATCTGACCTTACCTCGGTCAACTCTTGTTCTCTTCCGACTCCTATGCTATTAGGGTTCCTGAGGGCTAGGGAGTCTTTATTTTTCCAACCTCTCCATTTCTCTAATTTCTCTATAAGACCTTGACCCCTAACATGCTGACCTGTCATGGCATGTAATACGTCCTCTGATTGGTAAATAATCAGAGGATATGGTTGGTGAATTTATTTTGATAATTCCCCCGGTCAGGTTGGTGAGACCCGTAAACCAACGACAGGTGTGGTCCTCCAGACATTCTGGGGGTTGTGAGAGAGCGATGTGACCACCAAAACATAAAAATATGGTGCTCTCTAAAAAGCGGTTACATTTATTTGTAAGTCTCTTCAATTAGACAAGTGTGGGATGAGGGTTTTAGGGTGGGGAACTGTCTTAAGCAAAAGTAATTCCTACCTTCCAGTTTTCTCCCTTTCTTTCCCCCTCTCATCATCTTTCCTCCTTATGTCCTCTCCTTCCTTGCCCTTTTTCACAGTATATTACACAATTAGACATATACATTCATTACTTTACAATTCACCTGAACTCTATAAGACGCGATCTGACATACTCCAACATGTTATCCACTACCCTGTGAAAGCTTGATGTTATGTTGCTTATTCAGTATTACACAACTACATATACTATGGTGATTCAAGTATAAATGGTAATTTTTTCATATATTCATTTAACATATGCATAGTATCTTCAATATTGCTCTATGAAGCGTCCTTCATGATCTACACGCTTTAGCCAATGAATCTTAAGGGTGTGTCTTCAATTGTGTACATGCTCGTCAAGATGTTCATTATTTTTAAATAATTGTTTATTTCCAAGCAATTCTTTCATGGGGCAAACCAAGAATAGTCTGGAGTGTAGGGAGGGTGCTCAAGGGTTTCCCAGTGCATGTACTCCAATTCATGATTTAAGGCTAAGTGTTGCCTTATAGAGGGATGACATATCTGATGTGTATATAACATCTAGTTTTCGTAGGCTGCTTTTACTGATATTAACAATTGACAATAAAAAGCTGCATTCATTGTATGCTGATTGCAAAGAAAATGGATGAGTAAAACTCTTCTGTAGTCAAAGGCCACTATCGTGAAAACTGTTCTAGCTGAGATGTGGGTTTTGGCCTTCGCTGGGTGGGCTTCATCCTTGATTACCATTTTAGTTTTGTGTTACAATCATTTGACAATGTTGTTGTTGTTGTTAGCTAATGCTGGATTTCTGACAATGAAGTCATTAATCCTCTTGCTCTCCAATATTTTTCACTGATGATATTGAAGAGAGCAATAGCAGCAATAGTAACTGCTATACAATGTATACCTTAGTCATTTTACATTTGGCCTGGACTTTGTTGCATAATAATGTATATTTTGTGCTATACATAGTTTATCTTTTTTCAGAGCTTGTTACTGAAATTTGGAAGAATACTATCACATTCATAACAGTTGTGAAATGAATAACAAAGAAGAAGATCCTCTCTCAGATGATGTGGTCATTCAGAATGAGACAGAGTTTGTTAGGAAGAACATGACAAAGAGTAATGCTTTGTTTCTGGATGATCATTGTGAAACAGCAGTCAAAATGGAAATTAAATCAGATCCATCTTTCCCAGACTTATGTTTACAGAAAGAAGGAGTGCTTTTTACCGAACATCGTGTTGTGCAGATTAAGTCAGAGACTCTTACATACAGCAACAACTGTGAGATGAGTATCAAAACAGAAATTGAGGAACAGACTTTGGTTCCAGACTTTGGTTTACAGAGTGAGACAGAATTTCTGCAAGAGAACCCTGTAACACAGGATGAATATAACAGTGATTATGAAATGGGTAACAAAGTGGAAATTAAAAAAGAACACTGGGGGCTGGAAACAGAAAATTCATCTCTTTGTTATGAAATTAAGGTAAGATTTGCAGAAAATTCTCAACAGTTCCTATCCACCTTAAAATATTTCAATCATGTTTCACTGGAGAAAGACGTGTTACAATGGTCATATAATCAGTTTAACCCTTCCTGGGTGTAATTATTTTCCTAGTTTTCTCAAGTATTTTAAAACATGAATATTATTCAAAATAAGGCACATATGATACTATTTTGTGTGCTAAATTGTTGAAAACGTATAACCAAGCACATAAATGTTCATTAAGTCATAACATTGCTTTTTATTAGAGGTATTTTCTTTTGAGGCTACACTTATTTAAATGAAAAGTGGCATATGTACCAAAACAACTGAAACTTTGCCATATCTACAGGGCTGAGTGCATCATCAGTTCCTAGACATCTTATTGGGTGACACTGAAGTCTTTTTGTGTATGGTATGCTCCTAAGCTGTTATCAGGATGTAAATAGGGTTTCAGATCACATGTTTCACAAAAATATATTGTTTCTTTCCTAACACCTGTTGCTACATAGGTCACTGTTGCGCGCACTTGCAGGACTTTCGGTTTCATCACCTTCCCATGCACTAAAGTCACTTTCATCTGTTTCATTGGGCACAGATTCTATACAAGCCCTTATTTCATCCTCCCCATACAGTCTCTCACGCGCCATGGTCCAAATCAAACCAAAATGAGCAAAATAATGAAACACAACACAGAAAATTACCCGCTCAGGACGTATTATTCTGTAGCGACTAACAAAACACAAACCTAAGCACAGACGCGCACTTAAATTCATCTAATGACATCTGTTGACCATTTACGTGAAGTAAAGGCCAGCTACGATAGCTTACGCGAACGTATAAAAAGAATTTGTGCAAAGCTGACACGTAACCATGCGTCACGAATATATGTGCATTTCGCCTGGGAAGGGTTAATATTTTGTAGCATAATCCCATGCACAGGCAATGTTTTCTAGCTTTATAATATTAAGAGTAGCTTGAGAGACCTGCAGATTTTGAAAGTTTTAAGGTAATATATGATTTTATAAATGTAATAACTTTCGTAAGTTTCACTTATCCTAATATCTGCTATAGCTAAGTGAGAGTTATAGTCTCTAAGTTATTGTTACATTTGTAAATCTACTTTACTTCGCTGTTAATAGCATCAGTTTTTCATTATAATATGATTACCAGCTCCTGTTGTATAATTATGTATTGTTGTTCAAAAGGTTAAACAGTACCAATCTCTATCGTCCTTTTCCTCCACACTGTGACCAGTGTTTTGCTGCTTGCATGCCCACCACTACACCTTGAAGTCCCGCTAAGACTGTTATAATTGGAGTCTCTGCATGATCTTCTTCTCTGACTAGGCATGATTCCATTTGTAAGATTTGAAGCTTTCATGGCGAACGTTAGTGATCACCCGTGAAACTTTGATCACTGATGATTCCATTTGGTTATGTTTCACTGCAAACTAACATCTTGGACTGCAGGAATAGTTATTTATGTTGGAATTGGTGTGCATTAAAATCCATACCAAATAATGTTGGCCAATGCTGGATTCCTGATGATGAAGTCATTAGTCCTCTTGCTCTCCAATATTTTTCAGTGATGGATGGGTCGCTAGAAGTGGCTGGGCATATTTGAAGGTGGTCTCGGTCCATTTCCTCTTGCAGATTGCATAGAGGACAGAATGGTGAAGAACATATCCTAATTCTCTTCAAATTGTTTTGCTAGACAATCATGTGCAGTAATTCACCTGAAGGTTGCAACTGCCTATTTTCGAGGATATTCAGGAATCAGTGTTTGAATGTTTGGTAGTTCCCATCTTTGATTTTTTTATTTTTTTATAGTAATATTTTGCATTAACTTTTTTTGAATTCAGAGCAGGCTAATCATTTAGTTGCATAAAATGATTTCTGTACTCTGCTGGTAACCTTTTTTGCAAGAAAATCAGCTTTGTTATTACCCGTACAGAATAAGAAACGTGTAACTTTTTACAAGTAAATGTAGAGAGATGGAGAATTGTCATACTTGCATAATTTTTTGCACAGCTGACTGGTGAGTGTCAATTTTAATTGTTCCAACAATGCTCTGCTACTGCTGATGTATCATTAAATATAGTTAAAGAAAATTTTGAACATAGTGTATATAATACAGAATTAAGGCCCTCATAACCACCTGATTTAACTGTGTTATCTGTGAGAAAACTTGAAAAATAAGGTGTGTATAGCAAATCTTGTACATTGGATGAACTAAAAGAGAATATCAGGCAAGAAATTCGCTGGTATTTGGGTATGAACTCAAACATGTGAATTAAAATTTTCTGAAAATGTGCTAGAAGTGTGCAGATAGAGGGACACTTCCAACATCTCTTATGAAAAGGTATATGTTTATTATCATTGTAATTGTAGCTGTGGGAATGTGAGGTGGTTTGGGGGAAGTTGCAACTGTTTTAGTGGAAGTCACAGGTCTGGTGGCTACAGAGTGAAGGAAAAGGAATGTATATAAATTACGGTACCTGATAACTTTCATCGGTAATTATTATTTATTTATGCCAACAGTAAGTTTGTTGGCATAAATAATAATTACCGTCTGAAGGTTATTTAATCCTGGGATATAAAGTACTTACAATAGTAAGTCACCATTGGGGTAATTTGTCTCTGGTGTGAGACTGCCTTTGTGGTTTACCAGGAAAAATACGAACTGGTTTGAGAATTTAATGCCATTCTGGCAGTTTGTCACAATGGCTCAGTGATTGGAGCGTCCGCCCGGTAAGCGGAAGGTCTGTGGTTCAGATCCCAGTTGTGGTATTGAATTTTTAAGTTCCGGTTCTACCTCTCAAACTTTCCCACACACGGCTTGTGTGTTTAAAAACACCAACAGTAAGTTTGTTGGCATAAATAAAGTGTGGTTGAATGTTTATTGAAAACATCTAACATCCTTTCACAGACACATTAAGAGTAGGATATGATGTTGTTGTTGTTGTTGTTGTTGTTTTCTAGTGCCTTGCATCTGGCAATGAAGCCATTAGCATTCGTGCTTTCCAATACATTCCGGAGTTAAAACTGTAGGATATGATGTAAGATTATGAGATATTTGAAAAGCGTGAAATTTCTTACATTCTTTGTGTTTTTATTCTCCCAAAAATGTTTATTTTAATGGAACAGAATGCATAGGCTGATAGTAGAAAACCATGTATTTTTATGTTATTACTGGATGCTCAACTACTGTAAAGAGGTGAAGTTACTATATAAAATTGGAAACTGCAAATTGTTCTTTTTTATTTCCCATTATTTATGTAATTATATAGTCCAGCTTTCAAGTAGATCAAAACATGTAATTAAAAAAGATAAAAGGTGGTCCTAGATATGTAATTAATGCTATATAGATTACTGTTAAATTATTCTGTTACAGGATGTGGGCTTTCTTCCAGTAAACTCCTCAAGGTAAGATTTTACCTCCATCTTCCTTCAGCTTCCTTCTAGTCAATCCATTTGCTTTCTTTCTGTGCAATTATATGCCTTAGCTTTTATACATTTTTACTTTAAATGGTGTTTCTATGAATAAAATTGGCTAATGAAAATTACTATTATGTCACAAACTAGTCCAGATGGAGAAATCAAATTTTGAAATATTAAAACCAATGCCATAATAGTGTTGTGGCTCTTTTTTGTTGTAAATAAGATCTTTGGTTGTTTGAAGAAGTTAGTGTGCTAGGTTAAGAAACATTCATTATTAAAGGTGTTTAACTTCCCCTCAGTATTAAATTGCATGTACATTTATACCTCCAGCCTCTAGGAGGGATAGAATATTCCTGGATAAAGAAAAAACAAAATCCAACTTTGAGGCTGGCATTCTAAATGCAAGACCACAGAGGCAGTTCATGCACATGTTATTAGCATCTCTGACACTATTTTCAGATTTAATTAGTTTTGTTCTGGTATCTAATAATTTTATATTTCCCAATATTCCAGATCACGCATAGTTTGTGCTGATAGTGACGGTAAATCACCAAGGCCCTCTGCCAAAGACCTGAGTAACAATGTAAGTTTATATATGGAAAAGGATGGTCCTGTATATGGAAACTCCAGCGATTCCCAAGATCAAAGAGCTTGTGTAACAGAAAACCATTCATTACAAGAAACCAATCATTCAGAACTAATTAATAAATATAACAATATTGGAATTGCTTACAGTGAGGCTTCATACTTGAAACAAACGAATGCAGTTTCGGATATCAAAAGACCATACATGTGTCAAGTTTGTCAGCGGGGATTTACTCGTTTGTCACATTTGAAAAATCATAATTTAGTTCATGAAGGCATAAAGCCACATAAGTGTGAAATTTGTGAGAGGACATTTAGTCGGTTGTCTAATTTGAAAAGGCATACTTTAGTTCATGAGGGCAAAAAACCACATAAGTGTAAAATTTGTGGGAAAAGTTTTACAGTGTTGCCATATTTGAATAAGCATCGTGTAATTCATGAGGGCAAAAAGCCACATAAGTGTTTAATTTGTGACAAGAAGTTTACTCAGCTGGCATCTTTGAAATTGCATAATTTGGTGCATGAGGGTAAAAAGCCATTCAAATGTGAAATTTGTGAGAAAAGGTTTACTTATTTACCATCTTTGAAATATCATAGTTTAAAGCACGAGGGTATAAAGCCATACAAATGCATACACTGTGAGAAGGCTTTCACTAGCTCGTCAGAATTGAAAAGACATAATTTCATTCATGGAGGCAAAAAACCTCACAAATGTACACTTTGTGAAAAGAGATTTACTGGATTATCAGCTTTGAGATCACATATTTTAACTCACAGAAATAAAATGCCACCCAAGGGTTGAAATTTGAGAAGAGATTTCCTTAATTGTCTCAGTTGAAATTCCATATTTGCATTGGGTTAAAAATGCATGCAAATGTTATAAAGAGCAGACATTTACTGCAGTGTCAGTTTCAAAATAATTTAATGCTATCCGTGGGGTAAAAGTGTTCAACATTATTGTATTGCCTTTGCAAATTCTGCTGTTTCACGATAAAACTTTGGGAATTTTTTATGTGAATGTTTAAAACGTAGTATGTTAATCGATATGGTTATGGCTAAAGCTACTATATTGCTGACTGGAGGTGCTATCTGGTTAAAATGAAGCAAAACATTATAAATAAATTATAAATTAGAAACCACAATATTAGAAAACTACATTGTAAATGTACATTAGTTAGGCAGTGTTGCAATTTGCCAAATATCTTATTTTTTTAATTAAAGAAATTGAAGTTATTAACAGTGAAGCAACAAGATTCTAAAGTAAGAACCAATTAGAATCTTACTTTTTTAATATACTAAGTATATTTTTTGTAAACACTGGATTGTGTCTGGCATGTTTGGAACTTCACCATCTCACCTTACATTTGAGGAGCATTTTTTGAAAACTCGATAGAGGACAAAATGATGTTTTTACAGAAATTACATGTGTATGCTTATTTTGAGATCTTAACAGTCACTGAGAACATCTTTATACAATCCTTTTGCTTATTCTGGAATTTCAAAAAATTGCATGAGTTTTTTTACATCTTTCTTCCTCTCACTGGACGCCATGTTCATCTTCTGTAGACATGAGGACCCCAGCGTTTCTTTGTGGCATGTTTTAATTCCAGATTTGAAAATAGAAACCTTCACAGGTGACGCAGGGTAAGTGTTCTGCACAGTTACAGTAACATTACACATGTGTGTAGAAGACTTTTTGTACGATTTGACCCTGTGCATTCCTATGTTAAATGGCAGCTTTGCTTTCACAATCTTCCGAAAAGTCTCCTTCAGTGTTTTGATTTGCCAGTCCATGTTGAGAACTTTGGTAACTCCATAGGATAGCAGAATTCAGTAGTATTTATTAGGCGACATAATATCTTCCTTTATTCTGTACTCCTTCTCAACCCTACCAAATACGTGATCAGGAGCCATGTAACTGTGCGCTCGTATGGGAAAGAAATGACGTATAGATTAAATTTTGTACTTCTTTCCAAAAAGGCAATGAGCGTGGTCATTACTAAACTGTTCTTAGTTTGGCCTGGACATGAATCTGAGAAAAGATGAATAATGGAAGGACAGTTCATTTTTTCTAGGTTTAATAGAAAATTCAACAAAGCAGATGTCACTTGATTACATCCATTAGATTACTCATTTTCTATCTGGATGTAGAAATGTATATTCTCTTTCATTTATGGTTTAGAGCGAATCATAATGCAAAGATTATAGAACCTCACTTGCCTGGAATAATATACTTTACCTACTGATAATTTAGGTAGTGGCTGATTTTGCTGCATATCGAAACAGATTTTGATTACATCAGGATTTTCTTCTTTCATTATAGTATAAAACTTCTGTGCACAAATTTTGTGCAGTCTGTCGTTTGTCCTATATTCATTCTTCTCCAAATCTGTGTCTTGCTTTATGGAAATTAGTCCCATCTTGTACGTGGAACATGCATCAATGTGTGGTGTCTTGGATGAGAGATTAAAACACTTATGAAGAGTAAACTTGTATTTGGATAAAGAGCATGTGGATAGTTTTTCCTTTTCTCCTTTTTCGCAAAACATTCTCCACATTTTTTTAATATTTAATTCTGGTGGTAAGTAATTCCTTGAAGATTTTCGTCCACTGTAGTGACCTTCTCTGCACCTGTAGCTCTTAATATCATTTTTTACAGCAATAAGCTCCTTGTCCTTTGCAGCAGTTCTATCCCCTCTTTGATTTTGTTTAGGTGAATTCCCAGTAGAATACATTTTTCTTGCAAGGAGGGACAGTCTATCCTTAGACATGCCTGCTATTCCCTGAAAACTTGCAGCACAGATTGGTAAAACATCTCCATTTTTCTTTCTGATGCTATATTTAATACCTACAGATTGTTTTCTTTTAGAATTTTTGTGCCTCACTTTCCTTTGTTTTGGAGAATCAATTGTCATGTAATTAAGCTGGAATTTGTCTTGGTCCACTTTATTTAGATGTTTTATTTTATTATGGAAATTATTAATGTCTTCATACGTCAGATCTCGTACTCTGCATTCCTTACGTTCCCTCTTTATTGAATTCAAAGGGTAATTTTGAATTCCATGATTACATTTTATGGACGGTTCTTTATTATTAGGTTTTATAGCTTGAACAAGATGTTTTCTTCTATTTTTCCTGCCATCAGATTCTGTCACTGGAGAATCAAACCTTGTACTTTCGTCCATGACTTAGCTTGTGCTTGCGAGAGGCTGAATCAATCCAAGGTAAGTAGAGTAGAAAGAGGTTCAATCTATGTACATAACACTAGTGACACAGTCGTAGAAGTAATTCAGAAAAACAACATTCTTAACTATGTGATAAACAATGGTTTTAAACAGCGGCCTATGTTGCAGTAATGCGGCACTATTCTGAGTGTGGAACATGTTGAATTGTTAAGTCTTTGTAATGCCGCTTTGAGAGCGATGTTGATAAAAGGTTCTGAAAGAGTATGTGACAACAGAGCTTGTTGATATAAACCACATGCCATGTAGCATTGTCATTCTCTTCCCTTTGAATCAGAAAACTGGCGATAATACCAAATGAATCATTGTCTATATCATTTAGTTGCGGGAAGGCTTAGAAATAATGATATGGTTTTTGTATAGAATTTAATTCCAGGAAAGCAAGGTTGGACAAGTGGAATATTGCAAATTATTATCAGGTCAGTGACGGGTCTTGATAGGTGCCAAATATTTTCATTTAGACTGTACTGTATCGAGTTTTGTAAAGTCGCTGTGCATGCGCTCTATCAAGTTATGAAATAATAGTCATGATTCACCATACTATACACATGACAAATATCGTGTTATGCAAAATCTGACTTAACAGACTGATTTGTGGCATCGAAAACATACCAATCCCATAATAGCTCGCTTTCTCAAATTTGTGCTCTATCGCGTTTTGAAAACATGCTCATTTGCATGGTGAATGACAGTCCAGAATCATATGAGGTACTGTGGAGTTAGATGTGAGTAATGGCTATAAGAGCAACTTGGTCTTGCATTAAAAGTCACTGGCTATTTTGGAGAGCAAGGACAATAGATGGAATGCAGTTTACTATATCTGTGTGATCTTGTTGTGGATATATCTGAGGAAGTCACAGTGTGATATTTTACAGTTCTTTGGAGGATGCTTCATACCTGTTTAGCTGTGGTGTCTGGTTCCTTATTCCATTGGATACAGACATGAGACAAAGTCCAAATAAGCTTGATATGTTTACAGATTGAATTGTTTTATTGTATAGCAATAGTAATTGTGCAACCAGTCAGACAAAGAGTTTTTGTGGTATAATGTTTAATGATGCAATGTCCATTAATGTAGCAAAATCTAAATGTCAGCTTTACATCATGAAACATTTTGATGAAAGGGAAAAAAGCTTGAAATCAATGGAAAACAAATAGGATATACTGAATAAATTAAATTTCTTGAAGTTGCGCTAGATAGAAAATTAAAAATGATAGATCGTTTAAAATATGTTGCAGAAAAGGCTACAAAAAGAAGCAATATATTGAAGAAACTAGCCAGATCTAAATGGATCAGTTCAATAGAAGTTTTAATTAAAACATAACAGCTACATAAACCAGTATTAAAACATGGATGGTAACTATTATCTGCAACTGAAAACAACATTTAAAAAATTGGGAAATGTCCAAATCAGTGTTTGATACAGATAACAGGAGCTGTGAAAAAAAACACGAGGTAGTGCACATCTTGCTGGAACAAATATCCGAATGAAAGCCAACATAGAACCACAAGCTGTACAACTATATGTAAAATTGAAAGCAAAGATGAGTTCAGTTACATTAATAGTTTCAGCAACTACAGTTCTTTTTATTAATGTGCTCCAACATAGTGTCATATTTGGACGGTAAGTGAATGAAAATGACATGAAATGATGTTCAAATGAGCCTGAGGTTCATAGAGCCTTGTGTTCCACTACATTCGTTTTCTCAGGATAAGGGAAAACCTCGGAAAAACACCTTATCCAGATTTGAACTCATGGCCGCTTTGACGTGAGATAAACATATTACCACCACACCACAGGGGCGCCAACTACCTAGAGAAAATAAGCTTAAAGAAAAACAGATCACAAATCTTTTTAGAGAAGAATTATGATTACCTACATTTCTAATAAAACGCACTTCCCATCTTCCTAGAATTAGTCCAATGGATTTTTATTAAGATGGTAACAAATAAAGACTTATCAGAACAACTAAACAAGAAGACTCGCCAGAAGTATGCAGAATTGTTATGCTTAAATATCTACATAATCAGTACTTCTTTCTTCGTTTCCAGTTTGGCTTTTTTAAGCAATTAAAAATTATGCTAATGTTTTGCCGCAAACTATGTTCCGCTTGTTAATGGGCGATTGCAACACTCATCCAATTAGTCACTGCCTACTCTGACTGGCCTCGCTGCCCCCATCCATCTGCAATTTTATTGGCTCCTGCTCCAATAGGAGGCTGTCTTGCTAATAGGGTCTTCCATATGTTGAGTGGTTTGCCTGTGTTGTGGTTAAGACTGCTCTTTTCTTGAAATATTTCTATGCTTTCCCTGACTATTCTTTGAGAGAAACTGTCAGATTGCTAAAATCGTTAACTCGTCAGTCAATGTGGTGACCAGGGTTTTCTGCATGTTCCGCTATTGACAGATTTTTTTGGTTAAGAGAATTTCGTGTAACTTATAGGTTCATTTTTACTTGTATTGATTGATTTTCCTGCTTGACTTACAATTCGCCTATGATTGTGGTCTCGGGGCTATTATTTACAGATGATTTAGTTGTAGGATTTATCTCCACAATTGGTCTTAAGCAATCCTTGAAATGAATAGACAAGTTTTGCACTGAATGGAACTTGACAGCAAACCAGGAGAACATGCAAATTATTGTATTTAAGAAGCGGGCAAAATTGAGCAAGTATGAAAAGTGGAATAAAGAAGGTAAAGAATATAAAGGGGTTAGAGAATGTATATATTTAGGGGTCAAAAAGGATGGGGAAGCAGAAATAAGATTTGAAGCTTTCATGGCGACAAACATATTCAAAATGTTCTCGGGCTTTCAGCGAGGTGTAATGATGAAGAGTCATCAATGTTTCAAGAATGTGCATCTATGCTGGCCCTTTCACTCTTGCTAGTTATTCATCATCCTGATTATGGGAGAGATGCACACTCCCGAAACGTTGATGTATACGTTTGTATAATGTTAGGTATATTTGACACTGGTTATATAAATAATGATGTTACCGTTAAGAAAGAAACAAGGAAAAAGGAATATTGAGTGGGATTCGAACTAATGTTAACCCACACTGTAGGTTAGAACAACTTACTAAAATACCATAAGAACACCTTCTCTGCAGATACACTCAAGTTAAATTTGCAATGTTTGCCCGTTTATGTAGAACGATTGCTGAAATGTTGCTTTTTAAAACTGTGAGGCGAGTGAGCTATGAGGTGACATGGCTGCCACGTCCTTTGGACAGCGAGGGAAGCACATGACTAATTTAATTCTCATACCATCTATGTAAGCACACCTGAGGTTTAGGTGACCCTTTGCGCAGGTTTAGCTGAAGGTGGGTATTTGCTTTTCTGAAAGATAGTACTTCCTCAAACAGTAAATTCCTTTTTCGTTAGTTCTTAAGGAATAAAGGACCTCACGTGGTGGTGGCGAGAGTTCCGCAGCAACTCCCCATGCGGACAGGATCCCAGACATGGGCAAAAGTTTCCTTCTCCCTGTGGCATTGCCTGCAGAGGGTGCTATCCTGGGATCGGCCGGGCTCAGATCGCAGTGTGGATATACTCATTGCAAGATAGACCTTCATGATCCCTGACCGAGGAGTTTGCAGCAGAGTATTCCTCATAAAGGGATTCGCCAATTCCTTTTGTGGCAATTGACACCAAGCGATATATTCACGCTGTCAAAGTTGTGTGCGAATTTTTGTTACATCATTAAATTTGTTCTTGAATGGACGATTTGAGGCTCTTGCTTAACGTCAAGAGACTTTAAACATTGTATAATTTCGGTTTGCGGATCTCGGATGTTTAGAGCGTATACATTCTGGTATTTAAGAATAATATTACAAGCATTAATACATTGCAAGTAAGCTTCCCAAGAAGCTGTAAAGGACCCAAGGCCTTCACATTTTTTATCAGTATAAATCATACTGTCAGGTGTATCGGCAGGTAGATGTAAAATTTCCTTGAGAGCACACTTTCGCATTTTATCAGCATCACATAAGAATGTTTGAGGGATTCTATTAAATTCACATGTAAGAAATGGATATACTAGGCTAGAGCAGATAGAGATATTTAGAACTGTTAATTTTTATCAGCTTTAAGTAAACGGGAGGAAGATAATATATCCAACTTTTTATGAACGTTTGTCATAACCTTACTAGAGTCAAAAGTAGCCCAGTCATTGAATGTGCAACTTAGGTATTTAATTTAAAAGTCTTCATTGATGTTAAGCTGTTGAGGGATGAGCTTTCCTTTAACAATACATATAGCACTGCAGTTACGAGGGTTTATGTCCAGTCCTATTTCCTGAAACCGTTTAGTGAAAATGTGAAATTCTGTACAAGAGATTTTGTAGGGTCATTCGAATTGCTTCAATTTCTCCATCAAAGTTAGTAGTTCCATAACTTAAAGATTTGTAAGAGGAAAAGAGGTGACAGGTGACTCCAGCCCCTGCTCCATCTCGGTTTCATATCAATGATCCATCAGTAAAAATATGGAGCCATTCGTGTTCTGGAAATCTAGCATGGATCGTCTCTAATGCCAATAATTTTAGAACACTAGTTGGAGTATCACTTTTCTTAACTTCTGTCAGGTGTAAATGATATGTGATGTCTAATGTTTGTGTCGGATTGATTTTAGATATGAAGTTTTCCTTTGAATTAGGAAGGTGTACATTCTTCTTGAATTTTGGAAAGAAAGCTCTCCTGAGTCTTTAGTGTATGTGTAAAATTTCTCTTGTGCCATGTATTGATCAACTTTTCGTATTGAATAAGAGCTGGTTTTTCTATTTCTAATATCTGCATGTTTAAGGTAAGTAGCGAGTATTTCCTTAGAATAGAAGTGTTGTAGTGTTAATAAAGTTATAAAATGTTTACTTTATCAAACTGGGTTAATTTGATATTTTCATTTCAGTCCCTTAATTCGCGAAATAAATGCATTTTCACTGATGTGAGAAACAGATGCACTAAGGAATTGATTGAATCTGAATTGTAAACTTTCTATATTCATGCAAACAAGCTCTTTGAAATTGCAAAATGTTATGCAAAGCTGTTAAAAAATACACCGGCGAAGGTGATCTGATTCTAGCGATTGATGCATTGTTAACAAACAATCCTTATAAAATGCCAAGTTTTTCATATTGGGAAGGCATTTGCTTGACACATAATAATTATATTTATTTTTCAACTGCTTCGAATACATCCAACAATGCAGCTGCCAACATAAAAATGACTACACTTTCCAATTTCTGATTTACTTAGTGCGAGGGTTGCCAACTTCTTTTTTTACAAAATAAGAGACTAGTTAAGTTTATAAATATTTAATTATTAATGTAGCCCTAAACTTGTTCATCAAATAAACAAAAAACTAACATCAGTTACTACAAAGTACCCATGGCTCTTACTTGGAAGTGAAGTTTTGTGCACTTTTGGCATCAACTTTAAGCTTACGATTACATTTTACACACTCTGTAAATTGTTGACAAATTGACGCTAATTTGTAACTCAGCTTTTACTACGTTTACATTACAACAGTTGCTGTCATCAGGCCATTTGTTGTTCATCAATGAAAATATTCGTTTGTACGTATCAGTATTATCAAGCTGCACGCAATCTGAACTGCTACCACCTGTAATGCTGAAGTCACGCTTACAAAGTGAACAATGTACTGGATTAATCCATGAATGAGTTTCTTCCCGCTTCTTCTGGTACACATGTATTTCCTGTTCTTTTTCAGATGTTTGTGTCTATCTCCATCTCTAATGCATGCTTAATGACTTTACAATAAATGAACGTAAACTATAGTGCCTTCAACTCAACCTGATTTCAACTAATGCACAAGCGGAAATTAGCGAACAGAAATGGCGTCAGAGATAACGCCTCATTTGGATTAAGTCGTGCTATTGATATTACAATACAATATCGATTCGTGCACTGTTACTATTAATACAAATCGATGGTAGGCAAAATTACCGGAAGTAATGTTTTTAAAAAATGTGCGTAAGTTTAATTTGTCGACCGTTATCTGTAATGCTCTAAAACGCTTAGTTGGCCGCACAGCTCCACGTTTTTTGGAGGACATCTTTGCTACCTTTGCAAAATGCATGCGCTCGCCTAGCCACGATACAGTATGGTACAGTCTCTCCACCACGACTAGGAAGCGCTGACGGCCACGTGAGGACACGCCTGGAGGATGGCCGTCAAGAAGCCTGCTGCTGGACAGGAATACGCCTTTGCACGGATTGTTGCCCCGCAGGAAATAGGGAAATAAGTACCTGCTGAATTCTTCGGAGAGTGATGGAGATATCCAAGCCAGAATGGAGCTGAGGAAATGCGAGCCTCTGTGTGACCAACTTCCCGGTACAGGGCACTTCCTACCTCATAACATTTTAAAAAATGCTGCCAACCAGTGCCGACGCTAGTCGTGACTGACAGGAGTATCTGAGGCTTACTTTAAATTTTCTTGTTGATTAACTCCATACGCCGTTCCTTTCTGCCAGAAATAATTACATCAACGAGCCGATTCCTGAAGCTCTGGTTACTCATTGGGTACATGTTTCCCTATTTCAGGAGTGCTTAAGTTACTTTACGTAGTGTTTTTCATGGAGTTCTTTAAGTATGCTTTGATGTGTCTTAATGTGCTCATATCCTTTTCAGTGGAACACAGAGTATGTACCATATGCTGTCTGATAGATATGTACATCACGCCAATATAATAGTTTGTCGCTGCTGCATAATAAAACGTGGCCCTTTTGTCTGACGGACATTTCATAAGCTTGTCTTTTCTGCAAAAGGTGTTTGTGTAGTTGTGCATTGTTCGTTTGTGATTCTGTTCTGATTATTTTGTGTTTACAACGCTGCTATCAACATCTGTTGTTTCATTTGCTAGAATCACATCAGCGTCTCCGGAATTTTGTCCTGGAGGAGTTGTTGTACGTCCCAGTAAATCTACTGACATGGACCTGTGATGCTTAAAAACCGTCGGTCTGGGTCGGATTTGAACCCGCGACCTTGGGATTAAGTAGGCAGTAGGCAGCGAGTAACCCACTGAGCAACCCAGATCGACTTCCTGTACGGAGTAAGCTAGTGTATTCATTTCCCCATACTTTCAACCGACTTTGTCAAGGAATGTATGGAACGACTGTAATTTAGCATAACTGTCTGTATTTTCAGTGTTGGTGGCGTGTAAACTTGTCTGGGGTTGCAAGATAGCTCATATTTAGTTACTCCCAACCATATAGTATGTAGGTACCTATTATGATTAGAGACAACGATGACGATATCTGATGCCAGCTAAAGCAAAAGCACCTGGGAAATTAAAAACAAATGTTAATAATATTTCTATAAACTCTCTGATTTTATACTCTATGGTATGAATACAGACATTTATATACTCGCTGTTAGCGTCGAAATAAGTGTGACGTTAACATGGTTATTCTGTGGAGAAATTGATGTTCTATGGTGAAAATGACAAAAGTATTAATAAATCGGATTTTTTAAAAATCTTCAAGTTTTTAAACATTACGTAAGTACACTGTCATTGTTGTAATTCAGTATATTTATTATTTTCTTCAGCTCCAGATGACCATTCTGTTTTAAACTACGCCTGTTGTGCATTAATATACAAATATTTTGAGAGCAAAGGTTAGTTAGCTTCCGGTTACTTATGCCGTTTTTCCAAATGTTATACATTTCGTTATTCCTTAAGTATATAAGCAGATTTTCCCAGCTTCTTACGCCTCTCATGCTGGAAATTGAGTAATATGATCAAATGTGAAGGTTAACCTCTATAAAGCGGACAGCTTGTGTCTTGCCAGCTGAGGAAATGTACAAGTACTGAAAATACCAACACTGCGTAACGAAACATGAAGTTATGGTAAGAATATGAATAATAATTATAACTATCTGGTAGAACTCATTCCATATTTTGATTTACTTCACTTGTAGTTCCTTTAATAATGTTCCTCCGTGTAGAAGAGCTTTTGCGTGAGTTAGTAAGCTAGCCGTGACTGGTTTTTTCCTTTATCAGTTTATTAATAGCATCCAACTGTTTATTCATTGAAGCCACAGTCGTCTTTTGTTTTAATGTAATTTCAAACTTGTACCTGAAGTACACTCTGAATAATTTTGATAAGACGCAAAAACAATCCGGTTGAAACACACATGATAAACTTAATGATAGATGCCATTTAAAAACTGAGGAGGTAAGGATCAATGTCAACACTTTCTTCTGGTGAGACTTACCGCGGCAGCATCATGTGACACACTACTATATATGTTTCTTAAACTCAGCAGGTGGCATTTTACAGTACAGTACAGAACATATTAATGTAATTTATTATACAACTTATGCAGGAACTGTACATTGAATAAAACTAAAAAACAAATATTTGGTGTACTTATAGCTACATCCTTGCTATTTTAGTTAAATTTATGTTCTAACAAGAGCATAACATTTTTTTAAAAAAATCTACAAATCTGACCTGGATAATCCAGAGATCCAGATAAACGAGGTTTTACTATATATCATTTTCACTCTTTCAAGGATAGATGTTCCCATATGAGTCCTATTGCATTTGTCATGATGTAGAAGAGTTGGCAATATATTGATGTGATTGGAGTACAGAGATACATGGTTGGCAACAGTCACTTACACCACTCGGTTGCCGCTGATAGAAGAACCTTAGTACTGTTATACAGGTTAAGTGTGGTTTCATATATTGTTATTAGCTAATGCTGGATTTCTGCCCTGGCAAGCGCACTACCAACTGCTCTACAGAGGCAGTCTTCCTACCATAGTAAACCAGTAGCAAAACAGAAAATCACCATGAAGATTGACTCATCTGAGCATTTTTTCATGGAAAATGGTTTTATGCAATCCAGTTTACTACGCAGCATACTACATTTGCACAATTGTCTCTACCCACCTGTCTTTTACATAACACATTCATATATCCTTCTCTACTCCCTCTTATAGAAAACATTCATACATTTTTCTTTGGGTTTGAAATATAAATGCAAGATGTAACATTCACATGGTAATTGTTATTTTATGACAACCAGCTTACAATTATAAGTTACCCTTGGGGTACTTATTTCCGATGTAAGATTCCCTAGTGGTCTACCAGGAAAATATAAATCAGTTGGGGAACTTGATGTCATACTGGCATGTTGCCATAGTAGCTCAGTGGTAGAGCAGCTATGCATGAAACAAGATCTGTGGTTCAAAAACGAGCTATGGCATTGAACGTTTCAGTCTGAATTCTACCTCTCATTCACATGGTTTTTCCTACTCATTTTTCTTTTACGAAACACAATAACACTTAAATTATAATGAAAATTGAGTCAGATTGAAATACTTAACATCACGTACATGTATTAGTCTTGACTAGTTTCAAGAGCTTAACTTCCTCCCATCATCAGAATTAACTGACTGGTTCTTGTTGATGTTGTTTCATGTGCGATTGTTTGCACTGACATCTAGTGGTGGGCTGATGAACGTCCATAAAGAGTGTGGTGGTGGCAGATCAAAGTTCATTATGCAGGGTTTGTGACTTTAAACCCACTTACCTTCTGGTGGTCAGATAGTACTTAAGCTGTATTTCTCTGATAACTACTCGTACAACTAATACAGTTTATATACACACACTAATGTAACCAACCTTGACATTAGGTTAAATTTCTATAACACAGTTCATATACACATTCTAACTTAGTGATTGTAACATCACAGGCCAAATTTTGATAACGTGGACTCTGTCATGCTGTTCATATACACACACTAACCTTGGCATTTTAACATAACATGGGCTAAATTTCAATTTCAGGACCATATCAGGCATTGAAAGTTACTCAGCTGTTAAAAAATAAGGAAGTTCAAATGCTCAAAATACCATTGCAGAAGGGTCACAGAATCTTAATGAAACTTCAAAAGATTAAGGTTAAACAGAGAGTACAGAAACTCTAAACACCATATTTAAACTAATGTTTTCTGTACATTTGTAAACTATTCAAAGTATCTTTGGAGGCCTAAGAACAATAACAATGTGTAAAAATAATGCAATATAGTAATTTGCAAATAGAGACGTATGACATTCTTGCACATCAGTAGTTTCATTACCCATGCAACCCAAGTTTTTCTTTGCAAACATAGTGTTTATGCAATAATTGCAGCATAAATACGTTACAAAACCATTTTCATATTTATAGCACTAGTTTATAAACCGGTAGTTGGTACATATGTGCTGCATAGGTGTAATGAAACTCTTACATATGTATAGAATTTGCTCATAAAAGAAACATGAAGGTTGACTGCCAAATAAAGCTTTTAAAATGCTTTCAGGAATAAAATATTTATTGCTTACACCATATTCCATTCGTTTTCTCAAGTGGACCATTTTCTGCATAATATTATCCAGCTTTAGTGAAGGACATTTCCTTTTGTTCAAATATTAACAAATGAATTCAGCAGTTTATGGAAAAGTGTAAAATATAGTTCTCTTTATGTTATATTGCTTTAAGCAGGTTTATTTCACATGACTAGTCATTGTTAGACTCAGTGCTGGGAATCAGATAAACAAATGCTGTTGATCTTTCATTTTTGTGAGCAATTACATTACCTTTTTTAATAATGGATTATGTACATTCAATTTAACATTTTCTTACAGAATAAATGTGTAAAAGAACACAAACATAAGTTTTTATGATTTCCTTTAAAAAGTTCTCACCATGCACAAAAAAAAAGGTCCTTACAGAGGGATTTGAATGTGAAGTTAAACCTTAAAAGGCCATTTGGACTCAAGGAACAAACAAACATATAAATAGATTGATAACTTAGCAGTTAGGGAATTGTGACCTACAGATGATGAGTTGAAGAAAGTGTCTAAACTATTATAGGCCCTTTGGAATCTGGTTCCATTTTCTGTGTGGGAAAAAACTAAATATAGATATACATACCATTTGCAAATGTGAGTGTCACCTAGTTTTGCCTTATAATCATTTGAAAATGTACACCACAGTCATTTTACACTTGGCCTGAACTTTATTGCACACCTTAATAATGTATATTTTATACTATATGTAGTGTTTCTTTTTTTCAGAGCTTGTTACTGAAATTTGGAAGAATACCTTCACATTCACTACAGTTGTGAAATGGATAACAAAGAAGAAGATCCTCTCTCAGATGATGTGGTCATTCAGAATGAGACAGAGTTTGTTAGGAAGAACATGACAAAGAGTAATGCTTTGTTTCTGGATGATCATTGTGAAACAGCAGTCAAAATGGAAATTAAATCAGATCCATCTTTTCCAGACTTATGTTTACAGAATGAAGGAGTGCTTTTTACCGAACATCGTGTTGTGCAGATTAAGTCAGAGACTCTTACATACAGCAACAACTGTGAGATGAGTATCAAAACAGAAATTGAGGAACAGACTTTGGTTCCAGACTTTGGTTTACAGAGTGAGACAGAGTTTCTGCAAGAGAACCCTCCAACACAGGATGAATATAACAGTGATTATGAAATGGGTAACAAAGTGGAAATTAAAGTAGAAAACTGGGCACCAGAATCAGAAAATCCATCTCTTTGTTATAAAATTAAGGTAAGATTTGCATTAAATCCACAACAGTTCACCTCCCCCCTCCCTAAAATATGTCAGTCACATTTCACTGGAAGACATGTTACAATGCTGAAACAATCAAACTATTGTTTTTTTAGCATAATCCCATGCATAGAGAATATTTTCTAGCTAAATAATATTAAGAATAGCTTAAGAGTTGTGCAGATATTGAAGGTTTTAAGGTATCTAATATATGATGATTAGTGGAGTCATGGGGAACGAAGCTGCAGACTCACTTGCAAAGAAAGCCACAACAATAACACAAAAGTCTAAATTCAATTTCTCATATTCCTCAATAAAACGCTTGATCATTAAAAATTTTTGTCATTCATACCTACAAGAAATAGAAACAAATGCCAAGATAAAAAATGGATTACACTACTTTCCAACCCAGATATAATCCCCAGAGACCAAGGAAAACAGCTGTTGCAGCCTTCCGACTATTGACAAATCATGACTGCTTGGCAAGTCATCTCTACAGAATAGGTATCTCAGCCTCACCGATATGTGTCCTGTGTAACGATCCAGCAGAAATGAATGAAGAACACTTGAAGACCTGTGAAGCATTAAGATCAGAAGAAACTACAGTTCAAAAGTATTGGAAAGCACGAATGCTAATGGCTTCATTGCCAGATGCAAGGCACTAGAAAACAACAACAACAACATATATGATGATTACCAGTTCCTAGTATAATTATTTGTTGACGATCAGAAGGTTAAACATTGCAAATTCCTACTATAGTACTTTTCCTCCACATTATGACCAGCTGCTTGTAGGCCAGTCACTATAGTTGGACTCCAGCTAAGACAATTATAATGTCTGCACAACTCGCTTACTTTCTCATAATCAGTTACGAGTATAAGGACATACCCTATCATAAGGGATGTAGGTATCCTTACATTTCTGGCTTCTTCCCATGAAATTTTCATTCACCCTGATGAGTTCACTATCCAACATTGAATTTCTTGACAGAGGTATTATTTTTCTTCCAATATGTGAGGGTTTTTGCATATACGTTATCTTTTATGTGATCAGTATAATTGTATTCTGTGCATGGTAGAGTAATTATTTAGCCATACTGATGAAGCACGATTCCATTTATATGGTAATGTTTTGTCACAAAATGACATTTTGGACTACAGAGATATTTATGTTGAAATTGGCATGCATACAGAATAAGAAACCGGCAGCCATTTACAAGTAAATACAAAGAGGTACAAAATGTGATACTTCATTTTTTGGATAGCTGATTGAAGTTGAATGTCCATCTGGATTTATGCACAATGTTGTGCTACTGCTAATGGGTGACTAAATATACTACAGGAAAATTTTGAACATAGTGTATAGAATACAGAATTAAGGATGTCACGGCCCACCTGATTTGACTATAAGTGATTTTTATCTGTGAGAAAATTTGAACAATAAGGTGTGTACTGCAAATCCCATACATTGGAAGAACTAAAAGGAGATATCAGGCAAGAAATTCCCTGGATTTGGGTATAAACTTGACAGTGAATTAAAATTTTACTGAAAAGGTGCCAGAGATGTGCAGATAGAGCGACATTTGCAGCATCTCTTAAGATGAGGTATGTGTTTACTATGATGGTAATTGTAATTATGAGAGTGTGAGGTGGTTGTGGGGAAGTTGTAACTGTTTTATTGGGAGTCAGAGGTGTGATAGCGGCTGTGTGATGGTTACAGTCAAGCCTTTGATTTTACGGACAAAGTGTTGACCGATGCCACCCCTATCTTACAGGGTCAAGCCCCCTGCCATGTCAGGTCGGATCACAGTCATGACCACCATCACCCGGCACATCTTCCCCTGTTTTGTACCTTCCACAATGATGTTAACTTCCTCTGCTCTTTCCAAGGTATACAGTGCCACTCAGTGGTATATCTCTAATGGCTCCTCTGTACTCCATGCCACGACAGTCCTTATTCATCTCTCACTTGTTCATCAACAGACCTCCAGCACATGTCCTTGTTGGCTACATTCTCAACACACTTCACTAAGACATCCCTGAGAGGACTCTTTGTCTCCATCTGTTCTTCAGTATGGATATAGTTGTTACCATGACTCCTAGGTGCTCCCTCAGGTGTGTGCTATTCTGTCCACTCTGACAGTGTTTCTTGGTGCTAAGTTATTCTGCAATTTCCTTCAGGGCATTAACATGTTGGCCAATCCAAGGCTCCAGTGGTTCTTCTGTGCTCTATTCTATACTTCTCTCTCACTTGCTCGTCAGTATTGCTACTGACAGTCCGTTACAGTGTGTCCTTGTTGGTTACATTCCAAGTTACACCAGTAGGTGATCTTTGCAGACATCCCTGAGCTAATTCGTCTCTGTCATGTTGTCCTCTTCTGTTGTTCAAGATGGGCATGGGTGTTATAGTAGGCACAGCTTATTGAGATACCCCAAAAAACAACCTTGACATTTTTCACCCATTATGGTGCAGTCTGGTTATAATTGTTGATATTTCATCTGTTAGGTTGCAATAGTGCCACCAACTGTTCATAACATATAACCATGGTAAAGCTACGGCCATAGCTGGTGTTATTGCATCTGTTATGTTGCCACAGAAGCTCTTGTTTATGAAGGCATTTCAGAAAGGCCACTCGATAGATTTTAAAACAAGATTCTTTTTAGACGCCCTATTAATTAGTCAATCAATCAGTGGATGTACTACTTATGTTTGCATGATTTTGTCTTGAGTTCTTTTAGAGCAATATATGCAGTTATAGTTGCTGTTGTTATTTTTGTGTTCACTACACAGTAGTGCATCTCATATATATTGCGCTATTTAGTGCTCAGAAGTGATTTTATTCAAAAGTGTTATTGCAGAACAAGATTTGCCAAAGGCAAGTAGGTTCATGTGTTGTGTGGTAACGACGTTCAAGCATTATTATCGTTTGAAAGCGTGATACTTTAACCCTGTGATATTTGAGGTTAGAATTGCCTTTATTGTGTACGTTGGCAGGACTGCTTTTTGGAATACTATCGTCAGTTGTTTAGTGTAATGCCAGCCATGTTGAACTCTTGGGAGCTGCCGAGAAACTGTGTCCACTATACCTTGGCCGCTGGATGCACCCTCCTTAGGTGTTGGTATTCCGTCCAGCCCTGATTTTCAGTTCCTTGATACTGCTATCAAATCTACATTTCAGACCATTAAATAAATAATTCTCAGATGATCTTTAGGGCATTAATATGTAGGCCAATGCACATCTTACTTCACACCGTCCAGTTGTCTATCAGTCCTCTCCAATAGCTGTCTTAATTTTCGTCAACCCAGATTTGATCCATGCTTCCATCTTCTCTATCCTGCCATCTATTTCTGTCTTCATTTCTTTCATCATGGAGTTTGCAATAATAATTATTTCATTTCCTATTTTGTCCATCTTGGCCAATAGTTCCTTCATCCTAGTTTTCACCACTCATTTCTGATGGCAGTGTGACAAATGACAAGTGCAGTTACTCTTTATGTCACTTTATTTCCCTTACAATTGAATCACAGTTTACTATTGGTGACCTTGCAACTCTCAGCTGCTCTGTTCTATTGTAACCTTGACACAAGCTTTACTAATACTGCTTGACTGTTCACACAAACAGGCCATTTTGACAATTAACAGAAACAGGCCCAACTCTCTCACTAAGTTGACTCTAACAATAGATATTAAAACCACCTCAACACTAAACTGATTCTGCCCCAACTCGCTTATAGCCATAAATTAGGTAGCTTCAAAGCTTCAGGTAAAAGGTTGGCTTTTGAAGCTCTTCAAACTGTCTGGAATTGCCTTTTTCCTGGCCTGATCATTCTTGTTGGCTGCCATGTTCACCAACTTGCGCTTGCAAGCAGTGGTGTAAGAAATCTAACACTTCGTACCTCCTTTGCGCATTCGGCAGCCACAAAAAAGCATATCCACTTCTGTCTCCCCTGTGGAACAGCATGGGGGGGAGCTTTTTAGGTATTGCCATAATGGGGAGACCCCGGAAGGAGTGGCACTTGGTGGCCACCTTCCCTGGTTTTAGGGGGAAGAGTTTCATCTCTGGTAGATCCCTCATCTGGTATTTTTTGTTTCATTGGTCAGTTTTAACTGTATGTAAAATCATAGTCCAGTTAAGCAAAGTAAGGGATTATGTGAACTAGGATATAAATCTCAGTACAAAAGCTCTTTCTTTATATTTGAGAAGAGTGTAAGTTGATTAGGAGCCAAATCAAGTGAACACAGTGCAAGTGGTAACAGTTCAAAGTCCAAGTAATAGGATTTTGAACCCTCAGTGTGTGTCCTGGAACATTGTCTTTGTGGACAATGAATAAGCTTTCACGGCCAGTGTCATTATCCGCAGTTGTGGGCTGTGGTCTAATGGAGAATCTCCTTCCAGATGTTTTGTTCGAAGCTACGTCAAACACCACTGAGGTGAGATGTTCGACACAGCTTTGAACGAAACGTCAGGAAGATTTTCTACTAGACAAGCCCACAAGCCTGTATAATCATTTTCTATTTAATAACTTTCTTGTTTAAGAAATGCTGATATATGGTAGTCATAAAATCCTTCACCCTCTTCTATGGACACCAGTACATTCTGCTGAATTTGGCCCTTTTCCAAGATAATCTACTTCAGGGGCCTACCAGAAGACTCACCATCTGGTTTCCTGCTGTGGAATATGCAGGTCTTTCTTGGAGCATTTTCACCTGTATACATTGGTAAAAGACAGCTGTTACTATATGTTCAACATATAGTGTTGAATCCATGTTTCACCTACAGTGACTTGATATTGTAATCAAGTTTCACCTGAAAGTGTTCCAGTGATGAACATTCTTGTGAGCAATTAACAAACATTATCTGCATCTTGCTGCAAGCTTTCTCATGTGCAAGCACTGATGCAAAATATTTTGGACATAAGCTAGTGACATGTTGACAAAGTCTGTAAGTTCACATATCTTGATATATACCTCGTTTAACACAACATGGTGAATTTTTGCTGTTTTATTCATTCAAAGTCTGGTTGAATGTTTATTGAGAACATCTGATGTGCATTTACACACACTTTTAAGAGTAGGATATTATGTCAGATTACCAGATATTTGAAGAGGAATAAGTTTTCTCACATATATTGTGCTTTTATACACTCAAAAATGTTTATTTTGATGGAACGGTGTATGGTCTGATGGTAGACAACCTTCTATTTTTTATATTACTGAAACTATAGGCAGTGTAGAGTTGTGCTATAAAAATAAGAAACTGCAGTGTTCTTTTTTATTTCCTATTATTTAACTATTGCTATAGTCTAGTTCTTGAATAGATTAAAACATGTATTTAAAAAAGATAAAAGGTTTAAGAGGTGGAATCAGAACTGAAAAATTCAATGCCATAGCTGGGATTTGAACCACAGATCTTCTGTTTATCCAGCAGCTGCTGTAACTGCTAAGCTACCATGACCAACTTGCCAGTATCCCATTAAATCCCCCAACTGAATTGAAAGATCCATGGTTCAAATCCTGGCTATGGCATTGAATTTTTCAGTCCTGATTCCACATCTTAAATATAGCCCACACACAGCTTGTGTGTTTAAAAACACTAGCAGTAAGTTTGTTGGCATAAATAAATGAAGATAAAAGGTTGTTGGACAATTAACTAACACTATATAGGTGAATACTAAATTACTCTGTTACAGGATGTGGACTTCCTGCCAATAAGCTCCTCAAGGTAAGATTCTGCCACTTTATGAATCATTTTTTGAAATTGTTGAGTTGTTTTCATGGCAATTTAATTTTGGTAATAAAGAGCACAGTTTCAGCTGTGGTATAGTACATCAAGCTTAAACTTGTCACAAAATTCAGTCAGAATGATGAGCACTTCACTATTTACAATAAATTCAAGAGGAACACCTCAACTTACGTTTAAGTCTTTGTGGTCATATGCCGATATATGATGGACACGACTACAGTCGTATGCCGACATATGATCGACAGCAAAGCTCTTCATGTTTTCTCGTCTTAGTTACAAGAAGTAACGCTTCTGGCAACATGTTACAGGCATCATAGTGTTCATGGAAGCTTTTCCCAGTTTATACTGCCATCTGTTTGGAAATTATTTTAACTATTTCAACATACAGAGGCAATGTCTCTGTCTGGGATGCACAGTATTTTGCAATGGATTCAAGCGAGTATAAACCAAGTCCTTTTGGGATTACAAAATGAGAGTTTGATGTGTTGTGCCATGAAAATGAGGAAGAATTAAGGTTAATGATTCATTCTGAGTTGGATGCTGTGAGTGATAACGATGTAGACAATAAATTTGAAGAGGAGAATGATGTAAAAGTATCCAGTGCTCAGGAGTCCTTAAGTGAGAGTGAAAGCGACACAAGTGCTGCGAATGTTGCATGTGCTGATATGTGAAAATTGATAGGCAAAGCTGACCAGAAACCCAAAGAATATACCTCTTCGAAGAATGTAGGTCCAAAACTGAATTTTGCATTTGATGCTGAGCCAATTGAATACTGTAGTGTATTTTTTACTGATGAGCTAATATCTCAAATTGCTAAGGAAACAAATAGATATGCGAGAGAAAAAATTGTAGCATTACAATTGTCCCCACACTTTATTTGGAAAGCTTGGGCTGATGTGTCTGTAGTAGATATGAAAGGGTTTTTGGGGATAATATTGAACATGGGGCTTGTTTCACTTCCGGAACTAAAGAATTACTGGTCCACTGATAGGACAACTCAAACTTTTTCTATGATGTTACACCTCAGGATAGATTTTTGCAGATTTTCTGGGTGCTGCATGTAGGGGATGGTGCACAGAATAAAACTGATCCATCCCTTAGAAGAACCAAAAAGGTTTGTGGTGTAATTGAATTTCTGGAAAAAAAATTTCAAGAACACTTTTTACCAGGCAAAAATATTGTTGTAGATGAATCAATAGCAGGACTAAAGGGTAAAATACATTTTAAAACGTTGTTAGCTAATGCTGGATTTCTGACAATGAAGTCATTAATCCTCTTGCTCTCCAATATTTTTCACTGATGGATGGGGTGTTTGAAATGGCCGGGCATATTTGAAGGTGGTCTCAATCCATTTCCTTTTGCAGATCACATAAAGGACAGAGTGCTGAAGAATATATCCCAATTCTGTTTAAATGTTTTGCCAGACAATCATGTCCTGTAATCAACCTAAAGTTTGCAACTGCCATTTTTCAAGGATACTCAGGAATTGTATGTTTTGGCAGTTACATCGCTCTCTTACAACCCCCAGAATGTCTGGAGGACCACACCTGTCGGTTTGCGGGTCTCAACGACCTGACCGGGAGAATTATCAAAGTAAATTCACCAAACATATCCTCTGATTACCAATCTGAGGACGTATTACATGCCATGACAGGTCAGCATGTTAGGGGTTAAGGTTTTATAGAGAAATGGAGAGGTTGGAAAAATAAAAGACTCCCTAGCCTTCAGGAACCCTAATAGCATCGGGGTCGGAAGTGAACAAGAGATGACCAAGGTAAGGTCCGTTAGAAAAGCTGCAGTGAGGAGCAAAACACCAGTAAGTGAAAGTAATGTTCTGCTCGGCTTGGGTACCTTGTGGTTGCCATTCACATATCCCCTAGACGGGACCCCTGAATACATTTTAAAACGTACAATCCTAAAAAACCCACAAAATGGGGTATCAGGATTTTTGTTTTGGCAGATAGCAATACTGGCTATTTTCAGTCTTATTCCCTACTATGGAAATTACACAGGGCAGATTTGAAATTTATTGTATCCTGAAAAGCAATTCAGTACAAGAGTTGCACTCTATCTTATAAATTGCCTTGGAGTTAGTGTCTATCATTTATTTACAGGTCGCTATTATAGTAGTGTAGATTTAGCACAGGAATTAGACAGGCATGAATGCCAAACCACGGGCACTATCATTGCTGGTAGGGTAGGTAACCCAAAACCTGTGAAGCAGGGAGGTTTGAAAAAACTAAAATGTGGCGAAACCAGTTCTTACCGGAATGGCAACATGTTGGTTATGGGATGGAAAAACAAGAGGGTAGTCTTGATGATTTCTACATTTCATGATACCTCTATGCAGAAAACTACAAAAATTTTGAAGGAACAAGAAAATATATAGAAAAGCCATTCCTTGTGCTTGATTATACCAAACACATGGGTGTGGATCACAGTGACCATTATTGCTCAATATATGATTTTATGCAAAAATCGTTGAAGTGGTGGCATAATTTATTTTTCTGGTGCCTGGAAGTAGCAACAGTAAACTCGTACATTTTGTACAAGGTTCAAAATTCCCAGGCAAGCACCCATCCCTTGTCCCATGTAAAATACAGAAGGTCACTTGTCGAGAGTCTGGTAAAAGGCAGAAGCAACCCATGGCCAAGGTCACACCCCAATATGGTTGAAAGAGAGGAAAGGCTAAACAATGCATCACATATTATATACCACTTTGAGGTAAAAAAAACACAAACACTGTATTGTCTGCAGCAATCGATAAGTCAAGGGGGCAAGAAAAGCAACGTATTTCTATTGCAACACGTGTGCAAATAAACCCATGTCTATCTGTGAAGTGTATGTGTGTACATAGTGTCTGTGTGTCTGTTTACATTTTATATACATTACTATTTATGGCTGACTGTTTCATTGGTACATGCTTTTTATGACATGGATACTTTATCTTGGACTAAAGTGTTTACAAACTTAAAACAGTTAAGAAATCTCCATATTAGTGGACAGTGTAAGCAGCACAAGCTGTTCCAGTGCATCTACAATTCTCCATTTAGCTCAGCTACATTTGATAATCCTCTGTAGTGTGGGTAAGTACAGTAACAGGCCCCTTTTGCGTAGCTGTAGCGTCAAACTTAAAGCTCTGTCCAAGCTGCGGAAGTTTCTTCCCAGGACTATTCCTGTAAAGGATTAAAGCTCTTAAATATGTGGTATTTTATTTATTTGCATCTCCATTTATGTTTATTACAAAAAAGCAAATGTTCATGGAAGTGTCAATTACTCAAACAGAAATTAAAACTGTTAAACATTAAAACGGTTCATGTTAAAATATTCTCTGATGCTACGTAGAAAATTATCTGACAACATAGTTTCACTTGCTTTCTTGAACTGTGTAATAGACAAATTTCTAAGAAGTAAAGGAATAGTATTAAAAATCCTGTTAGATGTGTTTCATTATTTCATGTAGTCTTGGTACTATAATAATGAACAAAAGAGCACCTTGTAAAATATGGCTGAAGCATTCCTAGCGATGAACATACACCAGGTATTCTGGGGATTCCAGTCAGGTAAATGAATTAAACATTGTACATATGGGCTAACTGCTCAATGGCTCCATTTTTATACTATGTCTGTAATAGCCATGGTTAAAGGTATACAGAGAGGTGCATGCTACCAAAATATTAATATGCATGTTTGAAGCCCAAGAATACTTACAGTATAAAACTCAGTAAATGCAACTCGTATGTAGAAGACGCTGAAGAACATAAATTTATGCCAAAGAACCAACTTTGCTGTTAACTACTATGAATGCTACCATTGTGGATGCAGTTGTCCTATTTTATATATGTAATTTTAAAAGCGGTCATGCACCAGATATCTTGTAGTCTAAAATCAATAATAACACCTCACAAAAAAGTAATCATATTTCTGATGCTTCTGTGAATATAAAAGTAATTTCAGCTCATCTTTTATCCAAGAAGTAGTTACAGGTGCTAAATATAGCAGCTTCCATCTATTCAATCCATTTGGTTTCTTTTTGTGCAAATGTATGTCTTCATTTCTTTTTCTTTCTATTTTTACTTTGAATGCTTTAATTTCTTTATTAAAATTACTGTTATCCCAGAAACTACTCCAGAGAGATCAATCAAATTTTGAAATAATAAAACCGATGCCATAATAGTCTTGTGCCTCTTTTTTGCTGTGAATAATATTTTTGGATATTCAAAGAAATTGTGGCAAATTAAAGAAAAGCACATTGTTAAAGGAAGTACCTTTATCTTCCTTAATAAATAGCATTGTTGTAGAGAAGTAGATCAGTGAACTTATCAGGAATGGATCTACATCCTATAAAAATTTCAGTGACATAGCTTAGATGTTATTGCAGATAATTGGTCATGGAATAAACAAATTCAAATTTGAGGAGGAAGGTCTTTAATCTCCCCTTCAGGATTAAATTGCATATGCATTTATACCTCCCTTCTCTGGAAGAAACAAAAGTCAATTCAGAATTTTCAGGCTAGCATTCTAAAGACTAGACCACATGGGCAGGTCTTTCACATATTCGTAATCTGACACTATTTTCAGATTTAACTAGTTTTGTTGTAATTAATGATACTAAATTTTCCAATATTTCAGATCATGCATAGAAGCAGTTTGTGCTGATAGTGGTAAATCACCAAGGCCCTCTGCCAAAGACATGAGTAACAATGTAAGTTTATGTATGGGACATGATAGTTCTGTACATGGAAATATCAGAGATTCCCAAGGTCAAGGAACTTGTGTAACTGAAAAGGATTCTTTAGAAGAAAACATACATTCAGAATTATCTAGTAAATATAACAATGATGGGAATGCTTACAGTGAAGCTTCATACTCGAAACAAAAGACTGCAGTTTCTGATGTCAAAAGACCCTATGTTTGTCAAATTTGTGAGAGGGGATTTACTCGTTTGTCATATTTGAAATCACATAATTTAATTCATGAGGGCAAGACACACAAATGTAAGTTTTGTGAGAAGAGATTTACTGAGTTGTCTAATTTGAAGAGACATAATTTAATTCATGAAGGCAAAAAGCCATACAAGTGTGGAATTTGTGAAAAGACATTTACTCACTTATCATATTTGAAAAGTCATAATTTAATTCATGAGGGCAAGCCACACAAGTGTAAATTTTGTGAGAAGAGGTTTCCTACGTTGTCATATTTGAATAGGCATAGTCTAATACATGAGGATAAAAAGCCACACACATGTGCAATTTGTGACAAGGGATTTACTCGGTTATCAGATTTGAAAAATCATAATTTAATTCATCAGGGTAACAAGCCACACAAGTGTGAAATTTGTGAAAAGAGATTTACTCGGTTGTCTAATTTGAAAAGGCATACTTTAGTTCATGAAGGTAAAAAACAGCATAAGTGTAAAACTTGTGGGAAGAGTTTTGCAATACTATCATATTTGAACAAGCATAGTTTAATTCATGAGGGCATAAGGCCACACAAATGTTTGATTTGTGACAAAAAATTTACTCAGTTGGCATCCTTGAAATTGCATAATTTGATGCACGAGGGTAAAAAGCCACTAAAATGTGAAATTTGTGACAAGAAGTTTACTTATTTACCGTCTTTGAAAATTCATAATTTAATTCACGAGGGTAAAAAGCCATATAAATGTAAACACTGTGAAAAGAGTTTTACTGGCTTGTCAAATTTGAAAAGACATAATTTCACTCACGAGGGCAAAAAACCTCACAAATGTGCAATTTGTGAAAAGAGATTTACTGAATTATCAGCTTTGAGATTACATAATTTAATTCATGAAGCTAAAATTTGACACAAGTGTTGTTAAATTTTGGGAAGAAATTTGCTTGAATATTTCATTTGAAATGTCATATATAATTCATTATGGTAAAGATGTATGCAAATCTGATGGTGAGAAGGGATTTACTGTAATGTCATTTTCAAAATGACAATGGAATTCTTGAAGTAAAAGCTTTCAACATTCTCAGGCATTCTCTAGAAAAATCTGCTTTTTTAACCCAAAACTTTGTCTTTAAGGAATGTTTTGTGTGAACATACAACACATATTTTGACTTGATGTGCTTATGCTTAAAGCTGCTAAGTTGCTTACTGCAACTATAAACAGTGGCTTGCATCGCACTTGTTATTTGGAAATTTACCAACTCACTTCAATTTCCATAGTGATGATTGTCCAGAATCATATGAAGTTACAGAGTGGAGGATGATCTTGAGATATGAGACAGAAGTGAGAACAACTTGGTCCTTGCATTAAAGGGAAATCACTGGGTATATAGGAGAATGAGGAAAATAGATGGAATGCAGTTTACTTTAGATGAGTTGTTACAGTATCTGTATGATCTTGTGGATATATCTGAGGAAGTCACAGTATGTATTTTACAATTCTTTGGATGCTTGTCCTCTTTAGCTGCAGCGTTAGCTTCCTCATTCTCTTGAATGCTGACATTAGTCCAAATAAGTTTGGTATTTGAGAGTTAGAACTGGAACTTAAAAATTCAATGCCACAGCTGGGATTTAAACCACAGACCACACACGGCTTGTGTGTTTAAAAACACCAACATGAAGTTTGTTGGCATAAATAAATAAGTTTGATATGTTTACCAGATTGAATTACTATATTCTATAGTAGTAATAGTTCTGAAACAAGTAGGTAAGACAGTTTTTGTGATATAATGTTCATGGAATCTGTGAATATAACAAATGAGTCATATTGTATGTTGTCTAGGATGTATTCCAGAGAAAGCAGTTGTATATAGCTTGCGCATTTACACAATTTGAATTCAATGTATGAAACGTGCTTAGCAAAAATAGATCTCAGTAGTAGATTTACTGTATCTAGATATAGACATACGAACTAGGTCTGAGCTTCCAGAGTGGTGTTGATGGACAGCAACAGGGAATTAGTTCAGGTAATGTAATATTAAATTCCTGAAAATATTAAGAGAGGCAATTAAAGAAGGTAATCAAATGCTATTGATTCATAGCAGGGTTATGAACAAGGGCTTCAACTAAGAACAAATGCTGTTTTCAGACAATTGGAGAAGCTTCAGGTGCAAAACTGTTATGAGAAGGGTAGTGAAATATCCATTTCCACAGAAGTTGCTTGTAAGTAATTCTTGAATATATATGAGTCACAACAGACACAGAAGGCAGTTTTAGTGACTTATGAGAGCGCACTGGGAACAGTTGTCAAGTATTTGTGTTGAAGTTATGATAAGACAGAACAGTTGAGTTGCAAGGTCACAAGTTTTGAACTATTGAATTTTAAGGGTAATGTAATATAAAAAGAAACTGGAATTGTCATTTGACACATGTTTCAAAATGTGTTCAAATTTTGTTCAATAATTTACCTAAGGCCAACATAGTTCCCATAAGCATTTTCAACTGCCACTACAGTTATACATAATATAATGATAAACCTTGAAGAATAGAATAAAATTGTAGAATATTTTTAGATACGTGATAAGCATTTGACTCGGTGTCGTGCCTCAGCATTTAGACAATTCAACTACTACCTAGGCAGTCCATGATCTATCCCAAGGAGCTGCATGTGGTATTTGTGGTGGACGAAGCGGCATCTGGGCGGGTTTTCTCCAGTTTCTCCCATCACTCATTCCACTAATTGCTCCATCATCTTTCCATTCATCGATTTTACCTGCATTTCATAGCATCCTCTTTCCCGCTCCCATATGTGGTGCTGGGCTCACCATCAGCTTCCAGGTCTTCATTCTGGTCCATAGATTTCTCTGCTCCCTGACACATGTCTGACCCTATGCACTAGCTTGTAAATCCTAGGGGGTGTATGTCCTACATAAAAGGAGGGTACCTCATCAGATAAACAAGTATCATGAACTGTTAGTATCCAAGCTACAGAACTATTGTGCATGAGGTAAAATACATAATCTCATTTCATCCTACCACAATGCACAGAAATATACTGGAGACAAGGAAATAGTATTTGCACAGTCAAAATCTAAATATGTAAGAATGGGAGTTCCTCAGGGTTCTGTATTAGGCCCCTGTTATTTTTGCTTTATGTAAATGATATATAGCGTACAGTAGATCACAGTATCACTGAACAAGCTATTGTCATTAGCTTTTTACAAAGTGGGTATTAGTATAGGCACCGAAAAATTAGTGTCAATATTGAGTAATAATTGTTTTGTCAAATCATTGTATTTAACAATGCTTAGACCTACAACTGTATGTGCATAATATGCAGAATTAATGTCGATGTTGCTATATACACCTCCCTCACAGTGGTTAGCCAACAATGAAGCTGGTAAAGAAAATGTGCAATGTAAGGAAGCAACATAGTCAACAGAAAAGAAGTTATAATGAAAACTGAGTCAGATTGAAACACAAAACATCACTCACATATAACTAATCTTGACCGGTTTCAAGAGCCCAACTTGCTCCCATCATCAGAATTAAACAACTTGAAACCGGTCAAAATTAACTATATGTAAGTGATGTTTTGTGTTTCAATCTGACTCAGTTTTCATTATAATTTAAGTTCATATCACGGTTACTAGCTTATAAAAAGATACTAAGATAAGAAGTTATTGAAACTGGAAGTAATACTTATCAGATGATTCTAAATGAGGTTATGCAATATATTGCAGTTCAGCATTAAATATGATTGTAGCCCTGTATCATTCATTATGTGGCTTTGAAGTGTCTCTTCATGCCATTATTCATTACTTGACTTACAATGTCATGCAAACAAATGAAAAATATGTTCCCAAATCTGAAATTATGCAGAAGTTTTACCATTCCTGGAAAGGACTAGCAGTTTTAAATGATGGATAAATTAATATCTATTTATTTAAACTACATCATGAGAGAATGACTTCCATAGCATCAGCATTTGAAAAGGGTAAGCAGTTATACCAACACTGTTGTTCCAAATTAACTTATATAGCCACAGACTCATCTACTAACTTTAAGATTATAACGAGTTCAGCATAAAGCTTTGTTACCCCCAGGACCACACCTGTTGGTTTACGGGTCTCACCGACCTGACCAGGAGAATTATTAAAATATACCAAAAATGTAGATCTTGTTAAAACAAACAATTTATGTGTAAATAAATTTTTTTATAGAGAAACATTTCAGAGATATTCGAAACACAAAGGTATTAGCCCTTTTATGTCTTCTTTAGAAACTAAAAACAAGAAAGAACGATTATTTGAACAGGATCACATAAAAATACAGGTACTACAAAAGTTATGTTTTTATAACACAGTTTGCATACTGTTGAGCTTCATTGTGTGCATCTAGGTTTCTTGCAGAAAGAGCAAATAGTAACCAACCAATACCCCATTGAATATGAAATAGAAAAAGCAGCTCTTATTCAATACGAAAAGTTGATCAGACTCCCATTCAATACATGGCACAAGAGAAATCTTACACGTACACTAAAGACTCAGGAGAGCTTTCTTTCCAAAATTCAAGACATCAAGAAGAATGTACACCTTCCTAATTCAAAGGAAAACTTCATATCTAAAGTCAATCCAACACAAACATTAGATATCACATATTATTTACACCTGACAGAAGAAGTTAAGAAAAGTGATACTCCAGCTAGTGTTCTAAAATTATTGGCAATAGAGACAATCCATTCTAGATTTCTGGAACATGAATGGCTCCATATTTATATTGATGGTTCAGTGATATCAAACCTAGATGGAGCAGGGGTTGGAATCACATGTCATCTCTTTTCTAATTGCAAATCTTTAAGTAATGGAACTACAAACTTCGCTGGAGAAATTGAAGCAATTTGAATGGCCCTACAAAATCTTGTGTATAGAACCTTACATTTTCAACAAGCAGTTATTCTCTAAGATACCAATGTGGCAATGATAGCAATTACTTCCAAGTTGTCACCAAAAAACTAAACTATTACAAAATGTTGGAAAATCCTTAGCCATCAACCAGCACTTCAAAAACACCTAGTCTTCCAATGGATACCAGCTCACTGTGGACTGAGTGGTAATGACAAAGCTGATTTTCTTGCAAAAAAGGGTACCGACAATGTGCAGAAATCTATAGTTAATCTACCATTTTATGCAGCTAAAAGATTAGTCAACTCTAAATTGAAAAAATTATTGCAAAATATTACTATGGCAAATCAAAAAAATAAAAGATGGGAACTACCAAACATTCAAACAGTAATTCCTGAGTATCCTCGAAAAACAGCAGTTGCAACCTTCAGGTTGATTACAGGACATGATTGTCTGGCAAAACATTTAAACAGAATTGGTATATATTCTTCACCACTCTGTCCTCTATGTGATCTGCAAGAGGAAATGGACCAAGACCACCTTCAAATATGCCCGGCCACTTCTAGCGCCCTTCCCATCCATCAGTGAAAAATATTGGAGAGCAAGAGGATTAATGACTTCATTGTCAGAAATCCAGCATTAGCTAACTACATTTTTTGTATAGTAAGATATTGGTCTATCTTGTATGATTTAACAATTATGCAAAACTCCAGAGTAAGGAGGACTGCATGGGCTATAGCTAGAATATTCAAAATATACATTTCATTTGTCATAAAAGATATCTTAAACTTATGGTATTGCAATCAAAAGTTTTTGAAAAGTCTTCCAATGAAAGGATAGTTTGGGGTGGAGCCTACTGAAGTGTCCTGTACAGTAAGAAAATTAGAAGCCATATGACTACCATTGGTAGACTCAATGTCAATTGTTGAGGAATTCCATAGATTCCTCAGTCGTACCCAACGGAAAGAGGGAGTAAATAAATCAACAAGCTAGACAGTCTCACAAACAGGAACACAAGTTATGTGTTATTCTTTTGTTCATTGAAGGAACCTTTCTGTAGTGAAAACATGAATGAAGAATGTGACCTGAACCTATAGCTTAGTTGGAAGAGTTCATTTTCTGCCTGCAAAAACATTTTGACTGATGAGCACAAGATTTTCATAGAAAAAAGAACTAGGAATGTTGTTAATTGTTGTTGTTGTTAGCTAATGCTGGATTTCTGACAATGAAGTCATTAATCCTCTTGCTCTCCAATATTTTTCACAGATATCATAAGTTTATTGTGAAGTTTTATGTGTTAGAATATGGGGATAGTATCAAACCTAAATTGATACAAGAATAACCTTCTAAAGAATGATTATTAGAAGCTAAATAAACTATTTGGAGTGTAGAGAATGCCATGTGTATGTAACATCAGATGTCTTTAGTTACGTTGATATACGCATTATTTTAACATGCACTTTTTGGCTCTTTTTCTTTCTTATTCTTTTATTACTTTCTCTACTGGTAAGAGTATTCCACCCAAAAATTCAATGTCAAGATTTCACGGGAAATATGTTTCAAGACCCCCTGAATAAAAAAAAAAAAAAGTGCATGTGTGTCTGTCTGTGGATAGCATAACTCAAAAGCAAAATGTTGGTTAAAAACCAAGGTTGGTATTTAAGTTCAATCTCTTTCAAGGATGCGACACAAAGATTTTGAAGAAAATAGCCCCACCCTAAACCACCCTTTACATGGAGAATGTTTAAAAAATGTTGATTTTCTTGAAAATGGCTGTAACAATTTTGATTAAAATGTCATATGTGCAAGATATTTGTATGACAAATGAACTGTACATTTTGAATTTTCTGGCTATAGCTTAGGTAGTCCTGTTTGCTCTGGGTGACTTTTGAATAACTCGTAAACCGTAAGAGATAGACAAAATCTTACTGTTATACAAAAAATGTGGCTCTTGCTAAAACAGACTTAATGTCTAAATAATTTTTTTTGTAGAATGATACATTTTGGAGACATTCCTTATTATATGTCAGTTTCGGAAAACTTAACACTTTCTTTGAAATGAAACATCATTAATTTTTTTATATGTTAAGTGTGCAAATAGAACAGAACCTCAAAGGTTTAAAAGATTTTACTATTGCTCAAAGCCTACTGTATTCCCATATTTCCCTTGTACCTACAAGGAAATAAGCAATAAGATAATTGGTACAAGTGTGTATCTCAACTAACATGAAGAAGATATAGGAATAAGAGTTTGCAAGAATGTTTAGTACAAGAGTAGAGAAAGTCATGTGAGTGCAACACATCAGATTTTTTAAATTTTGTTTTTGGCTATCAGTTTAATGTCTGATGCGCCTTTACTTTCTATAATATTTATAGTAAGCACAGCAGGTACTGTATTCCACCCATATATTTCATATTATTTTCACCAGCAATAGATGTTTTGGGACCTCCTGAATCTAAAAACAAAGGTATTTTTAATCAAAATGGTCAAATGTGTGTATGGTTATCACAAGCATAACTCAAAAAGTACAAGTTGTTTAAATAGCAAACCTGGTATTTAAGTTTACCACCTTCTAAGGATGCGACACAAAGACTTTTATGAAAATCCTCTTATCCCAGACTACCCTTTACATGTGAGATTTCTAGAACATTTTGATTCTATCAAAAATGCCTGCAAAACTTCGATTAAATTGCCATAGGCGTAAGCCATTTTCATGACCAATAAAATATACAGGCTGTCCCACTTTGGGAGCTGATACATAACATTATTTTAAACACTTTTTGTTAAGGAAAGTTTTTTGCTGAGGTGCTTCGTTTAAGCGCTAGACGAGTTAATGTCATATATTACTGCCTCCCTCCCAGTTTAAGTATTTATGGCAAAACTAACAATGTAAATTAGTATTGGACTCTCGCAAGACACCGACCATTTCTCTGGTTTAAAAGTTTGTTGGTTTAACTTTTAATAGTAAAGCTGTGATTAACTGTAAGCAAATGTGTTCTGTGTTTGTTTCTTCGATTAAGATTGTGTGCCTTACTAAGATAAATGCAATACTAATTTGCATTGTTGATTAGGCTGTAAATACATAAAGTGGGTGGAAGTCAGTCATCTATGACACTAGCTCATTTAATGCTTAAACAAAGCGCTGCAGCAAAAAACTTTCCTTAACAGAAAGTGTTTAAAATAATGTTATCTATCAGCTCCCAAAGTTTGTCCATCTATCTTCCTTTCATAGAAGTTTGAAAACAGTGTTGTAATTAATTTAATTTAAAAGGTGAGTTAATTAATAACACTGAACAAGACTCACAACATATTCTTCCGGGACGCGTTTCGAAGGTTAACTTTCCTCCATTATCAACCGGACAACAACTGGCTTTCCATGGTGTTTGATGGTGCAGCTTCTTCTGGTGGCGGTTCAATGAACTTACTGAAAATGTCTCTCTGAGGAATGTCGAAATTAAATACTCGGTTTCTATTTTTTAAAATAAAGATTTGTTCCCATGTGGACAGTTCTTGTTTTCCGGTTATGTGTTTGAGAAGTTTCGGTTCTAGCTTTATGTCATGATTTTTTGTCCAAAAGTGAAAAGTGAAATGCAATCGCTGATTTTTCTAACTGTTTACTCTTAAAAAAGATAATAAATTACCATTTTTAGATCTAAAATTAATCAAAAACAAGGATAGAATAAATTTTGGTATTCACAGAAAACCAGCGCAGACAGACAACTACATAAAAGCTAATGGTTAGAACCCAAGAAGCCACAAACAAGCAATTTTCAATAGTTTAGCACATTAGATGGGTGAACATCCCTCTTTCAGCAGAAGAATATAAAACTGAATATTACAAAATAATTGAAATAGCACAAAAAAACGGCTTTCCCAAAGAATTAGTAGATAAAAAGGTAAAACAAGCAGAAAAGAAAAAATTATTAAAAGAAGCTACAACTCTCACAGCAGCAAAAACAAAAATGATATTCAAAAAATTCACATATCATCCATGGGCCTTTGATAAATTTAAAAAGGTGTTCAAGGAATACAACATTGAGCTAGCAGCAGTAAATCATTACTCCATAAAAAACCTACTATTTTCAAACATCAAAGATGCTATTCCACCTAACAAAAAATCTGGCATATACCAAATTGAATGCAGTGATTGTAATGAAATGTACATAGGAAAAACCAAAAGAAATTTAGAAATTAGATCGAAGGAACACGTTAGAAACATTAAGAGTAAACAATTAGAAAAATCAGCGGTTGCATTTCACTTTTGGACAAAAAATCGTGACATAAAGCTATAACCGAAACTTCTCAAATACATAACCAGAAAACAAGAACTGTCCACATGGGAACAAATCTTTATTTTAAAAAATAGAAACCGAGTATTTAATTTCAACATTCCTCAGAGAGACATTTTCAGTAAGTTCATTGAACCACCACCAGAAGCATCACCATCTGCACTATCAAACACCATGGAAACCCAGTTATTGTCCGGTTGACAATGGAGGAAAGTTAACCTTCGAAACGCGTCCCGGAAGAATATGTTGTGAGTGTTGTTCAGTGTTATTAATTAACTCACCTTTTAAATTAAATTTGTCCATCTAATTTTGGGATATCTGTATATCTTGAATTTTCTGGGAATCTTCTGAAAATTCCTCTTCTTTTTTTTAAATAAACGTCCTCCAACATTGTGTCATATCGGACGAATGAATGAAATGAAATGGGTGAAATTATGCTCAAATGAGCCCGAGGTACATGGAGCTTTAAGTTACCCAACATTTGTCTTCTCAGGGTAGGGAAAACCTCGGGAAAAAACCTTACCCGGATAACTTACCCTAAGCGAGATTCGAACTCGCGACCTCTTGAACGTGAGGCAGACATGCTAACCATCACGCTACCAAGGTACCAAAAAGTTCCTCTTCTGAATGACCCTTGTATAACTGGTAAGGCGTAAAAGATACACAAAATCTTTTTAAACAAAAAAAAATGTAGATTTCATTAAAATTTATATGAAATACAGATTTTTCTTTGCTGGTGGGAACTATTTCAGAGATATTCCTTCTAGTGTGGCTGAATTTGCTAATATGCCTTTCCCTAAGAGCAAGTTGTTTTTCAATTTTTGATCTCTGAAGCTAAGAGAATACAATTTCAAAGCCATCAGCTAGTGACCAGCTTTGTGAAGTAAAGTGTTGGATGTTGCTCAGTTTCCTGTTCTTGGGTTATTATGAACCATCTTTTACAGAGTTAATAGTTGTCTGTGATCAGATATGTATAGTGCATTATTTAACATCATTCATATCTCAAGATGGCCAGCTCAAAGCAGAAAATGGACAATTCATCCTTGCTACCTTATAGACCAATCAGCTTAGTGAATTACAATCAGCTAGGTCAAGCTCAGTGCTCAAGTGCTGTCGTGCAAGCACTATCCTAATTTGTGTCAGCCTAACATGAAACTTCTAAAGGAATGAGCAACCCTTGGAATCTATCATTAACAAATTTATAACAATATAAAAGCAAACCGATATCAAACCAAAATCGCCCACCATAAAACTGTACTGAAATTATGAACTCTGCATTTCATTTCTTAAATACACCAATTCCCGACAAGTTAAATCAGAAAGTTAAATATACACCAACAATAGAAAATTCCAGATACAAGGAACGAAATTCTTCAACTATACAATCTATACAACTTAGTGGCTTGTTTGCAAAATGATCCAATACAAAAGCTATATCTATGACCAACTAAATGAAAATGAAGTATAGAATATAACTATGAATCACATATGTCATCTCAGTTCTTTTTTCTTCTTTTCCTGTCTACCCTGCCTTTATGCAGGACTTACAAGCCAGCACCTAGGGTCAGATGTCTGTTGGGAAGCACAGGAACCTATGGACTGAACAGAATTAAGACCCAGAAGCAGCACCAGATATGAGAGCGAGGAAGAGGCTAATATGAAATGCAGGTGAAATCAATGATTGGGAAGGTGACAATGGAGAAGTTGGTGAAACCTGATGCCACTTCGTCCACCACGAATTCCACATGCAGGTCTCTGGGATTGAACCCGGGTCACCTAGATTGTAGGCAAATGCTGTAACTGCTTGGCCATGGCACTGCCATTCTCTCAATTCAATTATGTAAAATAACATTAGTACACCTTAAGAGTCAATGAATATATATCATGGGTATGATGTATAATGGGTTTATACATCATGTTATAAAACAAGAATTTAGGAAAATGTATAAAGTAATTTATTTACTTAAATAACTTTACGCTTCCTAGCGCCATAGTTTAATAAGTTAAATGTCTTCATTTGTTTCTGCCATTAGTTAAGTAACACATTGAAAGATTACAGAATATATTACGTACACTTAAACACTGAAGGTTTTAGTATATAACAGCAGAAATGTATAAAACTATGTTACTTTTTGGTCCTGTAACATTGTGCAATTTCAAAAATGAAACTGAAGTAAATCTGTTCTCACTTTGTTATTTTTATTCAATTTCAGATGTGATAACAAAGTAAATCTCTCATCACAAATTTAACACTTGTGTAGCTTTACCTACAAAAATTGAATGTTTTTTTTTTTAAATCTCACAACTGACCTAATTTCTTCTCAGGAAATTAAGTCTTCCTGAGCACATGTGTTTTACAACTCTGAGTGAAAGGTAATTTTATAAAATTATTTAACTCTATAAAATACAACTAAAAGTACGTAATCATGCTCAAATGTGTTGAGAAAACAATACCGTTTGGTATTTTGAATTGTGCGTTGTTGACTTCCAGGAACAAACTTTTGTTAATCTGTAAAAATGTTGCTACAAAAAATGTATACATTGCAATTTTCCATTTCACATTATAGTTCTTCCATATATTCACAAACAAACCAGGGACTGTTTAGGAAGTAGTCACATTATAATATGTTGTTGTTAGCTAATGCTGGATTTCTGACAATGAAGTCATTAATCCTCTTGCTCTCCAATATTTTTCACAATGATATTGAAGAGAGCAATAGCAGTAATAGTAACCATTTTTTAGAGAGCACCATATTTTTATAATATACAATGGTAATGATAATAAACAATTTTGATACAAATGCGAGGTTACACCTAGCTGGATCAATATAATTTTGAAACTTCCTTTATCTGAATATTACTGACACAGGAAAATAAATAACATGTTCACTCTTTTGCTAAAAATATTCTTTTGTGTGATATATTTTGTAAGGGACTTCTGCATGAAAGTTAGCATTGGAAATGCAGGTCTTGGTAATTTATATAATTTCATCATCAAAAAATTGGCAGAAAAATCTATGGGAAGAGTATTCTCATCAACATGAGTGAATGAATGAGTTGGGTTTAAGGGCCCGTCAACAACTAGGTAATTAGGGCCCGAAGTCCAAAAATAAAAACAACCAAATTCGTAAAACCTCGCCCCTAAAAAGTTAAAACATCAAAGTTAAAATAACTAAAACGTGAGTTAAAACTGGTAAAAAACTTAACCTTGTAAGACTTAAAAAGCTAAAACAACCCTAAAATCCTAATTCCGCCAGGATAAAAAACACCTTACACTTGCTTGCCAAAATCAATCTTGGCAACAAACCACAGTACTGCATTTACAGCTACTGGGTCGTTGCCTAAAACAGAGCACAGTGCAAGGCCCAGGCCGACGGACTGGTGCTCACGAGTGCATTGCGGACAATCAAGAAGGACATGTGCGACGGAGAGTGGAACATTGCATGTCGCACAGACAGGCTCCGGATCACCGAGCAAAAGGAAGTGTTGATCCCTGCTGGGTATAATGCACTGGTGTAGTAGATGTTGGGCAATGATCAAAATTGCTTACCTCTGCCCAGGGTAGGTGCAACATTGTCTGCAGTGTCACTCTCGCTCTCACACAAACTCTTGCATGTCATTGAACACAAAATCCAAAATTCTCTATCGCATTTTCTCTATAAGGCTTGAATTTTTTTTATTTAATCTGAAAGGTGAGTCAATTAACCACACTAAACAACACTTACATTTATAATTTTCCCGTGTTTTGGAGGCTAACTTTCCTCCACTATCAACCAGATGATGACTGGGTTTCCATGGTGTGGATGGTGATGCTTATTCTGGTGATGGTTCAAGGTACTTGTTGAAAATATCTTTCTGGGGAATGTCGAAATTAAATACTCTGTTTCTCTTTTTTAAACTGGAGATTTGTTCCCATGTGGACAGCTCTTGTTTTCTAGTTTTGTGTTTGAGGAGCTTCGGTTCTGACAATGTTGTGTTTTTTGTCCAAAAGTGAAAGGCAACTGCTGATTTTTCCAATTGTTTGCTCTTGATGTTCCTAACTCTTCCTTGGATCTAATTTCTAAATTTCTTTAGGTTTTTCCTATGTATATTTCATTACAATTACTGCATTAAATTTGGTATGTGCCAGATTTTTTGTTAGGTGGAATAGCATCTTTGATGTTTGAATTCAGCAGGTTTTTTATGGAGTAATGGTTTACTGATGTTAGCCGGATGAGCACTTTCTGAATTTATCGAAGGCCCATGGATGATATGTGAATTTTTTTAATGTCATTTTTGTTTCTGCTGCTGTGAGTGTTGTATCTTTTAGTAATTTTTTCTTTTCTGCTCATTTTACTTTTTTATCTACTAATTCTTTAGGAAGCTGTTTTTTGTGCTATTTCAATTATTTTGTAATATGCTGGAAGAGGGATGTTTACCAATCTATGTGTTAAACTATTGAAGATGGCTTGTTTGTGGCTATTAGCTTTTGTCGTCCGTCTACATTAGTTTTCTGTGAATGCCAAAGTTTGTACTATCCTTGTTTTTAATTATTTTTTTATCTAAAAATGGTAATTGATCATCTTTATTGACTCACCTTTTAGATTAAATTGATTATAACGCTGCTTTCAAACTTATAAGAAAGGAAGATTGAATTCTTTTTGTTGCCATTATGTTGAAAAGCACAAAGCACTGGCTTACTACTCACAAACACTGCAATGTTTGTTGAAATCTTGTGAGAGCAATTCACGACAAAGCAAAATCAGGAATTTGGCAATCACTTCCTAAAAGAACATTTCTTGCCATCTGCTGGCACATATCTGCATTATTTAAGCTCTATAACTGCAGACTGTGGGGACCTGCTCATCAGGATCTGGTCAGGCCATGCATATATGGGTTTTTATTTGTGAAGGATTAATACTTGTGTGGCCTCTTATCCTCATGAATTAAATAATGCCTTCTCAAATCTGACAACTGAGAAAATCTCTTTTCACAGATTTCACATTTGTGTGGCTTACTGCCTTCATGAATTAAATTATGCCTTTTCAGATTTGACAACTGTGTAAATCTCCTCTCACAAATTGTACACTTGTGTGGCTTTTTGCCCTCATGAATTAAATAATGCTTCTTTAAATCTGACAAATCAGTAAATCTTTTCTCACATTTTTCACACTTGTTTGACTTTTTGCCTTCATGTATTAAATTATGTCTGTTCAAATGTGATATTAGAGTAAATCTCTTGTCACAAATTTTACATGTGTGTGGCTTCTTACCTTCATGAATTAAATTATGGTTTTTCAAATCTGACAACCGAGCAAATTTCTTATCACAGAGTCCACACTTGTGTGGCTTTCCCTCATGAATTGTATTATGTAATTTTAAATGCGATATTAGAGTAAATCTCTTGTCACAAATTTTACATATGTGTGGCTTCTTACCTTCATGAATTAAATTATGGTTTTTCAAATCTGACAACCGAGCAAATTTCTTATTACAGATTTCACACTTGTGTGGCTTACCCTCATGAATTAAATAATGGGATTTCAAATAAGATAACAGAGTAAATTTCTTTTCACAAATTACACACTTGTGTGCCTTTTTGCCCTCATGAATTAAAATATGTCTTTTCAAATTTGACAATTCAGTAAATCGCTTCTCACAAATTGGACAAACATGTGGCTTTATGCCCTCATGAATTAATATATGTGTTTTCAAATATGACAACTGAGTAAATCTCTTCTCACAAAGTTCACACTTATATGGCTTTTTGCCCTCATGAATTAAATTATGCCTTTTTAAATCTGTCAAAAATGTAAAACTCTTCTCACAGGTTGCACACTTGTGTGGCTTTTTTCCCTCATGAATTAAATTATGTGATTTTAAATGTGACAATTGAGTAAATCTCCTCTCACAAATTTCACACTTGTGTGATTTTTTGACCTCATAATTTACATTTTGTTTCAAATCTGAAGCTTGGCTGTAAGATTTTCCATCAGCATCACATTTACTAGATTGTCCTGAATAAGTGTTTCTTTCTACAGCATGCTTCTCTGTAATATAACTTCCTTGACCCTTGGGATTTCTGGAATCTCCACATTCAGCACAATTCTTTTCCAAAAGTAAAGTTGGATAATTTCTCAAATCTTCAGCAGAGGACAATGGTGAACTATCATCACCAGAAACTGTTTCTATGCATGATCTGTAATGTTGGAAAATTTAGAATCATTAACTACAATAATGAAAACTAATTAAATCTATCTATATTTGCTAACAATAGATAAATTAACAAAATTTAAAGTTTCTGGGTTTGGTTTCCTGTTAGAGGTCGGAAATTTTCCTTAGCCAGGACTATTCCTTCTCCTTCCCAAAGCTTGGAGGTATAAATGAGAGTTTAAACCTAAAGCCACTGATCTGAAATTGCTAACTTTATGACTATCTCCAACACTATTTAAGATACCAAACTGAAACTTTTACTGGATGGAGATGCATGCCTTAGTTCAGTGATCTACTCTAAAGCAACAATGTAATTTATTAAGGAAGATATACATATTTTATTTCATGATTTAATTTTTAACTAAATTTAATAGTAGTAACTTTTCTTAAATAAGCACAATAGCATTATGGTACTATTTTAATATCCTATGACTTCATTTAGCTATCTTGAATAGTTTAAGATAATGGGTAATAACTAGAAAATGTTTCGCTATAACACTTATCCGAAGAAAACCTGGAAAAAACAAATATATTTCCAGATAAAGAAATCACATGATCTGGCTCAAAGAAATTGTGTAGCAGTGATATAGTAAGAACTCTAGGAATAATATGGCGACCATCAACCGATGTGTTCCAAATAAGTTGTAATACTAAACCAAAGGAAATGTCAAACACGAATGCAGAAATGAAGCCTGCTGTACTATCGAATATTGCCTCTATATTCGACCCGTTTGGGAATTCTCAGTCTTGTAATAATATTGTGCAAAATATTCATGCAGAAGCTGTGGCAGGAAAGATTGTCATGGGATGTAATTCTAGCAACAAATCTACTTGAAGAATGGGCATCTCAGGAAGATCAATTACCAGTGTACCAGTGCTTAATACCATCACAGTACTTAGCCTTGTTTTCTCTGTAGGACTGTCCATTGACATACAACTCCATGGGTTTTGCAACGCCTCGGAGAGGGCCTATGGTGCTTGTGTATACCTTAGATCTACAGGCGAGACTGGAGACGTTAAGATCAAACTGCTAGCCTCAAAATCAAGAGAGGCACCATTAAAACAAATATCTCTACCACGGCTGGAGCTACGTGACACTCTTCTTTTATCTCGTCTCGCCAAGAAGGCAATATGCAGCCTTAATATTAGGTTTCCTGAGGTACACCTGTGGACGGACTAAACAATAGTCTTAACATGGCTGAGCTCCTGTCCCACTAAGTGGAAAACCTACACAGCATACCGAGTGGCTGAAATACCAGAAAACACAACTGTTTTCCCTATCTTAATGAAACTGGGCAACAAAAGTAGCAAGAAGACAGCAAAGGCCTACATTGCAGTGTTCATCTGCCTCACCACAAAGGCTGCCCATCTAAAGGTTATAACGGACCTAACCACAGAAGCCTTCATGGCAGCATTACTTGCTTTGCAGCTCGCAGAGGACCATCTTCAGCAACAATGGAACCAATTTCATTGGGGCTTCCAGAAGATTAAATGAACTTGAGAGATATCTCCGGAACAACAAAGTTAAGGAAGCCCTATTAGATGCTGTCTCAGGCCTGGGATTGGCCTGGCACTTCATTCCGCCATCAGCGCCCCACGTCAGAGGTGTCTGGGAAGCGGCCATGAAATCCTTGCAGCACCACCTCCAGAGAGTCATGGGCACCAATATTCTTATATTTGAAGAGCTTGTGACACTCACTGTCCAAATTGAAGCTTGCCTTAATTAAAGGCCTTTGAGAAGGGTCAGTGACGATCCCAATGACGACTCGTATATGACACTCTCCCACTTCCTGACTGGTCAACTTCTTACTGCCTTACCTGACTATGATCTGTCTGATGCAAAGATAAGCAGTATAAATAGATGGCAACTTCTGCAAAAAATCAAGCAAAACTTTTGGCAGAAATGGCCAAAGGATTACTTAAATGCGCTGCAACAATGATGGAAAAGGAGGGAGAAACATCTTAATCTTCATCCTGGAGATGTCGTTTTTCTGAAGGAGGAAAATCTGCCACCACTTTCGGAGAAAGGGAATTGTGGAGGAAACTCACCCTGGAAATGATGGACATGTACGCGTGGTTACAGTGCGAACCGCCAATGGAAATTTCGAGTGCCCAGTGCAGAAGTTATGAGTATTATCTGTGTTAGAGTGAACAGTATTGATATTTGATAACCAATAACATTCATGTTTCAATTGTTTTAAATTCATTATATAACTTTCTCTTTTGAAAAGGGCTAGTACCCTTTTGGCAGCCAGTATGTTGGAAAGTACATTCTCTTTGTAAAATAGTAGGTAATTTTTTTTCCTCTCTTTGATCTGTTTGTAATACTGTTATGTTAATTGAGTTAGTTGAATAAAAATGGCAGCAAGCTAAGACAACTCGAAACAACCACTATTCACATTGAATACTGGTGTGCAGCTATGTAAAGAGTCAACTCAAAGTACCTAGGTCCCCTACACCTTTTATCATCAGTGAATAAAACGGGAAGAGGTGGGTACAAAGCGTGGTTGTATCATTTTGCAAGTCACTGTAAGGAAAAGGGGTCAATGTCTCCATTGTTTGTCATGAATACAGGAACGTCAACTATGTTGCATTAGACATATCTATCCCAGCTCAGTAGGCACTTATGTCATGCTACAGCTGAAAACTGGGGTGATTGTATCACTTTGCAACACGCCTTATTATGCTTATAAGTATTTTGGACATAGTCTCATACTGTGGGTCCACCACTGCTGTAGACAAGGTATAAATTTAACAGAATTTGTTGGAGAATTCAATGTCATTCTGGCAGGTTGTCACAGCAGCCTAATGGTTAAGAGCATCCACCTGGGTCTGTGGTTCAAATCCCAGTTGTGGCATTGAATTTTTCAGTTCCAATTCTACCTTTTTTTTTGTAGTGTTTAACGTCTGCTTTTACTACAGGTGGTGACACTGATGATATATGGAATGAAGATGGAGCACCGGTGGAATGAGATGGCAGGGGAAACCAAAAAACCCAGAGAAAACCCGCCCCAGCACTGCTTCGTCCACCAAAAATACCACATGTGGTTGCCTGGGATCGAACCTGGGCTGCTTTGGTGAGAAGCAAATGGTCTAACCATCTGACTACGGGATGGCCAAATTCTGCCTCTCAAACATTGCCTACGCATGGCCTCTGTGTTTAAAAACACCAACAGTAAGTCTGTTGGCATAAATAAATAACAATTACCATATGAAGGTTATTTAATCCCGGGACATAAAGAACTTATGATGGTAGTCACCATTGGAGTAATTGTCTCTGATGTGAGACTGCCTTTGTGGTTTACCGGGAGAAATATGAATTGGTTGGAGAATTCGTCATTCTGGCAGGTTATCACAGTGGCTTAATGGTTAGAGAACCCAGCTGGTAAGCGGAGGGTCTGTGGCTCAAATCCCAGCTGTGGCATCGAATTTTTCAGTTCCAATTCTACCTCATAAACATTGCCCACACATGGCTTGTGTTTAAAAACACCAATAGTAAGTTTGTGGGCATAAATAAATAATTCACAGAACAGGTTGATTTGTGGATCAACAAACTCACTATAAATCACTCTACTAAAGTATATGTTCTTACTTCGTGATCAATTTGTGTTCTTGAGCGTCTTCTATATGCTAAAATGAATTTACTCAGTTTTACTATTTGCTCTTTTGTTCATAATTGTACCAAGACTAGAGACAATGCATACATATAGATAAATGTAACCATACTTTAAAACACACAATGACCACATTTCTGAAATGTTTTCTAATATTATTGATTTATGCCTTAGAAATTTGTCTAGGGTAAAGTTAAAGAAAGCAATTAAGCTATAGGTACTGGTTAATTTTCTGTATAGGTAACTGAATTTTATAACATAAATTGGTCTTAGTATTCTGTAATTTTAATTTATATTTTTGTAATTAACATTTCCAGGACAATTTGGTTTTGTAGAATGAATACAAATAAACAAAATATTACAAATTTAAAAGACCTGCACAAAGAATGAAGTGTGCATTGAATTTACTGTACGTTAGAATATGAAGACACCTTGTTCAAATTTGTTTTAATCATATTTGTCTTAGTATTGCGTTAAGGTGAAGCTTGGTATAGTGTATGATATTGCAAGCTGTGATCCTTACTATCAAAATCAAACTGTCATATAAAAACTCACGTGTGTTTTTTTTCTTTTCATTTGTTCCATGTAACTAACTCATAATGCTAAATTTATAACAATTTCGATACAAAATTCATAAAGTGGTGGAGTCTTACCTTCGGTATTTTACTGGATGGTTCCTATCCTGTAACAGAGTAATACAAATACTCATTAATATGGCATTACCTCTGTATCCTTGCACCATCTCAGATCTCTTTTAAACACCACTTTTGATTTCTTGAAAACACAGTTTTATAGTATCTGTTCAACAATAAGAAGTAAAATGGAATACTTTTCAGTTTCTTTTTATAACCAAAACACTCTACAACTGTTTACAGGTTTAAGGTAATAATGTAAAAATACATTGTTCTTATAATCAGTCTATGAATTCTGTTTAATTAAAGTAAGTACACTTAGAATTATCAAGCACAATACATGTAAGATTGTTTATTCTCTTCCAGAGTATTTTAGTTACCTTACATGATATCCACCTCTTAAGCTGTCTGTTCATTTGTGCATGTAAGATGTATAGAGCAGTCCCTCAGTGCTTTGGCTGGGAATTGCACAGCAATCTTGTGCGACACGTCTGAATGAGCTCAAGGCCATGGACTCTTCCACTTATCCTGTTATTGCTCCTTGTGTATAGATGTGAGACGCATGTGTATTTATGTGCAATTGAAGTATTAGATATTACAGCCCAGAAATGGTACTCAAATTTTTACTTGAACAAAGACTTTTTATGTATGACACTTATGAAAAAACCGACTCATCTAGACCGGTGTGTAGGCAATTTCACAATAAATTTTCTGGTGTTCCAGTTCCAAGTAGAGAAACAGTTAGATATCTAGTAAATAAAGTAAGGAGAACAGGATCATTTAATGCTGTAGTTTGCAAAAATAAATGAAGGGTTCTAATGGAAGGAAAACTTTATGAAATTGACGAAGCATTTGAACAGCCTCCAGCAAAGTACAAGTCAGTGTTTCAAAATCTCAGTACATAGGTCTATGAAACTGTTGAAATTAAACCATGCAGTGCCGGTATTGTCCATCAATTACGACCATGTGTTGATGAAGCCCGGATAAAGTTTAAAAGTGGATTTTACAAAATATTGGGGGCTCTCATGACCTAGCTGTCAACGGGCCCTTAAACCCTAATCACTCACTCACAAAATATTGCTGGTGATACTGTTGACCCACATTTAATAATTTTCTCAGATGGGGCATAGTTTCATTTGACTGGCCCTGTTGCTTCAGAAAACAATAGGTATTGGTGTACTGAAAACCCAAAATTAATTCACAAGGTTCCTTTATATGATGAAAAAATTGGCATTTTAGGATACTGTAAATTCCAATAGGTACTGCAGAAATATTCTCGCATCATTTTTTGCAATGTTGACAGATGAGAGGGAACATGGCTATTTCCAGTGAGATTCTGCCACAGCTCATACTGCGGAGGCTTCCTTGGAAGACATTAAAAACATTTTTTATGACAGAATAATCTCTAAAAGGTTATGGCCGGCTTGATCACCAGATCTTACTGTGTGTGACTTTTATCTGTGGGGACCTCCCAAAAATAGAGTTTATAGGAATAATCCTCACACCATAGACGATCTTAAAAACAATATAAGAACAGAAATTAGGGAAACTGCGCAACATGAACTTATGTGTGTAAATGGTAATTTCAACAGAAGGTGCCAAGAATGTTTATCTAATGAAGGACACCTCTTTCAACACCAACTGTGAAAAAGGTTAGTGCTGATAAAATAAAAAGTAATTATGTTTGTTTAGTAGGCAATCAATACATTGTAATAATGATCATAAAATCAATAATAATATGGTATCAGTATCAATAATGAGAATAATAATAAACAGATACAATGAATATGGTGTTCGGAACATGCATCACAACTACCGGCCAAATAGCTTCAGGAACGCACTGTACTTTATAAACACAGAACTCCATAGGATAATGTTGTCATCACTGAAAACTCCTGTTTTATGCAACAAACATATGAAGGCAGCCCAGGAACATATCAGAACATACTTCAATTCTGAGCACAAAATTCTAAGACTACCACCATGTGCTCAGTATTAACATGATTTTACTACAAATGACTTTTCATGCTTCCCAAATATGAATGACTTGCTTGATAGAGATTTACATCATAGGGCACATAAGCTCTTTACTTTGTGGAGCTGGACAAGTGATTTTGCAGAATTAAAAGATGAATGTTGAAAAATAAAACCAGGAAGAGCTGTTTTCTGAACCCACCCTCAAATGATTATATACATTTTCAGTGGAGGGAATTTCATATTCATGGTGCCCAATTTTTAAGGCTATCATTGAATATTAATTTAAGGAGGAATTTTCAGTCTTTTATTGCAAATATAGCAGAAGGTCTGTGGTTGAAATCCTGGCTGTGTCGGAAACCCTACAGTAAACAACAATCTTGTCATAATTCATTTATATTGTATAAACATTTGTTTATGAAAAAAGCCTTTAACTTGCTTTTAAAACACTGTCTTGAGAGGTTAGCTATTGATTTGATATCAGATGGCAATTTATCGTAGAGCTTAATTCCAATTATCTGTACATGCTTTTGAGAGACAGGTTTAACTACACTATCCCTATAGTAAGTAATTCATACTGGTTGTGGTGCTATGTTCATTTACCTTACTATTTTTAACTGAGTTATACTTATCCACAACTGTTATAGCTCAACAGACATACAGAGAGTAGATGGTAATTATTTTTTTATTTATAAAAGTCTTCCTGCAAGATTCTCTTGGTTTTAGATTGTATGTGATCCTAATATATTTTTGTCGGTAAATAAGCAGTTTATGCATGTGTGTTGTGGTGGCTGAACCCCATATTTCAGTTCCACAGATTAAATGTGGATAGATACATCATTAGTATATTGAGTTAAAGTTAGTTGTATTGTTGTGCTTCCTGAAATATCTTAAGAGATATAATGATCTACTGATTTTAGCACATATATATCCAATATGACCAGTGAGTTGCAGATGGTATTTTTCATGACTTTTTACATTTAAAATACTATTGCAACAGCTGAATGAGCAAAGGAGATGCCAAGTGTTAGCTATCTCACATCAGTGTTATAAACATGCAACACGTGACAATGAGTGGGTCAGAACAAAATCCAATACCAAACAGTACAAGGAGCTTCCAGAAACATTTCCACTGATACCTAATTATTGGCTGTATAAGCAAATTGACCCAAACAGTTTAATGTTGAGGCAGTTTTAATGAGCGTGAAAACTGAAAGTAAACTGGGGCTTTCACTGCAACTGGTCCTACCTGAGGTCAGCGTGGTTCCTCTCAAGTTGGTTACAACTGTATTGTCAGAGTGAGTTTAATTATTTTGGTTACTTTTAGACAGTCCAAACATGAGCATCAGTTAAACAAGAAATCTATTGTCCACAAAGGCAATGTTCAAGGACACACTTGCACTGTGAGTCCATAATTTCATTACTTGGGCCAAATGCACTGTATTCACACGATATGGCTCTTAATGACCTTTTGCTCTTCCCAAATATAAAGAAATGGCTTTCAGGGCATAGGTTTATATCATAGATCACATAACCCCTTACTTGGCTAGGGTGGACAATGATTTCATACACAGTTAAACCTGACTGCTGAAAAATAATACTGCAAAGAGCTATAGAAGCTGTCATGGTGGTCCCAAATGTTGGCTGCCTTGCCTCACTGGTCAGTAAACAACATGTGGCCAACAACAATGACTGGGCTGGAACACAGTTCCAGAAGCTTCCAATGCCATGAGAAAGTTCAAGTTCACCAGCGCCGAATTCTTGGCTATATAAGTCGGCATGGAGAGTCAGATTAGTGTTGAAGCAGTCAGTTTAGTTAGAGGCAGAGTTGCACAGGTTTTACACAGAGTTGTTTGAACAATCAAACAGTATTAGTGAAGTTTTGTGCAAGGTTACAATATAACAGAGGTCACAAATTGTCAATTGTGATTAAATTACAATGGAAATAAAGTGGCATTAAAAGTAACTGGACTTGCCACAAGAATCTGTATATCAATTGGCTACTATCATCTACAAGGAGTTTGGTATTTCAGAACACATACTTTAATTTTAATGGCAACATATTTCAGAAACAACTTAACATGGAGAGGTTAGCAAGTTGAATACAATGAAGCATTGAAAGGGTTGACATGATTGTGTGATCATTCTTAAGCATCTTTTTGGAGTAAAATATGAGTAAGATATTTTGAAGAAAGAAACAAAAAAACAGAAAACCTGGAACAACAGCAAATATTTTGCAAATCTTACCTTCATTTCTTTCCTAACTGATGAACTTTCTGGTTCTAACCAACAACATTCTTCTTTAATCTCTATTTTGTTTTGCATTTCATGATCACTGCTGTATTTCTTATCCTTACTCACTGGGTCCTCTTGAACAAATGCTGTCTTATTCTGTGAAGCAAAGTCTGAAACCAAAGTCTGTTCCTCAATTTCTGTTGTGATATTCGTATCACAGTTGTTGCTGCATGTAGCAGTTTCAAGCTTAATCTGCATTACACGCTGTTCAGTAAACAATTCTCTCTCTTTCTGTACACAAAGGTCCAAATATGGTGCCTCTGATTTAATTTCTGTTTTAATTGCCGTGTCACAAGCATCGTCCAGAAGCATGTTTGTCCTCATTGCAACATTGTTGGTAAAGAGCTCTGTCTCATTCTGTGACGCTACGTCATCAGAGAGAGGCTCTTCTTTGATTTCTATTTTGTTATCCATTTCACAACACTGTTGTGGATGCCAAGGTGCTCTTCTAAATTTTAGTAACAAGCCTCTGAAAAAAAAAAGTATACATTATTAAAGTATGGGGAAAACTGCAAGCACAGTGTAAGATATACATTTTTAAAGAAGAATAAGGGCAGCAGTAGACGAAGAGCATATGAATGCTGGCCAATGCTTGCACAGGGCGCTGTTGTCAAACAGAAGTCACACATCAGTGGTAACTCAATACATTAGATCATAGTTTGCATGCCAGCCATAGCACCACTCATTATTTCCATAATTAAACAACACATTAAATATCCTTAGGCTGGGTTGCAAGGAAACTGCTGTCTAAATAGCTACTCCCTTCTTTAGTTAATGACTGGGTAAGCTAGTGAAGTCTCTAAACTTCTGGCAGTTGTAAGAGTGACATTATACGATTGGCTAACTACTCTCGTCTCGTCTTCAAGGAGAGAAGATGCAATTCGACAGAGCCAGCGTAGTCAGATACATAGTTATCGTAATCACACATATGATGTTGCTGCAATAAACAATTGCCATGAGTTGTGATAGAACTTCTGCCCCAAGATGTTAACCTCTGGATCACCAATGGAACTATATTGGGAAGCAGGAAAGAAAATTGAACATATCCAAACAACAGGTCATTAGACTACCACTACTACTTCTGCCCCATTGAACTGGCATGATGTATGTTGTTATGAATGCCAACTCCCTTCATTCTCCTGTGCATGCTGTCGTAGTGTTTTATACCATTCCTTCCTTCACCATGTATTCAACAGACAGCTACATTGATCTACGGAGAAGCAACAGCCAAAGTGCAAGCAACTTAAAATCTATACCGGCACAGATATAAGAACATAATGTTTTGTCAAAGTCACTGGAACCACCCACTGTCCCACTGGCTTTATATTGCACATTCTTAACTCTACAAAGAGAAAAACAAAATTAAACATAATAAAAACGAAACTCACAACCCTAAGCCCGTCGATGGAAATAATATATCCTCAATAGTAAATAATGTAATTGTAAAAAATCCAGCTGAGGGTAATATTGCCACAAACTGGCACTAATAATATCCCATATCCGAAATTGATCAGAAATGAAATTAGCATCTTCTTTAAGCAGGAGACGCGTGAACAAATAATTAAAATCATTAAAGCTAAAAAGAAATTCCTTCTCGACGGGTCCTGATGCAGATTTTACAGGACAACAGATGAAACAAGTTGCTAATATACAGAATAAACTTTCTAGTTTGACCCTCTCTATGTAATATTACTAAATGTACGCTTATTTTCTTGAAACTACTTATACAGAGCTAACCTAATGTAACCTCGGTAAGCCCGTAGAAAAATAAATGCATACTTACGGCGCTAAATGAGTACATTGTGTGCCTCCAATTGTTATAATAATGGATGAAGCATTTTGAGCTGTAGCACATAACATACAATTTAAACGGATATTCTTTAGAAAGAGTCCCGTGAGAGTTTCGTGAGAATTTCGTCGAAGTCCCACTCCGCAGTGTGAGCGAATTCTTACGAACACAATGTTTCAAAATCTAAAGCTTCTCAACAATTTAATTCATCAAAACATTTTTTCCACAAAAGAGCAATTTCCCCACAGAATAACCATATCAAGCCGCCCCACTCATATTGACGGTAACAGCTCTAATATAAATGTGCATACCTAAGAGTATAAAACCAGAGAGCTTATGCAAATACAGCTTGCTTATGTTCCCGGGTGCTTTAACTGACTTGAAATATGGTTGAGGGTTTCCTGTCAGGGAAAATTCCAGTCTTTAGTAACTGATTGCACAAATAGCCAAGAGGAGTTCTAATTTGGTATGAGCATGATTTTAAAATCTTCATTGTTATTTCGTCATAACCAGAGGAATTCTTGTTTTATTTCCTCAGGTGTTGTCCAGGCAATGTGAGACTTGATCTTAGAAATTCTACTGATGCTTCTTTACTGCCATAGTTAATATTTAGATTGTTAGTTACATCCAAAAAGAATTTGATAAAAATTCCGTAACTTCCTTGGGTTTCTTAATTTCTTGATTGTGCACGTTTAGTGTTATTGAGTCGTTTGGTAATGAGTATTTATCTGCTACTGTTTTTATTATATTCCTAGCAGTGTTTATCTTATTGCCAGAATTTTAGATTAATTTATTATAATGCAATTCTCTTGCTGCTTTTATTACTTTTTTTAGAATTTTGCGATACTTATTGAAAAACTGTTTTAATTCTAAGTTGTTAATAATTCTTAATTGGTGATATAATTCACTTTTACGCCTGCACGAGGTCTTTATACCTAAAGTAATCCAGGCATTATCTCTTTTCAAGTTAGGTGTTTCGTTTATCTTAACTGTGAAGCAAGATTCACAGTGGGTTTTGAAAAATTGCAGAAAGCTATTATATTTATTGTTGGTCCCATTCGTGATCCCCGATGTGTTCATTCCTATCCTAAAAGAGAAGGAATAATATATTCGCGAAAGAACAGTGTATTCACATTCAAATACACTTAATATGGTAATCACTGAATTCTGACGTAAAGAAAACAAATGCATAAACTGAAGAAAGCTAGGATATATCCGTGAGACAGAACTTACATAATAAGATCAACTGTTCAAAAGCAATTATTGCAACAGATACGTCTGTAGAGTTTCATGATTCACATGCTGCAAGCATTGATGAAAGAACTTGTTGCAGTAGTAGTACAGGATGCACTTTTAGATAACAGAGATAAAGTGGCAGTGCTTGTATCGGAGAGAAAGAAACACAGAAAAGTACAACGATGAATTTGAGATTATGTGGGGACGAGTGAATAATGTATTGACGCCGCGTATGATCAGCAGCCCATTAAGAGCCGAACATGAAGGAATAGTTCGTAGCCAGGATAATAAGCAGAAGACTTATAAACTTCTTAGGATAGAAATAAGGATCTATGAGAATGGTTAAGTAATTGGTCACAGTTCGTAAGATTCACGAAGATGATAATTTGCAGGGTAGCGACAAATTTCAGTATTTAACGCAAGTGATGGAAATCGGAACTGATGCTCACGAGTTCGCACTTACCTATTCCCAGGCATTAGAAAGTTATAAAGCGTTACAGGAATGTTCTAGAAGAGAGGATCTTCTCTTATAATTAGTGTACATAAGGGAAGTATTAAAATTGGTATTCTTTAATGCACCACTAGAGGAACAACTTCCCCCACCAACCTAGTTAATCAAGTTAGAGTCTCATCTAAGGTCTCTTAGCAGTTTGAATCTAACATCAGCGGATCCAAGTACTTGGTTGTTTCCATTAGTGGAATCCAGCATGCCAGAAGAAACAAAGAAGTCGGTTTTCCAAACGATCCACAATGGTAAAAACTCATTTGACTTGAATGCCTTATGGAATTTTACATTCCGAAGTAGAAAATGCACAACAGATCTTACTGACTCAATCAAAATGTTCCAGTTTGGTTATATAAACCAAAACCGAGAGGTTAAGTTCTTTTAAGACAGAAGAATATCAAACACTGTGTGTGTAAATCCACTCCTACCGTTGTTCCACTTTACAATGATAGTTCATCACTGTCGTGCATTTCTTGCATTAAACCTCATGAAAGTGAGAAATGTTTCCAGATCATAAAGATAACCATACAACAAATAAGATCGAAGATGAAGGAGAACGGAAAATGTTATTTGTGTACAAGACCCAACAAGAAACTCGCTCAGAAGATAAATAGCAATGCGGTTGTTGTTGTTACGTCTTAATTTTTGGCACTTGGAAGCCAAACTAACAAATATGAATAAAACCATAGATAGTTCTAAAATCACATGTTCTACCAATTTAATGGGAAAATGCCGTGGTTTTCAAATTTTGTAGTCAGAAAATGTTTAGGGGAACGCGCCCCCCAGCGTTCCTCCAGAAAAATAGCACTGAATATACCTGTGAAATTGAGGTATAAGACCATTAAGAAATAGATATATGTAAATACCTCTTTATGATATTATAATGTTCTGTTGTCTAGAAATAAAAATGCACGATACCTTGGTATACTTTTTCACAAAAAAAAGTAACATGGAAAAATCGCATCGAAAATGTAAAGGATAAACCCACCAATCGTTTCAAAACATTATAAAGACTAGCCGGAACTAAATGGGATTGTTCAAAAAATATACTCAAGTCAACATGCAATACGTAGAGATATAAAACCAATTTGCAAATATAGCAGCGAAGTTCTTATAACTGCATTCCCCTCAACGTTAGCAATACTTGAACGTACTCAAAACCAAGCTCTCACGTTAACCCAGTGGCGGCTCGTGACTTGTCGCAGTGGGTGTGCAGTATATTAAATCCTCTCCACCTTTACTCCCTTTCTTTCACTGACACACATCACGCAGTTCTAATTGACATTTCATATGGGCAATTGAGCTCTTATGTTTTGCTACTTGGTTTGGTTTTAAATGACCAATATCCAAGAACTATTATTTGTTCAGATGTCATTTCTCTCAGTCGCAAACAATAAGCACGGAAAACAGCTTCTCTTCTAAGATAAACCCGAAAGATTATCCCCTTCAGTTTCGCCATGTTATTCATTTCCGCTCTTTCATAGATTCAAATTTCCTGCTCGCTATGTACAGACACAACTGTATGCAATTTGCTGCCAGAACACAAACATAACAAACTGTATTAGACTGTAACAAAATAACTATTCAAAATTGAAGTATTGGCCTTAGTAAATTACGACATGAAGAGTAATTATATGCATTTATAATAGCTTAATAAGACTAGATGTAATTGTGTTTATAACATTAATATAATTGTCATTTTAATATAGAGGATGGTTACATTGTTTTTAGAATCGTCACGTTGGCTGCCTAGTAGATTCTGCTAAACAACGGGAGGGAAATGCTCGTAGCAAGGAGAACGGGGGGGAGGGAGGAAGGAAAGAAGGAAGGAATATCATATGTGGTATTATAATTGTTGGTTACTTGAAATCTAGCACTCAAAGGGAACAACTCAGCTTTTTATCTCTACATGACACATACAGTAAACCTTCCAACAAAAATCTAAAAAAATTCCTCCGCTGCTATAGATAATATATTCAGATAGAGTTAAGTCTTGCAGTGCCTCAACAACTGACGGTCTATCAGATCATGATGCTCAAGTTCTATGCATTAAAAAGATAAATTTAAATATCAAACCTAAATACACTTGTCGAAAATATAGGGAAATAAAGGAAAATACGCTGAGTGAATTGAGCAAAAAAACTTAAACTGGAATCATGGAGTCTAACTTACCAAGCAAATGGGATCAACAATGAATATAATATATTTCTCCATTGTTTCAAAACCCACTTGAATGTTGTTGCCAGCTAACACTAACAAAATACCTAACATAATAGGAATAATTCCTGCATCACTTTAGGTATAACGACTTCATGTGAGCGTAAAAGAGAATTAATTATATCAGCAAGTAAGAAGTATTAACTACTTAAAATTAAAACACTTTTTTCATAAAATGTTGCAAAATTCTAAAAAACAATACAATCTTAAAATCATGCTGATACAAAATTAGCACTCCTTTAAGTTATTTGTACAATGAGTCGCTAAAGACTGGAATTTTCCCTGACAGGATGAAGTTTTCAATTGCCAAACACCCTTTTTTAAAAAAAGGCGAATGTAACGACTCTTCAAACTAGTGGCCACTTTCGTTCTTACAATTTTTTTTTTCAAGAGTCCGTGGAAAAGTAATGTTCAATAGATTGAATAAATGCCTCAAATGTAACAAGATACTTGTGAAGAGTCAGCTTGGGTTCAGAAAAGGAATTTTAACAAATAACGCAACCTTCAAATCTACACATGAAGTGTTAATTGCCCTAATCAATAGAAGGCATGTAGGTGGTATTTTCTGTGTCCTAGCAAAGGCATTTGATTGTGTACATCATGACATTCCTATAGAAAAACAAGAATTCTATGGACTTAGAAATGAAAATTTAAGTCCGTTCATATCATTCCTAAATTAAAGAAAACAGAGCGTTGAAGTAAACAGTGACATTGGTTACGAAAAACAAACATCAAATTGGCAAATGGTAACACATGGCGTACCCCAAGGTTCAGTACTAGAACCTCTATTATTTCTAATCTATATAAACGACTGTCACTTTATATAAAGGATTAAGTACTGTACTGTCGCCGATGAACTGGTGATTAGCAAAACCTTAAATGAATGTGTAATTAAACTGAATTATATTTTCAACTGCATGTCTAACTGGTTTAAAACTAACAAACTGTAAACCTAGATAAAACAAAAGTTGTTAAATTTATAGCTCATCAAACATCTCTCTCTCTCTCTTTCTCACACACACACACACACACACACACACACACACACACACACACACACACACCGATCGATATAGGGATAAATTACATGTTATTAGAACAAATAGACATTACATTTCTGGGCCTTGAAGTAGATAAATATTTTGACTTGAAAGCTCACATTATGCACATCTTACCCAAATCCAGCTCTGCGTGTTATGCGATCCGAGCACTCGCACATATAAAATCTATAGACACACTCAGATTGGTTTACTATGCTTATTTCAGCTCTACAATGAAATATGGAGTTTTATTTTGGGGCAATTCAGTAGAGAGCAAACGAACATTGCTGGTAAAAAAAGAAGGTTCTAAGTTATAAGAATTATTTCCAACAGCCATACCAGGTCCTTTTAGAAGACTGAAAATATTAACCTCACGTTGCAGTTGAACCTGATTCATTCGTATACCAAGGGGAAGAGGCAAGATTACTTATATCTCGAATTACTTATAACTGAGATTTTGATAATGCATCATATGTTTTAAAACAAAGAAATACAGTGGGCCTACATGTGTAAAATTTTACAAACAACGAACTTGTTGATGAAGAAAATATTATTTTGGACTTGGTCCTCCTTTAAAAAAATCAGTTAACGTGGCTTGTTTCACTTTCCTTGCATTAAGTGCATGCACATCACTTTGTTACTGGTGATTGTATATAGCGTGGTGCAAACAACTAAGTCTGAGCAATTTTGGTTTTGGTTTTGTGTGGATTAAGTTGCACCTCTCGTATGCTTCCTGATCTAGTGTTTACATTGCCTATTTCTGTTCTCCATGGCTGATTAAAAGCAACATATGTAGAACTAAAAGACAAAACCGCTTTTCCACAGTAAGCACCAGATACCAAAAATGTTTATCTTTACTTCTCATTTGTTGCTACGGCTTTGTCGCGCCGAAAGCCGCCCGCTCAGGCTGGATCTTTGTCAACAGACATCAGGAAAATACGCCTCGAGTTTCTTTTAATATAACGTATGCAGTGTGCTCAGTATAATTACGTAAAACTCAGTTGTATTTCACTGAAATTTAATACATCATCATCTACACCTAGACAGACCAGGCTGGCCTGTTTCGGTTCAGAGATCATCTTTCCAGCGCCGCTTAGGTCTTCCTACAGTGCGCTTCCCTTTAGGTTTATATCCTGCAACTATTTTCGTTATTACGAATTACGTAAAAAATGCATTACGTATAAATAAGGTTTTATTTACATGTTCTTACATTACATTTTGCCGGGACCTAAAAAAAATTACATATAAATGCGATTTACGTAGAACTGGGTTACGTATAAAGCAGTGCAACTGTATTCTCGATTCTAAAATTCTTTACATGCAATCGATCTACATTTATAACAAACCTCTGGGACATACAAATACATATATATGTACAAGCTCCCTGATTTTATACTCCATGGTACGAATACAGACGTAACCCAAGTTATATACTCGCTGTTAAGTATTATAGGTGGCTTCTTAGTATAGTTTGGTATGGTTATTCTGTGGAGAAAATGCTGTGAGGAAGTAATGGAAATCTTAAGAGTTTAAAGCATTGTATAAATATTTCATCATTATTGTAAGTATTTAATTTTATAATTATTTACTTGTGCTCCTAGTGACCGTTTCTTTTAAACAACCCTTAATATGTACTAAGCTAATCTTCATTATCCCAATTTCACTACTTCACTATAACCTCACTTTCACGATATATAAAAACCCTCTGCTCCCTCATTTATAGGTTACCCAACCATTTTCTTAACCTTGTTACTCTCAGCGAAATATCCCTTTCTTTCTCTTCTTTCCCTTCCCCTTTCACCCTCTTTGCTCCATTAATTATTTAATTTCATTTTGTATTTTGGGAATCAGAAAAAGCAGTATCTGCTTTCCGGTTTTGTACCTCTTTGCCCTCTCATGCTCTTTCCCCCTATGTTCTTATTCCTTGCTCTTTTTCACTCTATATTACACAAAATACACATATACATACATTATTTTACAACTCTAAAAGACTTGATCTCATGATTCTTGCTGCACATTTAATAATTCACACAAGAACTACACTACCAGTCAAAAGTTTTCGATCACCTATGCACAAAACTAGATACTTTATTTCAATGTGCAAACACATCGTAAAAACTAAATAGACCAACAAAAAATACATTTTCTCTCTCTATCATTAAGTACAGTATCATATGGTTTATATTTTAGGCTCGTCAAACTATCCACCCTTTGCCCTCCAAACATCTGCACAAATTCGTGGCATTCTGGAAATAAGATTTTGTAGTGTTTGTGCAGATATTGCAGTCTAACAGCTCTGTAAATTATTCCATAGTTCTTCAACATAAGTAGACCTCAGTTTTCGGACCTCCCTGTCAAGTTGATCCCATGACAGTTCAATTGGATTTAAGTCTGGTGACTGACTTGGCCAAATCATATTTTTCAGTTCCCCACATTTCTCTTTTCTATTGACACACCCTCTACACAATTTAGAAGAATGTTTGGGGTCATTGTCCTCTTGCAGAACAAACCCACGACCAATAAGCCTCTTGCCAGATGGAACTGCATTGTTGGTCAGTATCCTGTAATATCCTTCCTTTAATGTTCCATTAATTCGTATGAGATCACTGACTTTATCACCCACAAAACATCCCCACACCATAACCGACCCTCCACCATGCTTCACTGTAGGTGTCACACACTGACTCTTCATACGTTCTCCACGAAGTCGACGAACAAACATTCGACGATGGCTCCCAAATACTTCAAACTTCCATTCATCCGTGAATAACACCTTGGACCATTGCTGCACACTGCAGTCTTTATGTGGCTGTACCCATTGCATCCTTTTTACCCTATTTTGTGTCTGTAATAAAGGTTTTTTGGCCACTACGCACCCCTTTAAACCTTGTTCACAAAGACTTGGAGCAGCTCGCATATTATTGTCTTCCTCGTGAATTTCAGGTGCCATATGAGTCCTCTGATGTTTAATGTGTACACATATGAACTGATCTTCCCTGTATGGTGTTACACAGGGTCTTTCAGATCGCAAAACACTTGCATTGGCACTGGTTTGCTTGAACTGCTTCAATGTATACACCACTGTAGGTTGGGCTACGCCAACGTTTGTTGCTATCGTCCTACTAGAATAGCCTTCGTGATGCAGAGCTACAATTACAGCACGTTTTTCAGTTCCAATCTCCTGCTTCCGTCCCATTTGGGGGATATATGGTATGCGCCTGATCAGATACACAAACTTGCTGCTAGCTGCACAAAGTGTGCTGAAAACTAATGTGGACCGCTTGTTACACAGACAGGGGAAGGAACAAGGCCTGTGCGAGTGGACACGTCTTGAGTAAAGACACGTCAGTGTTGTTGTGGTTACTCATCAGCACCCCACCATACGGAGAACCGGTCAAATACACATCAGAGTCATTCTGTTGTTACATGCTTATGCTTATTTTAGTATCAGAACAGGGCTATGATACTACGTCTCTGTTTTAACCACAAATCCATAGTTGTGATACATGATCGAAAACTTTTGACCGGTAGTGTAGGAAATGAAGTGGTATTTTACTTCCAGCATAAATTTTCACTTTCCTTCTTTTATTCACAGAATTTTAGATCAAATCATAATGCAACTTAATTTTTGTTACAAGAAATTACAACATCTTTGATTCATTTTACCCCTTGTGCACTTGCCCTGCTTGTTGAAGACATTGTGAAGTCAAACTGTGTGACAGATAATACATGCCAGTTGCATTTGTAAATTGGAATTAAGTACTTTGGAAGGTCATGGCTTGAGGTCCAGCAACTGGTGTGTTGATGCAGCTGTGAAATTCTTACAAACCATCCCAAATATAAAAAAACTTCAGTGTTTCTTGATCAGCCACATATTGTTAAATTCTTGGAGCTTTACAGTGGTACTCCTCTGATTGCAAATTGGAGCATAAAAAATCTGATGTGTTACACTCACATGACATTCTGTATTCCTGTACTAACCATTCTTACAAACTGTTATTCCTATATCTTCTTCGTGTTAGTTGAGATAAACATTTGTATAAATTATCTTATTGCTTATTTCCTTGTGGGTGCAAGGGGAATATTAGAATACAGTAGGCTTTGAGTGATAGTCAAATCTTTTAAAGCTTTAAGTTTGCACGCTTAACATATAAAAAAATGAACGATGTTCCATTTCACGAAAGTTTTGTGTTTTCCGAAACTGACACAAACAACAAGGAATATCTTCGAAATGGTCCTGTGTACAAAATAATTTATTTCAGCATAAATTGTGTGTTTTATCGAGATCTACAGTTTTTTTATAGTAAGATTTTGTCTATCTCTTACGGATTACAAATTATTCAAAAGTCATCCACAATAAACAGGTCTACATAAGCTATAGCCAGAAAATTCAGAATATACATTTCATTTGAGAGCGTAGGCTTTCATGGCCGGAGTCAATGTTACTAGAAGATATTTCCGGGCTGTTATGCCGTGGTCTGGCAGTTCTAACTCCAGCAGACCACGGCATAACAGCCCAGAAATATCTTCTAGTAACATACATTTCATTTGTTGAACAAATATCTTAAATATATGGCATTTTAATCAAAATCATTAGAGCCATTTTCAAGAAAATCAAAATTTTCAAAAAATTTTCCATGTAAAGGGTAGTTTAGGGTGGGGCTATTTTCTTCAAAATCTTTGTGTCGCATCCTTGAAATACCAACTTTGGTTTTTAACCGACTTTTCATTTTTACATTCTCTACTGGTAAGTAGGGGAAGTATTGAATTCCACCCAAAAATTTGATGTCGAGATTTCACCAGGAATGTATGTTTTCAGACCCCCTGAATCCAAAAAAAGCCTTTTTAGAAAAAAGGTCTGTGTGTGTGTGTCTGTGGACAGCATAACTCAAAAACAAAAAGTCGGCTAAAAACCAAAGTTGGTATTTAAGTTTATTGTCATTCAAGGATGCGACAAAGATTTTGAAGAAAATAGCCCCACCCTAAACTACCCTTTACATGGAAAATCTTTCGAACATTTTGATTTTCTTGAAAATGGCTCTAATGATTTTGATTAAAATGTCATATGTTTGAGATATTTTTATGATAAATGAAATGTATATCTTGAATTTTCTTTTACTCTGGACGACTTTTGCATAACTGGTAAACTGTAAGAGATAGACCAAATTATACTATACAAAAAATGTAGATCTTACTAAAATACACAATTTATGTCTAAATAAATGTTCTTGTCGGATGAACAATTTTGTAGATATTTCTTGTTATGTGTGTGAGTTTTGGAAAACTTAGTACTTTCGTGAAATGGATCATCATTGTTCATTTTTTTATATTAAGTGTGCAATGACAACAGAATCTCAAAGCTTTAAAACATTTGACTATCGCACAAAGCCTCTGTATTCTAATATTCCCCTTGTACCTACAAGGAAATAAGCAATAAGATAATTTGTACAAATGTTTATCTTAACTAACATGAAGTAGATATAGGAATAAATGTTTGTAAGAATGGTTAGTACAAGAGCAGAGAAAGTCATGTGAGTGCAACACATCAGATTTTTGAGTTATGCTGTCCACAGTCTGACACACACACACAGACCCAGACCTTTTTGTAAAATGTTTTTTTAGGATCAGGGGGCCTCAAAACATTTATTTCCGGTGAAATCTCTACATCAAACTTTTGGGTGGAATACAATACTTCCTCTGCTTACCAGTAATAAATCAAATGCAGGAAGAAAGTTAGCATGAGCAAAAAGAGGAGGAAAGAGTGCAGTTTCAAAACCTCTGTTGAGAATACCTTGTGCATCCAATTCTAGAAACACCGTTTGTACTATTTGGCAAAGCCTTGAGGCATATCAGAAAGAATGTGAAACTGCCCAGTTGTTTACATGAGCTTATTGCACAAACACAGCGAGACAATGTTTGTACACTCTGTACAGATGCAGTTATATTTCATGACAGCAACATCTCTCATATCAGCAGGCGTGAGATATTATTCATTTGCTTTGCATTTCTAACCATACGCCAAGTTGCTGTAGTAAACAAGATAAGAAGCAATGGGAGTGCTCGGCAACCAAAGTTAATACACTTCATTGCTTTGCCTGTATTTGTGAAAGGTGAGGATTTTGCAAGATCAGTGTATCTAAAAGTGTTTTCGCTTTTAAAAAGGAAGAACTATTATATTTGGAAAGAAATATACATGTGCTGTCTAACCACCAGAAGAATGCAAGCTCCAGGAATGTGTTATGTAAATATTTTTTTTTGCTTCCCATCATGTTTCTGCATGCTTGTATGATATACAATATACGTGTTGTCAGATAAATGTGTAATAGGTATCACAGTAATTACATGGAAGTATTAGGTGATTCATATACACACATTTCATAAGAAATGAATTGACTATGCAAGCAGATTAACCTTCAAGCCCCCTCTCATACCTTAGACCCCGCTCACTTTTTGGTGGTCAGACTACTGATCTTGAATTTCTCTGCTAACTACACCACATCAGTTTATATACACACACTAACCTAACCTAACTTAACCCAACCTAATACAAGCTGAATTTCAATAAACAGCATTCTGTCATCTTAGTCATACACATTCTAACCTAGACACTGTAAACTAACATGGGCTAAATTTCAATACAACAAGACCCTGTCAAGCATTGAAGGTTGGTGGGTTGTTAAAAAAGTAGAACAACAAAGGTGAAGTTCTCAGACTGCCATTGCAGAAGCGTAACAGAATCTTGATGAAACTTCTGAAAGATTTAAGTTAAGCAGAGAGTTCAAAAACTGTAAATAAATACTATATTTAAACTGCTTTGTTTTCTCTGCACTAGAGATTGCTCCCTTTGGGGACAAATAATGTCTATGTGTGAAACATGATAACAATACATTGATCTGGGAATAGAGATGTATGACATTCTTGCACATCAATAGTTTGTGTGTTCTACTATCCATGAAACTAAAGGTCTTTTTCTTCTTCCCTTTCTGTCAGTACATTGTGATGCCCACGTCTGCAAGGTGTATTTCCTGGTTCAATTCTTGTCCACATTGTACCATCAACAGCAGACTCATTACTTTCCACAGCTTCAATCATTGTACTATCACCAATGTCCAATTCCACTATTTGCTTTTATCTGATTGATGAATATATTCAACATCGTCATCATTATCAGATAATTCATCATCACTAAATATGTTCTCTCCTTCTGACTCATTGTCTGGTAAATTCATCTTCTCGAAGATACTTACGGTTGTAACTATGATGTGACATGTTACAATGGCCTCAAAAATATTTTACCATTCACTATATTGACACTTCTTCTAAAACACGTCTGCTCTGGAGCTAAACTTTTTCAAACTAAGCTTCCACAATGGTCGCAAACCTTGGATTACTTCCAGACCATATTGTTATCATTGTTAGTTACAGTACGTCTAGTCTAGCGCTAAACATTGTTAAACTGGACTACAACAATGACCAAAAGCCTTGGATAGCTTTTGAATACATTGTTGCCACTATTTAGTTACGACACGTGCAAAATAATCGCACTGGTCAAAATGACCACCGATGATCCTTTAAGGTAAAAAGCGTGTATATTTTTTTTAAAACATGCTATAAAAGCTTAAACATTTTAGCGAATCACGCTTGCTCTATTTTGTTAAAAGTCACAAAATATTAAAGTGATGATCACACTAGCTCAATGTATATACTTTTTTAAAGAATGTTAACTGGTCAAAATGACCGGTATGGTCCTTCTAGTGTTAACTATTTTTTATTGAAAATTTGGGTGCACAATATTAAAAGCATAAACTCACTAATACTGTTGACTTAATACTGCTGTTGTATGTGAAAGAATTGGAAGATCAGTTTGAATCTCTCCCTATTCATTGTTTCACGAAAAATTGGGCTATAAGGTTTTGCTCCAGTACAATTGAATATGTAATTTTTGCACTTGAGACGTGAAAATAAAGCAATATAGGCCCTGATTTCATTTTTCATTGTCTTTCAACACTTTTTATTGGGATGGTTCAACTACCTTGTTGCATAAGCATTTGTTTCATCACATTAATATGTGACAATTGTTCCATGTTTTGAAAAAAATTGAAAGTGCATATGGCATCTGCGATGCATGCTTATCCAGTATTTACAAATACCACTATTTAGAGTAAAAGGTTGTCAGTTTTAGTACAATGCCAGTTACACTGGGTTTTCTGCGTTGTAATGCAAATGCATTTCGAAGGGCCTGGCGTGTCATCATTGGCTTCATAATTATGTTCTTTGCCACTTTCTGCACTAGATTGATTGGCACTGTCACCAGAATGTTCTTCAGACTGTTTGATATTGAGAAAGGTCACCCCTTTCACTCTCTAATATACGTGTCGGTTTTCTCAAACCCTTCTCATCATTGGCACACATTTTTTCACTGCCACAATGGCTACTGAGGCGAGTGAAATAATGCTAAGATAAAATTGTTTTTCCGTGATTGAAACACAGGTGGTTACGTCGTACTGATCAGAATTACAAACACTACGTGTTAGCATTTCATTCCAGACGTATACAAATGACATCTATGAGAAGGAACCTAAACTATGTGGAATTATATAGAGCAATGCAGCGTAGTGAGCTGAGCTTGTCATATGATTCATATGCCAAAAAGATGCATGCGAGCCCTGGTCGTCAAATGATACAAATGGCTTAAAGAAAAAATGAGAAATATAAATAGATTGATAAATCAGCAGTTATAGGGCATTTTGCTGCACAGATAATCGGTTGATGGAACTACTTAAACTTTATAAGCCTTAGGATTTGGGTTCCATTCTCTTTTGGGAAAAACTAACTATACATATACATAAGCACAGACTTGCAAATGTGAGGCTCACCTAGTTTTGTCCTATACTCGTTTGAAAGTATATACCTTATAGTCATTTTACATTGGGTCTAAACTTTGTTGCACACTTTAATAATGTTTATTTGATGATGTAGATATGTTTCTTCTTCCACAGGGTTGTTGCTGAAATTTAGAAGAGCACCCTCTCATCCACAACAGTTGTGAAATGGATAACAAAATAGAAATCAGAGAACATAATCCTCTCTCAGATAATGTAATCTCACAGAGTGAGAGAGAATTCCTTAGCAAGAACATAACAAACAATAATGCTGTGTTTCTGGCTGATCATTGTGATATGGCAGTCAAAATGGAAATTAAATCAGATCCATCTTTTCCAGACTTATGTTTACAGAAAGAGAGAGAATGTTTTACTGAACATTGTGTAATGAATATTAAGTCAGAGACTCTTACATACAGCAACGACTGTGAGATGAATATCAAAGCAGAAATTGAGGAACAGACTTTGGTTCCAGACTTTGCTTCACAGAACGAGACAGCATTTCTTCAAGAGAACCCTGTATCAAAAGATGAATGTAACAGTGATTATGAACTACATAACAAAATAGAAATTAAAGAAGAACACTGGTGGCGGGAAACAGAAAATTTATCTCTTGGTAATGAAATTAAGGTAAGATTTGCAGAAAATCTATAAGGCTTTTTCTTTCTTCTTCCCTAAAATATTTCAGTCGCATTTTGCAGGAAAAACATGTGTTACAATGGTCAAAGAATCAGTTTAATGTTTTTTTTAGCATAATGCCATACACACTTTTGTAGCTTCATAATATTTAGAGTAGCTTAAGGGTTGTGCAGATCTTGAAAGTTTTGAAGTAATATATGACTCTTATATAATTAACTAAAAATAAGTGGAATTCATGTGCATATGTTTTTATTATTAATACCCACAATTGTTCCCTAATTGTCAGAAGTTGATGCAGATTATCTTTCTATTAGAGAAACAAAAGCCATTCTCAAAGATTGCCTAAACATTGATGCAAGCATCTTTCAAAAACAGCAAAATACGTTAACTAAATTAATAATACACACATTCTTCTTATGCCGTATATAGTAATAAGGATGTTAGTATACACACCATTCATAGTGTGAAGAAACAGGAAAGACAATAACAACCTTCAGTCTGCTTTGGTCCTAACTTACCTCCATTCACAGATGAGACGTTTTCTGGTATTGATCTTGGATAGGAAGCTCAGCTGTTCATTGCATATAGTGCAGCTAAAACCATGATGTGATTGTTCCCTGAATCTTGCAGGTATTAAATGGCAAGTCGTGGAGCGTGGACCTTACAGTTTTGCTGCAAATGTATCATACACTGATGTGATCTAAACTGGATTATGGGTGTATCGTTTATTCCTCTGCATGACCATTTGTACTAAGAAGATTAGACACAGTCCATAATCAGGGCATTTGCACGGCAATAGGAGCATTTCCAGTTAGCCCAGTTGTGAGCCTTTATGCCGAATCAGCAGAGCCTGCTCTACAAATTTGGTGTGAGGTCCTCCTAGGAAATTATGGTTGTGCACTTAAATATATGCCTATGCACCCAACGTTCGTTTTGTTTTTTAACACCATGCTAAATGGATGGTATTTGAAGAGCTCCCCTAGTCCTAGGCCAGTGAGGTTTTGTTTTTGGGAGCTTCTTAAGAAGCATGATATTGAAATGCCTAGCATGTTTCAGAAAGGACAAAGCTCTATCCGTTCCCCCCAATGCGTGCCATGCCCCACATAGATGTTAGGATGACCATATACCAGAAGTCCACGATGTCTGTCTCTAGTATCTGCAGTTGTGTTTTTAGAATTTGTCAGCCTACACTTTCTGACATTTGGTCTACACCAATGCATCAAAGAGCACCAGTGGTGTTGGACAAAATTATGTTTATGAAATGAACTAGATATATTCGGTTTTCATAGCGACTTCCATTTGTACTGCAGAACCGTATGTGATATACCAAGGTGTTTTATGAGTGTGCTGTCACAAATTGGGTGACTGCCTAATTTTTAGTGATTCACACAGTTCTAACAAAGATAAAAAGTGCTCTTGGACATTCAGCTAATGCTTATTGATGAATATAAAATTCTACTGTTACAGGGTGTGGACTTCCCTCTGGTAAACTCCTTAAGGTAAGATTCTACTACTTTAATTTTCTTTAGAAATTGTTTTAAATTAAGTATTTAGACTAAATTACACTTAATTGTTTTTATAGCAATTTGATTTTGGTAGTAAGGGGCATGTTTTCTATCATTTATAGTATACCAAGCTTCAACTTGATGATAAGGACTTCACAGTCTGTTTATAATAAATTCAAGGTAGACACCTCAAATAAATTAAAATTAAAAAACATTAATATTAGTTCATTTTAAAAAATTCACTGACACTATATAAAGAACTAGCCAGCAATGTGAGTTCAGTTGCTTTCTTGAAGTGCATCTAAGATGTAAAGGAATAGTATTAAAACTCTTTAGAAATGTACTCATATTAAATTAACTTAATTACAAGCATTTAATAAAGATCTTAATTTGAAGAGTTGTTAATCTTAAATAATGATTTGCTAATTTTAGTAGTCATGTAATTAACATGTGTCTGCTAGCAAAGATCATATTTCAAATATGTACCTAAAACTTCAATGGTATTGTCCAAATTACCCTGTTTCATACTAATTTTTAATGAGTGGTTCAGTTTAGCATTACTATATTACACCAATTCACAATAATACCATACCGTTAGTTCCACTTGCATAGGTATTCAACAACATACCACTGCTATGAAAAGCTCTATTACTTATTTTTCAGTTGTACAATATATTGAAAATACAATTCTGTAATTGTAGATCAGATTTATTTTTTTTTGTTAACGTCCTCCAATGTAGTGTCATATTGGATGGTGAATCACTGAAATGGGTGAAATGATGCTCAAATGAGCCCAAGGTCCATAGAGATATGTTACCCGACATTCGTCTTCTCAGGATAAGGGAAAACCTCAGGAAACAAAACCTTATCCTGACAACTTACCCTAAGCGAGAGTTGAACGAGAGTCAGACATGTTAATCATCACGCTACAGAGGCAGGCAGATCAGATTAAGATATAAAGATAATACAGAAATATTACAACAGCAGGATTAATAATTATAGTGATATTATATACAAGCTAATCTCAGTCATCTACATACAATGTGTATAGTCAAAGATTATAATGGTATACCACAAAAATATAGCAGCGGGTGTTATTAAGTTTCAGGTTATAGAAACAACCAGCTTGATAATATCTAGTGACAGATTAACTGTGGTTTGAAAACCCTTTGGAGTTGTAAAAGCAGTGTCTCAATAAATAATTTTTGAATCCTATTTTTAAACTGTTTTATGTTACACATTTCCTTTAGATTTGGTTGGCAGTGAGTTAAAATATTTATAAGAGGCATGAATGTTATTTTATTTCCACATGTACCGTCCATGAATTTAGAAAAAAGTCATTTTGCCTATGTGTAAAATGTCTGTGTATGTAGTGAGATAATACTAATGAATAGCTATGTACATGTAACCGAAATAAAGCTAAACATAGGAAGAAAAAATTAAATTCAGGCATATAACTACAAAAATGTAGCGAGGGCCTACTGGACCCTGTGCGACTGTGTTCTTCTAAACCACGCCCCTAATGGAAGGTTAAAGCAAGATTCAAAACTATTAATTCTGTCTGAAACTTTTGCAGCTCTTTTCTGGAATAGAAAGTTTTGCACGAAATATCTTTCAGAAAGAGATCCCCATAACATTACTCCATATTCTAAAAGTGAGTGAAATAATACAAGGTATACACTACAAGCTGTTTGAAAAGATAACATACTGACATAGAGGAAATATCAAATATGTGAAAATATAACAATATTACATAATAAAAAATAATGGTCCAGGGACAAGTCCCTGCAAACAGCTATATACAGAATGTTTCAAAACGACACTGAATGAATATATAGAGGTAGTTGCTCAGCTTCTATGTGACACATATAGATAGGTTTTACTGCCAATATAGTCACATAAAAATGCTTCAGAATGAGTGTGAATTAGGCAGTGACAGGAACAACATTGCAGGCCTGACATTATCGGAGGTAGCACAGGTAGGTGACACACTGTGAGGTTCGCACACTGGTGGTTTCTATGCTGCCTACTTACAAAATAATGTAATATTTAATGCTGCATAAAATGATACCTAAAAGCATTTCAAAGCTGCGATAGCAAAATTCGAACCAGTTAAGTTATGAACTACGAAACGTCTATATTCATTCGGTATCGTTTCGAAACAACCTGCATAACTGTTTGATAATGCTATGGCAACTTCAATTTTTTTTAATACTGGAAACCTTTTGAGCTAAAAATATCAATTTCATTTCCAGATATGCCACAGTGAGTGGAAATCTACTCAAAGTCAATCTTTTTATGTGGTCTGATTAGTTATATCAACACTTGGCAATGTTTATTGTGGTAAGAATTAATGTTATATGAGTATATTACTTGTATTGCAGCTTCCGAGTCTTAGAAAATAACTGATTTGTTAGTTGTTGACTATTTAAAAATTGTTGCAATGTGGTATAAATTGCTGTTATTTCCACATCGAAATTTGTTGTATGCCCCTAATGAGTGAACAGTCGCCTCAGTTATCATAGGACAGGGAGTTGGTAGAAAGGTTTTCAAACCTGTAAGAAAAACTATATATGTAATTGTTAATAAACTTGAAGATTAAACAAGTGGGCATAGCTAAAGAAATAAACATTTCTATTTCCACCATGAATTATACTATTGGAAGAAAATGCACTTCTGTTTGGACTAACTAAACATAAATGGAAAAGGATAATGGCATCAAAGAACTCATGTACATTATCGTAGGTTTCATTGAAGACTTGAATACTTTAGAAATAGTTTCAGTATCTTCAATTCACACTCCAGAACAGGAGAAATGTTCCATCCATTGCCTTGGCAGCTGATTATATTTTGGCTTGTAGGCTAGTAATGTCAAACAAATTGTTTGCTGAGGTATTTGGATGCTTGCTGTTAAATTAAAGCTAGAAATTTATGTGAATATGGCTAATTCTGCATCCACAAACACCAGATTTGTTTTACAATTGTCATTCTTTTCATTTGAAAGATTTGATAAAGTAATAATGTCTAGGATATTGCAGATTAAGTTATTTTTACTATAATAAATAATGGAAATGTTTTACTTGAATTTTGAAATTATGGTTGACCAGATGTGACCATATGGGTCAATCCACGTCAAATCGCACACCCATAAAACACAACTTTTTCGTAGGAGGTTCAACATTTTTTTTATGAATAATAGGCATCAAATAAGGAGACCCACATTTTTTTATTTCCGTATTTTTAAATTACTTAGTTATGGCTATTAGAAATTAAGCAATTTCTGCGTGCACCGTAATATAAAATCACTTGTTACTCTAAGGCCATATAGAGTTAAGAGTTGGGGCTTGGCGCACTGGAAAGCTTAAATACAACACTTTTAGCAACTTTCGACCAATCATTATTACACACAAATTTTGGACTTTTTTTTTTATGGTATATTTTGTAAAACCAAAAATAGTATTGAAATCGATATGTTAAAAATCTAAAAAAAATACACACATATTCCCTGACATTTTATCTATAAAATAAAATGTTGAAAACTATGGAGCTTGCATTAGTGCATTTGCTACAATTTTTTTTCTGGAGGCCTGCAAGTGCTCACGGACGACATGAAGTAGAGATACATTTGTACAGCTGGATTTGCCATTCTTGGTCCCTTGAAAGCGAGTAACATGCCAGGTAACTGCAGACAGCATGCTAATTGGTGCGTCAGCTATGCTACTAGGATAACTTCTTACTAAGGCAGTACAGTCCATGCAGAAAAATGTCTCCACAATGTACCTTCTTTCTGATACTCCTGTGGCATCTTATACGTGCTTTTGAATTTTTTTGAAAAAATCTTTTGATGTAAGCAGTTCCTTGCTTTTAGCTTCTTCCTTCATGTACATCCATACATTTGAAATAATTTCTCTACTCTGACTGTGTAATGTTTTGGTCTCTAATTTAGAATGTACAGCTGACATAATTGATTTACGCTATGATCAATGTCTCACAAATTCACTATGTTCACTCTTTATCACAAAGATCTATGTTTTCAACTGCACACTGCACTAAAAAGCACCTGTGAATTAGCAAGGACTGTCTCAGATCATGCAAACATCACTACCTTCCCCCTCCCTCCCCATGTGCATGGTTTCATTTTCAGAGTTGTACAATATGTGCTGATGAAAGAAGCAAAAGCTATGGATTTGCCAACATGACTTCCAGTCAAGGTCAGGGTCCAAGAACGATGGGTCCAGCTGTGTTTTAAAATTACTCCTTCATTCCTTTGTCAAAAACTGAAGCTTTAGTGAAACAATTTTCTTTCGAAGAAGGAGGTAAAGTTGTGTGTTGTATGGAAACATTATTTTAAAAACAGTTTAAAGATAACAATAGTGTCAGCTAGCAGTGTTCTCCTTACTGTGCTGTTGTAACATTCATGGAACCTCAAGCAGTGGACAGTTGCCATAATGGAAGGTGGCAATTGTGTGAGGTTACGGTAGCCATCACCGCTGCCACGCGAGTTTGCTGCACGGATTTGTAAGTTAATTACAACTGAACTATTAGAGACTCCATTCTCATTTTTTCTGAGAATATTGAATAAACTTCATTGTATTTTTAGTTTTCTTTCCAGATTTTTAAATGGTCAAGTTTATGTTATTATCTAACTTTAATCATATAAAATATAATATTAATAATAATTAATAAAACTTTCTAATAAATATCTCACGAAATACTGCAATTTTTCTTTAATTTGAACCAAAGATCAAGTAATTTGCTTCATTACAATCGGAGGTATGATTGATCGAAGAGTGAAGAGCGCGCGATTTTTGGGACATTTCAAAAATTAATATCTGCTGAAATAAATTTTTTTTTATAAAACGAAGAAACACAGGTCAAATATATTTTGTTCCAAAACACCAAACAAAATTCAAGAAAATCTGAGAGATCAAGGTCATTTTTTGCCATATTTTGTGCGATTTGACGTGGAAGGACTCATATTGGTTCTGTGATTTTATTGTTTCCTTCATATGCCACCTTTGACATCTTAGGTCATATCTGCAGTTTGACATTCAGAAAAGTTGCTTTTCCAGATTACAGTTGGCTTCGGTATTAAATGCTAGGCTTCTTACAGGTTTTCCTTTAGAGGGAATCAAAAGCTTAACATTTTCACAAAATGACATTTAGTTTTTCATGAACTATATGAATTGGAAATTCGTGTTTAATTTGATATGAATGCTATCAATATGATAGCATATTATTTTATATACACACAGGGTAGAGCTGAAATAACTTGTCACACTTTAACAGTGAATTTCTCTTATTGTGACTAACAAATTATAATACTAAAGAGCTGAAAGGTGTATAGTTTTCTAGAGAAAAAAGTGCTTTCATCAAAAAAATAGGGATCTTAAGTTATGGTTATATTCATAGAAAATTGAATAAACAACAGTTTTTCCACATATTTCAATAGATACAATACTTGTGTAAATTAAGTTTAAAAAATCCACAACTTGTTGTCTTCTTAATTATTTTAGAACTGGCAACTCCACATCAACTGTGTTCCCATATGAATATAGATCGCACAGAATGTTTCCTTAATCACATGCAATTGTTTTTTGTCAAATGCGCAAAAGATATGAAGCCTCTCCACAAGTATTGCATACTTGTTAATGCTAACAAATGTTGGTTATTAAAAGTATGGCCATTTTTAGTTTCTAAAGTTAGCATGTAAATAATGATTAGTCCATGACTGTGCAATTCATTGAGTGCGAATACCAATGTCAAATTTGTTTAGCTACATTTCTTGAAGTATTTTGATATTTTTCACACATACTCACATGCACATATTTTATCAGAAACTTTGTTTCAAATTTCGCCAACTTGAATTATTTGGCAGTCATAACATTCTTGTTAAATCTTGTTAGAGTAATTGTTGGTGAAAGTGCTTCCAAAACTGCATGCATCATGTTATACAGATTCCTTATTTTTTAGACTGGCAATTAGAAGTAGGTACATGCTTGCGTAAAGCACATTAGTTCCATTTTAAAATGAGTGTATTAAAAATTAAAGAGAATTGTAATTCACCGGATGGCCAAACATAAATTGCACGTAAACTTTGTTTAAGCATATTGCAGTGCACCGTAAATTTACAGCATGAAGTATGAGACCCAAAGGTTCAGCAATTACTAGTCTTACATTGTTCAATTCAACATGGAATAATGGTATTAATAATGCAATACAAGAGTGACATAACCTTGGAATGCTCAATGCAGGTAACCTAACCTCTGTACCTACCAAAGCTTCATACATATGCCTTGCAGATGATATTGAAACTAAATGTCTTCACCACATGTGTCAGTGTTAGAAACGCATTACCTTACTATTTATTGTGAACATGAATATCGCGTTAGGTCTCTACCATTCCATAAATAAAGTGAATAAGGCAACTTGCTTTTACTCAGTGTGCATGAAGTCAGTAGACATGGACTTAGCATGCATTTGTTTCTTTTTAAGTGAATTTATGTATTTCTGATTTAGAGCATATTTAAAGCTTATTTTTTTATGTTTCTATCATATTTGTAACTTCCTAATGGATGTAATACTGCAACTGGTGTTACATTTTAGAAAATAATTTTGCCGGGCATTAAAAGCAAGTATCCAATCCCAAGTGAGGTCATTATCTTATCATGGCATAAGCTTCTCAAATAGAACAAGCTAAATATTCAGATCTTTAAACGTATCAAATAAAATCTATGTAATTACATGGAAATGTAAGTTTTGAGGCAATGCTTTCATACAGGGCAGTCAGTACTGACCTCTCTTTTTCACATAATCTTCTGGCGTCTGGTGCACCGTGACAAAACATCTGAATTCAATACATGGCCAATATTACTTAAATGGTTTTTATACAGCATTAGACTAGTTTATCTGTTGATTACTCAATCAACAGTTTGTGCCACATTGCCACACGCTCTTGCCTTTAAACATGATTATCTATTATTTATTTATGCCAACAAACTTACTGTTGGTGTTTTTAAACACACAAGCCGTGTGTGGGCAAAGTTTAAGAGGTAGAACTGGAACTTAAAAATTCAATGCCACAACTGGGATTTGAACCACAGACCTTCCGCTTGCCGGGCGGACGCTCTACCACTGAGCTATTGTGACAAACTGCCAGAATGACACTAAATTCTCAAGCCAGTTCGTATTTTTCCTGGTAAACCACAAAGGCAGTCTCACATCAGAAACAATTACCCCAATGGTGACTTACTATTGCAAGTACTTTATATCCCAGGATTAAATAACCTTCACATGGTAATTATTATTTATTTATGCCAACAAACTTACTGTTGGTGTTTTTAAACACACAAGCCGTGTGTGGGCAAAGTTTAAGAGGTAGAACTGGAACTTAAAAATTCAATGCCACAACTGGGATTTGAACCACAGACCTTCCGCTTGCCGGGCGGACGCTCTACCACTGAGCTATTGTGACAAACTGCCAGAATGACACTAAATTCTCAAGCCAGTTCGTATTTTTCCTGGTAAACCACAAAGGCAGTCTCACATCAGAAACAATTACCCCAATGGTGACTTACTATTGCAAGTACTTTATATCCCAGGATTAAATAACCTTCACATGGTAATTATTATTTATTTATGCCAACAAACTTACTGTTGGTCTGTGGTTCAAATCCCAGTTGTGGCATTGAATTTTTAAGTTCCAGTTCTACCTCTTATGATTATCTAATGGTGCACTTAATTAAAAAGGATTATTGAAATTTTTTGTCAGCTTACATCCACTCTCTCACCTCCTTCAGTCAGATAAATTATTTCACTTCCACCATATATATTTATATTGGAAAGGTAGTCATGCATCAGACATTTTGTACTCTAAACTATGTACGTCCTCACAAAGAAAAAAAAAAAACAAAAATACAATAAATCTGATATTGCTTGGTATATAGAGCTGATTTCAGCTCATCTTTCAGAAAATGTTTTGCCTTACATATAGCAGCTTCCATGGAGCCTAGCCATGTTGTTTTTTTATTTCTGCAAAAAAATATTTGACTGCCACCCCCCCCCCCCCCCCATTTTTACTTTGAATGCTGTTTCTGTGAATAAAATTTGTTATGAGAGCGTAGCCTTTCACAGCTGGAGTCAATATAACTAGGAGTTACTTCTGGGCTGTTATGCCGTGGTCTGCTGGAGTTTGAGTACCCAGACGTTTCGTCTACAGCTGCGGCAGACATCTTCAGTGGCGCGATCGTAGTCTCCTCGGAGAAGTTAACGTAGATGGCACAAAACATGAGAAATTGAAGTGAACCGATCAGGAGGAAACAACACCTTGGGTGAAGCCCTCCCCCTCATTTCTGCCGTCTGTCATCCGAACCAATCAGGGAAGGCCATTCAAAGGATAAATACAGCAGCTCAGACAATCCACACCTCAGATGCTCATCTCTTGTTCTCTTCCAACCCCGATGCTATTAGGGTTCCAGAGGGCTAGGGAGTCTTTATTTTTACAACCTTTCCATTGCTCTATAAATTCTTAACTCCTAACCTGCTGACCTGTCATGCCATGTAATACGTCCTGTGATTGGTAATCAGAGGATATGGTCGGTGAATTTATTTTGATAACTCCCGGTCAGGTCGGTGAGACCCGTAAACCAACGACAGGTGTGGTCCTTCAGACATTCTGAGGGTTGTGAGAGCGATGTAACCGGCAAACCATAAAAATATGGTGCTCTCTGAAAAGAGGTTACTATTACTGCTAAGTCTCTTTTTCCATCAGTGAAAAATATTGGAGAGCAAGAGGATTAATGACTTCATTGTCAGAAATCCAGCATTAGCTAACAACAAGAGAATCTCACATCTGAGATATGTACCCTAAGGGTGACTTACAATTGTAAGCACTTTAGGTCCCAGGTTTAAATAAGCTTTAGATGATAATTGTTATTTTTTTTATGCCTACCAACTTACTGTTAGTGTTAAATGCAAGCTTTATAATCAGGCGGGATTCTACCTCTCAAACATTGCTCACACACAAGCTGTGTGTTTAAAAACACCAGCAGTAAGTTGGTTGCCAAAAATAATTATTTTGCATATATTTGAAATAGTATTAAAAATGTGAAGCTAAATTGTAAAATTGACTCAGTGTTGCAACACTTAAACATCATTTACATCTGTTTGTGTTGAAACTGGTCAAGACAAATATATGTAAGTGATAAGTGTTTGAACATCTACTCAATTTTACAATAACAATTTTTTTTAAAATGTTGTTTTCTAGTGCCTTGCATCTGGCAATGAAGCCATTAGCATTCGTGCTTTCCAATACTTTTGAACTGTAGTTTCTTCTGATCTTAATGCTTCACAGGTCTTCAAGTGGTCTTCGTTCATTTCTGCTGGATCGTTACACAGGACACATATTGGTGAACCTGAGATACCTATTCTGTAGAGATGACTTGCTAAGCAGTCATGGTTTGTCAATAGTCGGAAGGCTGCAACCGCTGTTTTCCTTGGTCTTTGGGGGATTATATCTGGGTTGGAAAGTAGTGTAATCCATTTTTTATCTTTGGCATTTGTTTCTATTTCTTGTAGGTATGAATGAGAAAATTTTTTAATGATCAAGCGTTTTATTGAGGAATATGAGAAATTGAATTTAGACTTTTGTTTTATTGTTGTGCCTTTCTTCGCAAGTGAGTCTGCAGCTTCATTCCCCATGACTCCACAGTGTGCTGGAATCCATTGGAGATGAACAGTCTTATTAACTTTTTGGAGTTGTGTTAACATTTTGTAGCATTCTCTAATTTTTGTTGACTTCTTTGTAGTATTTGAACATATTCCCTGAATTGCAGCTTTAGAATCCGAAAGAATTGCTGCCTTGTTAAATTTATTTAAGGGAAGATTTAATTATTGTCGGAGAGCAATGTATATAGCCTCTATTTCTCCATCATAATTTGTTGTGTCTCTGCCAACAGAATGCTAAAAGGAAAAATGTGAACACGTAACTCCAGATCCAGTAAGGTTTTCCGTGGAGGATCCATCAGTATATATGTGCAGCCATTCTTCTGTGGGATATCTAGTATTGATTGTTTCCAGAGCTAGAAGTTTTTGTATTTCTTTTGGTGTGTCTGATTTACTTATTTCCTCTATTAATTCCAAAGTGAAGGTATGTTGCAATAATTCCAATGGATTTTCTCTTATAAGTAGATTTTCTCTGGTGTTAGGAATGTTCAATTTGGATTTAATCTGTGTTACCTTTTCTAGGAAACTACTATGAGTTTTAAGGATTGAAGGGGGGAGGTTCTCTTCTGTCCATTTAGAGTTTGGCAGTCGTAACATTTTCTCGTGTTGGAGCAATCTTGTTCTTCTATTTTTGTTGTTATTGATGGGGTCCGTGTTAAGGCAAGCATAGCATCAATAGGTGTGGATTTAACTGCTCCAGTGATTAGGCGAAGAGCCTGATTTTGTATTTGTTCAAGTTTATTGATGTTAGCATTTGCTGCTGTTATTAAAGCTTCAGAACAGTACAAGAGGTTTGGTTTAACATACATTTTGTATGTTGTGTTAAGGACTCTCCTTGAGCAGCCCCATTTAGCACCAGCTAACCTTTTCAGGATTTGCAGTTTCTTTTCAACCTTTTCTGAGATGTTTGTTATATGTTTTTTTCAACTTAGCTTTCTGTCGAAAGTGATGCCTAAGTATTTGGCATCATCAACTGCTTTGAGTGGTTTACCATTATAATTTATGTTAATATTAACTGGTTTGTATTTTAGTGTAAATAATTCATAATTTGTTTTTTCCACATTGATAGTCATGAGGTTTTTGGAGCTCCATTCATGTACTTTATTTAGGGCTGTTTCTATTCTGTCTTTAATTAATTCAGGTTTTTTTTGGAGAGCCTGTAGTCCAAATGACTACATCGTCAGCAAATAAAGTAATTTTGGTTTCTAAAGTTTTTATTATTCATGGAAGGTCATTTATATATATGTTAAAGAGTGTTGTGGTTTGAGAGGTAGAACTGGAACTTAAAAATTCAATGCCACAACTGGGATTTGAACCACAGACCTTCCGCTTACCGGGCGGATGCTCTAACCACTGAGCTATTGTGACAAACTGCCAGAATGGCATTAAATTCTCAAACCAGTTTGTATTTCTCCTGGTAAACCACAAAGGCAGTCTCACATCAGAGACAAATTACCCCAATGGTGACTTACTGAAGGTTATTTAATCCTGGGATATAAAGCAGTTACAATAGTAAGTCACCATTGGGGTAATTTGTCTCTGATGCGAGATTGCCTTTGTGGTTTACCAGGAGAAATACGAACTGGTTTGAGAATTTAATGCCATTCTGGCAGTTTATCACAATAGCTCAGTGGTAGAGCAGCGGCCCGGTAAGCGGAAGGTCTGTGGTTCAAATCCCAGTTGTGGCATTGAATTTTTAAGTTTCAGTTCTACCTCTCAAAATTCAATTTGTTGGTACAAGGTGTATAACCTTCCCTTCAGTATTAAATAGCACATGCATTTACAATCATTTATACCTCCAATTTCTCAGAGGGGCAGAATATTCCTGGATTCTAAACACTAGACCAGAAAGCTAGTCCATTCACATATTAGCAAGTCTGACAGTTTTCAAATTTAATTACTTTTATTCTTGTAATTAATGATTGTAAATTTTCCAATGTTGTAGGTCATACATAGAAGCAGCTTGTGGTAATAGTGACGGTAAATCGCCAAGACCCTCTGCCAAAGACTTCAGTTACAGCCTAAGTTTATATATGGGAAAGGATAGTGATGTACATGGACATTCCAGAGATTTCCAAGGTCAAGGAACTTGTGTAACAGAAAAGCATTTAGAAGAAAACATACACTCAGAACTATTTGGTAAATATGATGGGAAAGCTTCTTACTTTAAACAAAAGAAAGCAGTTCCTGATGTCAAAAGACAATATATGTGTGAAATTTGTAAGCGGAGATTTACTCAGTTGTCACATTTGAAATCACACAATCTAATTCATGAGGGCAAAAGGCCATATAAATGTGGAATTTGTGATAAGAGTTTTACTGAGTTGTCAAATTTGAGAAGGCATAATTTAATTCATGAGGGTAAAAAGCCACACAAGTGTGAAATTTGTGAAAAGAGATTTACTCATTTATCAGGTTTGAAAAATCATAATTTAGTTCATGAAGGCAAAAAGCCATACAAGTGTAAATTTTGTGAGAAGGGATTTACTACATTATCATATTTGAATAGGCATAATTTAATTCATGAGGGTAAAAAGCCTCACAAATGTGAAATTTGTGACAAAAGATTTACTCAGTTGTCAAATTTGAAAAGGCATAATTTAATCCATGAGGGCAAAAAGCTTCACAAGTGTGATATTTGTGAGAAGACATTTACTCTGTCATCGAATTTGAAAAAGCATAATTTGGTTCATGAGGGTAAAAAGTCACACAAGTGTGAAGTTTGTGATAAGAGATTTATGCGTTTGTCATCTTTAAAGCTGCATAATTTAATTCATGAGGGCAAAAGACCACACAAGTGCGTAACTTGTGATAAGAGATTTACTCTGTTGTCAAATCTGAAAAAGCATAATTTAATTCATGAGGGTAAAAGGCTACACAAATGTAAAATCTGTGAGAAGAAGTTTATTTATTTATCTTGTTTGAAACTGCATAATTTAACTCATGAAGGCAAAAAGCCACACAAATGCAGAAACTGCGAGAAGAGATTTACTGAGTTGTCAAATTTAAAAAGACATAATTTAATTCATGAGGGCAAAAAGCCTTTCAAATGTGCAATTTGTGAGAAGAGATTTACTCAGTTATCACATTTGAAATCTCATAATTTAATTCATGAAACTAACGTGCACCAAAAAATTTTGAGAACAAATTCAGACGGTCACATGTGAAATTATGTATTTAATTCATTGGGGTAAAAATGCATGCAAATGTAACATTGGTGAGAAGGCATCTACTGTGGTGTAATTTTCAAGATTGCATAATGCTATTCATGAGGTTGAAGATTCAAGTGTATTTCTCTTGCAAAATCTGCTTTATCACTCTAAAACTTCATAAGAAATATATGTATTTAGGCTTTCACGGCCGGTGTCTTGATTATTCCAAATGTTTAGTTCTTCTGGGCTTGTAGGCTGTGCGCTTGGCGAAACGTTGGTATCTATCATGCCTTCTAGACCACGGCCTACAAGCCCAGAAGAACTAAACATTTGGAATAATTTGTAAGAAATGTTTTCCTTGAATGTTCAGTAGATTATCTTTTGACCGACATGGTAATGGTTAAAGCTATTATGTTGCTGACTGCTATCACTGAAGTGCTTTGTCGTATCTGATGAAAACAAAACCCATATACATATAAAATTTAGATCGATTTTAATTGCTTGAACCCTGTGATCACAAATATCCATCTTGTCTTACATTTGTCTGGTGATGACAGTACAGAATCATAAGATATAAGGTAGGAGTAAATGATGGCTGTGTCCTATGTGTAATTGTATGAGAGCAACTTGGTTCATGTGAGAGATGGAAATCACTGGGTAAAGACAATTTCTTAACATTCATTTTGGTATCTTAATATGGAAGGGATGAAGCCCTCTAGACATCTGTGTATTGGATGAACGACCTGAGCATTACAAACCTGCACATGCACTAAATTCCTCTACAGCCTTTGGTGCACATCCTACTGCATTACTTGTGTAGTTTCCTGTATGGAACCCAGTCCGGAAAGGCTTGGTTTGGATGCTGGAGAACATTGAAGCTTGAGATTGGCACAAATACAAATAATAGCAGGGTAATTAGACTTGTGCTCATTAGATAGCAAATAAGCAGGTAATACTTGGAATAATTATATCCTAATTAAAATCCATGTAGATATTTGTTTGCTCTAAATATGATCTAGAAGATAATCAGTTGAACCTTATAAATTATAACAATCACAAGTAAATAGACCACTTTTACCCCATTAGTTGGAGGTGAAGTGAGGGGGCAATACAACAGTTATCTAACTCATAGAGAAAAACTTGAGTTAAACACCTGGTATTTTTAGTATAAGAAAAGCTCATTTAAGATACTTGTTCAGCTTATTAAACAACAATGCACTGGTCAGTGTTAAAATATTTTTCATACACAACAGATTTTGTGGTGTACTGAAACTTGTGTTACTACGCAAAAAAAGAGAACTATGGTATAGTGGGCACAGTTTATCGGCAGTTCCCAAGAGTTCAAAATGGCCGAAATTACACTAAACAACTGACGAAAGAATCAGAAAAAGCAGTCTTGCCAACATAATAAAGGTATTTCTAACCTCAAATATCACAAGGTTAAAGTAACATACTTTCAAACGATAATAATGCTTGAACATCATTACCATACAACACATGATGAATCTACTCATCTTAGGCAAATCTTGTTCTGCAATGACACTTTTGCATAAAATCACTTCTGAACGCTAAATATCGTAATATATATTTAATGCACATCTGTGTAGCGAACACTAATATAACAGTAACTATAACTGCATATATTGCTCTAAAAGAATTTAAGACAAAATCAAGCACACACGAGCAATATGTTCACAGATTGATTAACTAATTAATACAGAATCTTAATTTAAAATCTATCGGTTGGCCTTTCTGCAATGCGTCCATAAACAAGAACTTCTGTGACAACATAACAGACACAATAACACCAACAATGGCCGTAGCTTTACCATAGTTATATGTTACTAACAGTTGGTGGTGCTAATGCAACCTCACGGATGGAATATCACCAAATATAACCAGATTGCACATTAATGAGGGAAAAATGTCAAGGTTGTTTTTTGGGGTATCTCAGTAAGCTGTGCCTACTATAAATGTGTGCCTTTTTTACTTTTTCCATTATGCATAGTGAGTAGAGAAAGTATTGCATTTCATCGGAAATATATATTTTGAGGCCCTCTGAATCAAAAAGTAAGCATTTTTAGAAAATGCTCCATGTGTTTGTCAGACTGTGGGTAGTATAGCTCGAAAACGAAAAGTCTGTTAAAAACCAAATTTGGTAATATCTTTTAAGGATGCGACAAAGATTTTGAAGAAAATAGCTTCACCCTAAACTACCCTGGAATATTTTTAAAAAATTTATATTATCTCGAACATGGCTCTAACAGTTCTGATTGAAACACCATATGTTTGAGATATTTTATGGCAAACAAAATGTATATTTTGAATTTTCTGGCTATAGCCTAAGTAGTTCCGATTACTCCGGATGATTTTTGCATAGCTGGTAAACCGTAAGAAACTTAAGTGACTTAAATTTAAATATGAGTTTAATTTTGCAGAATAAGTTGTAAGATGTAACAAAAGCTGTCAGCCAATAAAAGGAATATCTAAAGAACATAAGGCATTAAAAGTGATAACCCAATATGTATGCAAAGTTATATTACTAATAAAATCAAAAGGAAAATTTAAATCAGTACTTTATAAGACTAGAGGAATAAATAACTACCATAGAGGATATAAAACAAAGACCCTGTATATCATGGGTATTGTTATGTACAATCAACTTCCTTCATATATTCAATTGGAACAATGCAATGCTTTAAAAGTATTGAAAAGACACCTCATTGATAAATTACAAGTACCAAGTATTTTATCTATACCTTTGTGTTTTGCATGTCAGTTAAATAAAATGTACTTCTTTATTAACCCTTTGCGGACAAAGTCGTGGGAAGAAATTTCCGTAGCTAGGACACAGTTGTAAATTTGCTGCTAGAGTATTGCAAATGGGAGCAAAACGTCACGGAAAAGTGGCCTATCTTACTGTACTTGCCTACACCGCAGATGACTATCAAACATAGCTGAGGTAAACAGAGAATTGTTGATGCACTGGAACAGTTTGTGCTGCTTACACTATCCACTAATATGGAGATTTTTTAATTGTTTTAAGACCGAGTTAAAGTATCCATGTCATAAAAAACACGTACCAATGAAATAGGGTTCGGCCATAAATAGTAATGTTTATAAAATGTAAACGGACACTGAACACTATGTACACATTTACACATCACACACTTCTTATTATAACAGAACAATTTTTAAAATTGACAAGCGTGTGATAGCACTCCAAACATTCGCTGATACACATAGCCGGTTTATTTGCACACGTGTTGCAGTAGAAATACATTTCTTTTCTCGCCCCACTGATTTTTTTATTGCTGCAGACAATACAGTCTTTGTGTTTTTCCCCTCAAAATGGTATATAAAATGTGGTGCATTGTTTAGCCTTTCCTCTCTCTGAGCCGTACTGGGGTATGACCTTGGCCTTGGGTTGCTTGTCTTTCACCAGACTCGACAAGTGACCTGTATTTTACATGTGACAAGCGATGGGTGTGTGCCTGGAAATTTTGAAGCTTGTACAAAATGTACGAGTTTATTATCCCCAAAACTCTTTCATTTCTACTACAGACACATCAGCCCAGGTTTTCCAAATAGTGTCGGGACAATTGTAACATGGCAATTTTTTCTCTCGCTTATCTATTTGTTTCCTTAGCAATTAAAGATGTTAGCTCATCAGTAAAAAATAAACTAAAGTATTCAATTGGCACAGCATCAAAGGCAAGATTCAGTTTTGACCTACATTCTCGGAAAAGGTATACTCTTTGGGTTTCTGGTCAGCTTTGCTTATCAATTTCCATGTATCAGCACACGCAACATTCGCAGCACTTGTGTCGCTTTCATTCTCACTTACGGAGTCCTCAGCACCGGACAGCTCCACTTCATTGTCCACATCGTCATCACTCACTGCATCCAACTCAGATTGAATCATTAACCTTAATTCTTCCACATCTTCGTCGCACAACACATCATACTTTCGTTTTCTATTCCCAGAAGGACCTGGTTTATACACGCTCAAAGTCATTGCAAAATACATGGCAGTATAGGCTGGGTAAAGCTTCCACAAACACTATGATGTGTGTAACATGCTGCCAGAAGCGTTACTTCTTACAACTAAGACAAGAAAATGTGAAGCGCTTTGCTGTCGATCATATATCAACATACAACCACAAAGGGTTAATGTTTATGACCATACTTAAAACTTGTATCTTATAAATCTACAAGCAATAAAGATATCTGCATCCTACATCAATTTTTATTCGTAAATAAATCTACAGCACCTTATACTTGTAGTGATTACTTGCAAGGCTAATTTTTAACATTGTTCTTATTTGTACACAGTTGAGTATGTCATATTTTCTGTTAGATGACTAATGTTTTTTTTTTTTTTAATTAATGTCCTCTAATATTGTGTCATATCGGACGAATGAATGAAATGAAATGGGTGAAACGATGCTCAAATGAGCTCAAGGTCCATGGAGCTTTAAGTTACCCGACATTCGCCTTCTCAGGGTAGGGAAAACCTCAGAAAAGAAACCTTACCCTAAGCGAGATTCGAACTCACAACCTATTGAACGTGAGGCAGACATGCTAAGCATCACATAACCAAGGCGGGCAGATGAGATGACTAATGTGTATGCTCTTTTGTTTACTTAAGTGTATAAGTGAAATAATCCTGCAGACTTTAAGTGAGAATTCATCTTATGCAAATAACAAGAAAGGTGTAAAATACTTTTATGCAATAAATTTATCATTTTGCTGGATTACTGTTGATTAAAGCTTCTTAATTTATAACTGTATTAATAGAAAATTGAACTTTGGCAATTTAATAGAATGCTTTTGTACAGACTGAATTTAAAACTATGATAGTTTATTTCCATATTGGTGTAGACCATGGGGAAAGTTTACTTCATTGCATGTTTCTTTTTTCTCTTTGCAAAGCCATCAGTTAAGACAGAACAGTTAATGGAGGCATGGGTAAAAAGGACATCATATTTTGTTCCTAATGTCTGGACATATCTGAATTTGCTCATCGGCTCTATGCTGAAAGATTTTGCCAAGTACAAATATACTTATCTAAAGTAAGAACAAATTAGAAACTAAAGGCTTCACTTATCTTGGTAATATTGCAAGTTCTTTTGCTGCTAACACGTTTCAAGTTGACTCCAACTCATTATTTCGTTATTTAACAATATATTTGTTGCTGTTTGCCAGTGTGTCCACGATAGAGCTAGTGTAGTTTCAAGTTGTCATCTGATGAAATGTATAATTTGGTGGATGAAAATCCTGATGGGAAAGGTGGTGATATCAATGATACTGCACCTGTATCACATCCAGCAAGTGCAACATTATCACCAAACAACTTTCACGTGTTAGGTTTCTGAGTGGCTGCTTCATCAGGTAGTACAAAATCAGATTTTGTAGCAAATATGTTGGTGTGAGATGAGGGCTGTTTCACACCAAGTGGCGTAACAAGACTTTCACAACCTATATGTGGGCAATGAAGAACCTGAGAACTGTACAGCAGCAGAATTTTCAGCATAGGTTCTTGATTAACATTGGGCTGGCATAACTGGAGATCATCTTATTGGACCATTCGTCTCTTCACCACAATTGACTGGTAAAGATTATGGCAGTTGAAGAGCAAGGATAATGGAAGTTGGAGACCCACAAGTTTCTTAGATATGATAAGACCTCTCAGGGGTCCCGGTCTAGGGGATATATGGATGGCTACCACGAGGTACCCGAGCTGATCTTATGACCTTACCTTGATCATCCTTGTTCTCTTCTGACCCCAATGCTATTAGGGTTCCCGAGGGTTAGGGAGTCTTTATTTTTCCAACCTTTCCATTTCTCTATAACCTCTTAAACCCTAACATGCTGACCTTTCATGACATGTAATATGTCCTCTGATTAGTAATCAGAGGATATGGTCTGTGAATTTATTTTGATAGTTCTCCCAGTCAAGTCAGTGAGACCCGTAAACCGACAGGTGTGTTCTTTCAAACATTCCGGGGGTTGTGACAGGTTATTTGTGCTTGTTATGCAAATATGTCTGTCAAATTGTGTTATGCTATCAGAATGCTAGAAGGAATAAATAAAAGTGTCAAACATGTGTAATTGTTCCCATTTCCCTGTCAAATACCACATTCTAATGTTTGGCTGCATTGAGGTATGCCATTTCATAGTAATTAGTGGCAGCATCAGAATTGGAAAAAAAAAATTGTTGCTATTAAGAAAACTAGTCATTTGAACCTGCAACCATTACAAAACTCATTAATATTTTATAAAAGCCATTGATGTACAAACTATTGGACAATTTTAATGAAAAGGAATTATAACAAATAAACTTGTTTTTATACCTGCTTACTTGTCAGTCTTAGCTGATCATATGTCCTAATGCCATATTTCTACCGCTGACGCATCATATGTGGGCTTCCATTCTGTGATTACAGTTTCTAAGAGTGCCGAATTTATTAAAGCACATAAAAGTTAATTTGCGTGAGCTTTAATATGCAGCAACTGTAATCACAACTATGGAGGCTCATGTGTTAAACTTCATGCGTCAGCGGTGGCAACATGGCAGGACATACAATCAGCTGAGACGTGGCTGAGGTTGTCAAGTAGGCAGGTATGAAAATACTGTAGGATGTGTAGGAGCTACCGGCAACGTGAGCATTCGGGAGCGCGATTTCTCATACTTTGGATCCAACTGGGCTCACTTAGAGCGCTTCAATCGTTTTGTTGACAAAAGTTTAACACCACAGAACACTCTATTAGGGTATAAACTGTGCGTAGTTACCTTTCTTACTTGTTCCGTGGTTACAACAGTAAAAGTGTTCTACGGAAAGCAACGCTGTCATTTTATTTGAGAAGAAAATGGAATGGCAAATATAACCAACATCAGTTCACGGATAAACTGCAGACTGTCGGCGCATGCGCAGTAAGTACCTTTGGAATAAGATTTTGTACGGAAAATGCTCTGGGACATAATCTAAATAAAGTTGAGCACATTTCACTTGATAAGGTTAAGTTTGCACTTCTCGGATTCAGTGAATTTAGAGATACGCACGGGTCAGGACCACGCCTTCCTTCGGGCTTGTTTCAGGCTTTATTAGAAGAATGTTTGTGGAGCTCGGGCGTAAAAATAAACACACATAATTTATCACATTCAACGTTCCATTTCAGGAGGTTGGGGGGTGGGAATTAAATATTTTAAACTTATAGCATTTTAATCAAAACCAGCGCCATTTCTGAATTAAACAACGACAACTTTTCCATGTCAAGAAAAATGGAGCAGATTGTGTATGCGGGAAAAACACTTTCGTCATAAATACTTACATTAGCGAATCCGGGTGGGTGCAGTTATCCTAAGGAAGTAGTGGTTTAAGAACCTGATGATACCTTATCGAAATCTTTAAGGCTATCCATCTGCCCTTTTAAGTGACCTCAGTTATACACATAGCTGAATTACACCCATAGCTATATAATATATAACTGGGTATAACTGCATTTCCAAAGTGTGAATTATCACTTCCATGTAATACTGCACGTTGTGCAATAAAGGAGTGCACCAATATAATACTACATATGTGCAATAAGCGATGTTGAGTCTTGACCCCAATTTGCACTCATTACTACTTTTTTTTTTCAAGCATATACATATATGTAAACTACCAATTCCTGAGTGTGCATTATTGTCAATTATGAGTATTATTACAAATTGTGCAGTAAATGAGTGCAGTATAAGGCTACATGAGAGGATGCAAGATCATTAAAAGTTAGTGGGAGGAAAGCATTTTTACATTGCCATTTTAAAAGAAAAGTAGATGTTAAAATATGTCAAATAAAAGCAATTGCAGTTCGCAAGGTGAATTCAATACTTCAAATTGATTATTGCTGATATTTTAATTTATATTCATAAAGTTTAATGTTTTGAGCCATGTAATGAAACAATATTCTTGAAATAAAAATATTTTAGTGCTGTATGTTTCACTGTTTGTCTCGTTATGATAAGTCGCCCCTTCCCAGGATATTTTAATGGGGGAAGTTCTTGGTATAAAATCACTGGTGGGGGAAATCCTACCCATCCCGTCTGGGATTTTGCTCACTGCTATATATGCACAGTAAGGGATGTTGAGTATTTTCCCCAACATACAATCTTGGCCTACAACAGCTTAGTATTTGCAGAATACTCACTTCAGCCATTTGCAGACAATAATTACAATAGTATAGCAGATGCAAACTGAAACCGAAATTATAATGTGAATATATGTAATTGATAATAGAAAGAAACAAAATGAGATTCTAATCGATAGTTAAAGGGAAGACGTAATAAAGCTGAATAGATTAAAGTCTCAAGAATAGAAGCCTAGGCAGATTTAAATGAGTGATAAGGTTACAATTGTTGTATGTATGAAGCCCGAGCGATTCCGCGGGCTAATACGTATCTTAACATGACGTGCTCTAGAGTTGGCCAATGGAAATCGCTTCCTTTGTGTCGCCCACGCTAAAAAAAATGCAACGCAAGACACATTCGTCTTGAGTCGAGTCGAGAGTGCACGTGCAACTGTATGATTTGTACGTAAGCTGGCGCGTATATAATTCGGCGGTTGCTGGAGGGCGACAAAGTTCAAATATTATAATGTTGCTGTTGAAGTTACAAAGTTACATTCTATTTAAATATCATTGGTAGTTCTCTACAAATCTGGAAATTTGCAAATAAAGTTAAATGTTGGTTAATTCTCCGTTTGGTTCCATTCCTACCACAACTCACGCATACCCTGCAGATTAGGACCTCTTGCTAGAACTAGTCTGGACACCAAACACAGGATAGGAGATATCTTGGTGACGAGATCTTATAGGTCTTAAAGGCGACATCTTCGACTTAGAGGAATGTTTGCGTCAAAACTTTGCCTCACTCCATCCAACCTCACCAGGACATTGTGGGTAGGATCAGTAGATGATCAAAAGAGAGTACACCATCAACATACCACTTACAGCTGGGGATCTCTGGTAAGGTATTTAACAATGTAGGATGAGTTAATATTAAAGCAATGTATGATTCAGCAGAGGGATATGGAAAATAAAAATAGGACAAGCAAAAATAGGAATGGAAGACATGGAGAAAAATCTGATGTGTTGCACTCACATGACTTTCTCTACTCTTGTACTAACCATTCCTGCAAACTCTTGTTCCTATATCTTCTTTGTGTTAGTTGAGATAAACATTTGCAGAAATTATCTTATTGCTTACTTCCTTTGCTTATATCCTTTTAGGAGCAAGGAAGGGGAATATGAGATATAGTAGGCTTTGAGCGATAGTCAAATCCTTTAAAGCTTTGAGATTTCATTCTTTTCACACAATTAACATACAAAAAAATTAATAATGTTATATTTGACAGAAGTATATGCTCTCCAAAACTCGTACTAATAACAAGGAATACCTCTAAAATGGTTCACTCTACAAAACAATTTATTTAGATATAAATTGTGTGTTTTGGCGAGATCCACATTTTTGTATAGTAAGATTTTGTCTATCTCTTACGATTTACAAGTTATTCAAAAGTCATCCAGTCATTCAGGACTAAATAGACAATAGCCAGAAAATTCAGAATATACTTTTCATTTGTCTTACAAATATCCTAAACATATGCCATTTTAATCAAAATCATTAGAGCCATTTTTAAGAAAACCAAATTTTTGAAAAATTTTCCACATAAAGGGTAGTTTAGGGTGGGGCTATTTTCTTCAAAATCTTTGTGTCACATCCTTGATAGACATTAAGCTGAAATACCAACTTTGGTTTTTAACCGACTTTTGATTTTTGAGGTATGCTGTCCACAGACTGGCAGACACACACAAACACATAGACCTTTATCTAAAAATGCTTTTTTGGGATTCAGGGGTCTCAAAACATATTTCCAGTGAAATCTCGACATTGAATTGATGGGTGCAATACAATACTTCCTCTGCTTACCACTAGAGAAAATAAAAATTGAAGGAAACAAAGTTTTTGGAAGAAGATGAGAACTGAAGGACATAGGAGGACAAGAGATATGGAGTAGTTGTGAAAACAAAAAAATCACTCCAACTTTACAAAGAAATTAAAAGGAATTGGGGTAGGAAGAAAAACAGAGCAGTAGTACAAGAAAGGAAAATGGAACTAATGGCATGGATGAGAACAGTTTGAATATAGTACTCACATACTTTATATTGAGCTCTCAGATTGCATGGTTATCCAAGACAGCAACAGGACATTTCATGCGTTTTGTGTAGTTGTACTTAAAAACATACACTGCTGTTTATGAAAATTGCAATACCATGAAAGAGTTCCCCAAATGAATTGGAAGTTAGCAGATGTGTCGAACAGTGTTTAAGCAATGAGTAATTAGGACTACAGAGGTACAGGTACATGTAGATGGAGCAAAGCCGTTGTGTTTCTGTGACAAGATCAGTGTTGCGCCAAGTGAATCAATTGTCAAACAAGATGAAAACGTTGAAAGTGCCAACATGCCTCATCAACGTCAAAAGAGTGCAGTATCAGCATGTGAGTGAGTCCTAAAAAGGCAGAATGATGAGTCTCCGGGAAGCGGATTTGTGATATTGTGACATTTCAGTCACACAGGTCATGCTGTTATATGACAGTAATGCATGTGTGGAAGCATTGGATAAAAGAGGGTTGCACACAGCAAAGATTGGGTACTGGATCTTGTAATATAACCACAGCACGAGATGACTACCATCTTGTCTGTATGACCATAACGGACCATACCGCTTGAGCTACAGTGTTAGCTCAATGCTGGAACACTGCAGCAGGTGGGAATCTGTCTGAACAATGATTCACTGCCATCTGCTGCAGATTAGACTGATTGCACAGTGCCATTATGTCAGCTTCCATTGCACAGAAGACACAGGTACTTCCAATTTCAATGGACACATGAATGCTATCACTGGCATACTCAGTGGCAAAGTTTAGTCTTTTCAGACAAGTTCCGCTTCAACCTGTCCTAGTGATGGCTACATATGTTCTCAATGGTACCTGGTGAGGGCAACCCAGAGACCTACATTGTCAAGTGGCATAGCGGACAAACAGGTGTGATGGTTTGGGGTGCTATTGGCTATAACAACTGATCTTGCGTTCTATGAATTGAGGGCAGTTTGAACAACCGGTACATGAGGGAGGTTTTGCAGCCTGAGGTACTCCCCCTGCTTCAGGCATCTCCATATGCCACATTTTAGCAGGAAAATGCCCGGCCACATGTTGCAAGAAACATAGAGACCTTCTTTGCAGAATGAGGGTACCATTGCTTCCCTGGCCTGCGCATTTGCCTGATATGTGGCCTATTGAACATTCCTGGGATATGAATGATCGGCAGAGGCAGGTATTTATGGAGATTAATTTTCTCATTTGTGTTTTTTAATATTGATGAAAGCGGAGATTGATGGAGATTGTAGGAAAATTAATTATTTGTGTATTTGTATTGCCATATTGATATCTTTTCAATAGCTAAATTGAAATTATTAATATCTTTACAATACTATGAATAGATTACTGTGTAAAACATAAATTTGCAATATTTTAAACTCTATGACTTGACTTTTCACCTTACAATATTAGTAATTACTAAGCATCTCCAAACTGAAGCATTGTACATGTTTTAATACTTCTCTCTGAAATTTCAAGACATCTGTCGGTCACAATTAAATTAAATCTAGAAAAAAAAATCTTTCAAAATCTGTATTAGAGACAGTTAACCACAATGACTGTAGTCACAATTTTGAAAATTCAGAAAATCTTGGATTTTTATGTTTTAGAAGCATTAAAGCTCTACAACATCTACATTGCCAGTTTGCAATTGTTTTTTCAAAATTTCTATAAGACTTGCATGGTTAAAAAGTACATCTTGACAATTACTTAAGAAAGGTATCTGGGAAAGGGTTGTCTTTACTTTGTCAATATTGTATTTGAAAGAGGAAGCTCTGGGTCAGACAAATTCAAAATACGGGAAAGGAGTTTCCCCTCCTCACTTACCATGAATTTATTTATTTTTTCAATAGCTCTCAGACCACATTCTTTGAATTCTGAAACTATCTCTACTCATTTTTTCAGAAAGAGAATCTAAAATGGAATTCTGATCAAAATGACCTGTCATTAAACTGAATTTTGCTTTTACCATTTCTACCCATCCAATAACTTTGTGTGCAACTTGATTTTCTGTGGACTGAAGTTCTAAAATGGGCTCAGTTATGAGTCCACAATTTTCAGCAACTAGTTCTGCCTAAATTTTAACCTTAGATAATTTTTCAGGAGAAACTTTTGTCAAAAATACTGTGACTGGATGTGATGACTTTTCAATGCCTTGCCTCTTAAAAGCTGCACTACAGAATCTAAATACTCATTTAAATACAAAACAGATTCAAAGCAGCTTGATCAGCAAGTCAAAACTGGGATTGGATACAGTTGTGGTTTCAAATCAGGATACTGAGCTTTCACATATTCAAGATATAGATTTTTCAGTTTTCTTGAATTTCCAAAAACACCCTTAAGCTTAGCAACAACTTCATTTAAATCTGGTAAGCATTTTTAAAAGAGTTCTAGTATATTAAATTTATGGGCCTAGCATGTTAATAACAGTAAATGTTCATCTATTCACAGTTAAACATTGTACACACTTTTTTATGTAAGGTGCACTGTGGCAATTGCAAATACATTTTTGTATTTTATATCACATTCTTTTAAAGTGTCTATGATGACCTGGCAACACGTGCTATTTGCTGCTGACAGAAATCAACAAGAGCCTAAAGTTTTCTGAACTGAATTACCTTCTAGGGTACCTAACAACACAGCAAAAGCTTATCTTGCTTTACAATCAGTGGTTTCATCACAGAAGATAGGTTTATCTGCTACCTCTTTTTTTATCTCATTTTTGCCTCTTCAGAGCACCTTGGTATATAATGCCTGCAAATATGGGAGGATGTTGGTGGATGGATGTGGCTTAACATATTTTGCTAACCATTCTCTCATTGCTGGTTGATCCAGCTTCTCAATGGGGATGTTAGCCTATTAAATAAATAATAAATAAAAGCAACTGTCTCATTAAAAATGTAGTTTTCTACTAAATGGGAATAACTATTTTTTTTAATTTAATTATTTAAAAAAGGAAAGATACTTAAATTGTTCTTATTATTCTTTAAATCTAAAGCACCTCATTGTTTTCATCAGATTGTTTTTATTTGCGATCATAATCAGCATAGCTCACCACTTTAACAAATTGATCAAGCATAACAGCAGTTATTAAATAAAAAATATCAAGTGTAACTCATCTTAAGCATCATTCTTGTTGTGTCCATCACAAATTCTTCTTTGTCATCTTTGGCTCTTTTTGCAATTTCAAATGATTCTCCCAGAGCCAGCTGTCTCTTTCTTTGGTCACCGTCACATTTTTCTTTTTCTTCCTGCCCCCCACTTCCTTTTTTTCTGCATTTCACATTTAACATGCTTAGAACAGGTGTCATTGCACTTGTAATATATTCTAATGTTGCAAAATTTACAAAATAGTACTCCATCATGACAATAAAATCCCTCACTGCTGTATTGTTCTGCACATGATTTAGCGGAAACTTGAATGGATGTACGACGCATCCTCATACCCGTACATCTCAAACAATACAAACGTTAGGTCCATGAAACACATTGTATCATTTTTGGTTGGAAACAACCCTTTCATCCCCACCCACATAGCAAAATGGACTGCAGGCAATAGCTACCTCGCTGACTTTGATGAAGTCAGCAATCCCAATTCTTGGAGTTCTTAGAATTTTCTTGTAAAGATTCAACTGCTCAGAAATAAATAATTGACATTGATTGATTATCATAAGTTATTATTGTGTGCTATGAAATTCGTTATAAAATAAACAAATCACAATAATTCGTGATTTTGTTAACATTTTGCTATTATGGTGCCAATTTGTGATCTATCACAATTATTTTATTCATAAGTTGGCTTTAGAAACCGAATTCATGGATATTTATAAGAAACAGTAGTATATCATACATGTTGCGATTATCGTGATCTCCATAAATACCTGCCCCTGCTGATTGGCAACTTGTTCATCACGGCCCTTCAGTAACCAGTGTCAATTATTTGTAGGCTCATATACCAACTGCATGGAGGTAAATCACCCAGGAACATATTATGAACCTTTTAGATTCCAGACCATAGCATTTAGCTGCTCTAATTGCAATGCATGGAGGCTACGCACCAAGTTCTCAAGCACCCATTATGCAGTAACTATGAGATGCACCAAGTTCTCAGGCACCCATTATGCAGTAACTATGAGATGTACACAAGTTCTCAAGTACACATTATGCAGTAACTATGAGATGCACCAAGTTCTCAGGCACCCATTATACAGTAACTATGAGACACACCAAGTTCTCAAGCACCCATTATGCAGTAACTATGAGATGCACCAAGTTCTCAGGCACACATTATGCAGTAACTATGAGACGCACCAAGTTCTCAGGCACACATTATGCAGTAACTATGAGACACACCAAGTTCTCAGGCACACATTATGCAGTAACTATGAGGCGCACATTGTCTAGTTACCCCTAAAAGAATTGCAATTCTTGTCCTGAGTGCTGCTTTACTTGCACACACATTTCCTTCTTCAGTTTCGTCTTCCAATTTTTATTTTCTCTACTGGTAAGTAGGGGAAGTATTGTATTCCACCCAAAAATTCGATGTCGAGATTTCACCGGAAATATGTTTTGAGGCCCCCTGAATCCAAAAAAAGCTTTTTAGAAAAAGGTCCTGTGTGTGTGTGTGTGTCTGTGTGTCAGTCTGTGGACAGCATAACTCTAAAACGAAAAGTCAGTTAAAAACCAAAGTTGGTATTTAAGTTTAATGTCTTTCAAGGATGCGACACAAAGATTTTGAGGAAAATAGCCTCACCCTAAACTACTCTTTACATAGAAAATGTTTCGAAAATTTTGATTTCCTTGAAAATGGCTCTAACGATTTTGATTAAAATGTCATATTTTGAGATATTTTGATGGCAAATGAAACGTATATCTTGAATTTTCTGGCTATAGCCCCTGTAGTCATATTTACTCTGGACGACTTTTGCATAACTGGTAAACCGTTAGAGATAGACCAAATCGTACTCTACAAAAAATGTAGATCTTGCTAAAATACAAAATTTATGTCTGAATAAATTTTTTTGTAGGCTGAACCATTTCAGAGATATTCCTTGTTATGTGTGTGAGTTTCGGAAAACTTAAAACTTTCGTGAAATGGAACATTGTTGTTCATTTTTTATATGTTAAGTGTGCAAAGACAACAGAATCTCAAAGCTTTAAAACATTTGACAATCGCACAAAGCGATTGCAAACTTTCCCCTTGCACCTACAAGGAAATAAGCAATAAGATAATTTGTACAAATGTTTATCTTAACTAACACGAAGAAGATATAGGAATAAGAGTTTGTAAGAATGGTTAGTACAAGAGTAGAGAAAGTCATGTGAGTGCAACACATCAGATTTTTAGAAAAAGGTCCGTGTGTGTGTCTGTATGTCAGTCTGTGAACAGCATAACTCAAAAATGAAAAGTTGGTTAAAAACCAAAGTTGGTATTTAAGTTTAATGTCTTTCAAGGCTGTGACACAAAGATTTTGAACAAAATAGCCCCACCCTAAACTACCCTTTACATGGAACATTTTGCAAAAATTTTTATTTTCTTGAAAATGGCTCTAACGATTTTGATTAAAATGTCATATGTTTAAGATATTTTTATGACAAATGAAATGCATATCTTAAATTTTCTGGCTATAGCCCCTGTAGTTGTATTTACTCTGGACGACTTTTGCATACCTGGTAAACCGTTAGGGATAGACCAAATCATACTATACAAAAAATGTAGATCTTGCTAAAATACAAAATTTATGCTGAAAAAATTTTCTTGTAGGGTGGACCATTTCGGAGATATTCCTTGTTATGTGTGTGAGTTTCAGAAAACTTAGAACTTTCGTGAAATGGATCATCGTTCATTTTTTTTATAGGTTAAGTGTGCAAAGACAACAGAATCTCAAAGCTTTAAACAATTTGACTATCGCACAAAACCTACTGTATTCTAACATTCCCTTTGCACTTTCAAGGAAATAAGCAATAAGGTAAGTTGTACAAATGTTTATCTTAACTAACACGAAGAAGATATATGAATAAGAGTTTGTAAGAATGTTTAGTACAAGAGTAGAGAAAGCCATGGGAGTGCAACACATCAGATTTTTTGGTATACATTAACAGTTGCTTTTTGGAATCTGCTGTAAAGTATGTATCTGTTTAACTGCATGACTGCTTTCTTCACTATTTTTTTTCTTTTACTCATTTATACACAGCTTTTAAAAAAATAAGATAATCTTTATTTATCAAAGTAAATGCATTAGCCTTAGCCTCAAATATCACAGGGTTTAGGCAATATGTTTCTGAAGATAATAATGGTTTAATATCATTATAATATAAAACATGATATACCTACCTTTGGATATTCTTAATCTTGAATAACACTTTTGGATAAAAGAACTTATGAACACTAAATATCATAGTATATTAAGAGTGCTATCATATTGTGAACACGACAATAATGGTGACGATGATGATATAATATGCTCTAAAACAAGTCATTATAGAAGCATGTATACATCACGAATACAATGGCACTCTGTACAACAGAATCATATTAATTAAGAAAATTGAAGCTATTAACAGTGAAACAACAAGATTCTAAAGTAAGAACAAATTAGAAACTAAAAACTTCACTTATCTTAGTAATATTGCAAGTTCTTGGTGCAAAGCTGACTCTAACTCATTCTCAAAGCTTGCTTTGCACCAAGAACTTGCAATATTACTAAGATAAGTGAAGTTTTTAGTTTCTAATTTGTTCTTACTTTAGAACAGAATCATATTTTTAAAAGCCCTTGATTACCTCACCTGCAGCTGTAAAACTAACAACTCCCTTGGCAACATAAGGGATGGAATAACACCAACTGTAGTCATTCTTTACCATAGTATTTTGGGAGCAGTTGGTGGTACTGCTGCAACATAATGTCTTATCATCAAATATAACCAGACAGCTCTATAACAGCAGCAGGGGAACACCACAGTTGTATTTAGATGAATTGCAACGTACCATTCTCCAATTGTCCATGCTTCTCGCTAAACTATATGCTATATTACAACACTCAGCATCTGTTTGTTACCTTTAATATGCTGATCTAGAGATAGTCCAAAATCCAGGTAGTTCACCCTTCTCAGAAAACAATACACCATCTAACATAATTCAGCGTTCTGTTGTTTTTACCTTTAATAAGGTTACTTCATATAATACAAAATACTCATAGTTCACACCTCTCACGAAACTATTGCCATTTGTTTTTGATACCTTTAAGATGGTCATCTACACTTAAAATGAAGTACTGGGAGTACATTTTTCTCGTAATGTAGTACATTTAACCTTGCAGCCCAGCAGCTTTTTACAGGATAAGAATTATCACTATTTTTGCAAGGTGTTTTGTGTTATATCTAGTTTTACACCTTTACATATTCTTGCCTTCTTTCCTAGTATATTTAACAGTTTCATAATGCCATTTAATACTGATATATGTATGGATTAATTTACATCACAGTTACCTATTCAAATATTATATCACTTCATATACTTGTTTCTGTTCACATTTTGCTGCTGAATAGACCAACAATAAGGAGTGGAGATCATCTAATGAAATGAAACCTGAGGACCTTTCCTTCAGAATTTCTTTGAAAAATAAGTTGTTTATTTACTTTATAATGAAGTGGAAACTAAAAATGGCTTTGTTTGTTTCAAGGTAAATCAGATTATAAAATACTCTCAGAATTCAGAATATACAGGAAATGGATACCAAAATAGAAGTAAAAGAAGAACCTTGCTTGGCCAGTCAGATAAAGTCAGAAGAGATTCCTAGTTCAGAATTGGTTCTTATTAATTCAGATTTTGCCATTGGCATGCAAGAAATGCATACCAAAATGGAAATAAAAGCTGAAACTTGGTGTTTGGAAAAAACATCAGCTCAAGTGAAACCAGAAGATGAATTAAAGGTAAGAAATGCAGAAGTGATTGATAGTTTCATTAATGATTAACTCAGGGCAGGGCCATTACAGTAAATTTGCTGACAGCTACCATCCAGATACATTGAACAGACTGACAGCATATAGCAAACCTGCCAAGAAGGTACACTGTTAAAATTTCTTTTCTGAATGGATATAGCTATTACAGATTTTTTACACATTACAATTTTAACAATAGTCTTCACAAACTAAAATACTGCTCGCATTTTCACATGATGTATTGGGATCAGTGTTTTCATTTATTAACTGAGCATACTGGTTTCCATAAGCTTTATGAACAAAACAGAAACAGGAAAAAAGGGAATGATTGACATTTAAAGTAATGATTAATCATTTACTTTTGGGCATCTGTTTGTTTTTTTACTTTCTCTACTGGTAAGTAGGGGAAGTATTGTATGCCACCCAAAAATTCGATGTCGAGATTTCACCGGAAATATCTGTTTTGGGACCCCCTTAAAGCAAAAAAAGCATTTTTAGAAAAAGGTCTGTCTGTGTGTCAGTCTGTGGACAACAACTCGAAACGAAAAGTCGGTTAAAAACCAAAGTTGGTATTTAAGTTTAATGTCTTTCAAGGATGTGACACAGATTTTGAACAAAATAGCCCTACCCTAAACTACCCTTTACATGTAAAATGTTTTGAAAATTTTGATTTTCTTGAAAATGGCTAACAATTTTGATTAAAATGCCATATGTTTGAGATATTTTGATGACAAATGAAATGTATTTCTTGAATTTTCTGGCTATAGCCCCTGTAGTCGTATTTACTCTGGACGATGTTTGCATAAGTGGTAAACCGTTAGAGATAGACCAAATCGTACTATACAAAAAATGTAGATCTTGCTAAAATACACAACTTATGCCTCAATAAATTTTATTTTAGGGTGAACCATTTCAGAGACACTCCTTGTTATGTGTGAGTTTCTGATAACTTAAAAACTTCCGTGAAATGGAACATCGTTGTTCATCTTTTTTATATGTTAACCGTGCAAAGAGAACAGAATCTCAAAGCCTTAAAAGATTTGACTATCTCACAAAGCCTGCTGTATTCTAATATTCCCCTTGCACCTACAAAAAATTAAGCAATAAGATAATTTGTACAAATGTTTATTTCAACTAACACAAAGAAGATATAGGAATAAGAGTTTGTAAGAATGATTAGTATGAGAGTAGAGAAAGTCATGTGAGTGCAACACATCAGACTTTTTATTTATATACCTAATAGTTCTTTAATACAAATCATGTTTAACACCAAGTTTAAAATTGAGTCATATCATATGACTGTTTGTATCATCTGTTTCATGTCCATAAACACTGAATATATCCACTAAGATTTAACCCTTTACTGGTATCATGTCTGTGAGACGTCAGTGGAAATTTTCAGGCTGCTCCCTTCCTCAACTGGCATCAACGGTCTTTCAAACTCCGCCTACCTTTCAGTCAAAGCGTTACCTTAGTGCAGTGAACAGCGCATACCATTCGCTTTATCTCATGTTGAGTTACAGTTGAATAAAGCTTGATTGCAGTCTCCCAGATGTATGATACCAGGTGTGTAAAATTGTTTATATACTTTGGCCATCAGGGTTTGCGTTTATTTATATGACAATATGTTAATTGAACATTGCACTTACAGATTTATGTTTGTTCAATTCTTAAGCATACTTTAGGAAGTAAAATTTTATTGAAACCATGGGACCACAACCTGGCTCATCTGTAAAGCAACAGCATTCTCAAGAGAGCAACCGATCCGGACTATGAAATGAAGTTAGAACAAATGTTTTGTGCAGTGTTTGATGATAGTTATGATGATGAAGATTGCGTATTTGAAAGCGATGATACCAATACAGAGCAGGAGGCCAATGAAGAGGCTGGTGAATGCCACCTAAACCAACAAATTGATTTTTTTTTGGTAAAAATAAATGCTTTCAATGGAGAAAGGAACAACCGCCTACTAACATATGCACAACATTGTATTGCAAATACCTGAGCTGCAACCAACAGCAAATGATGTGGGACGGGCTCCAGAAGTAGAAGATGTATGGGGCCTTTTCTTCACACAAGATATTCTAGATGAGATACTTCATTTCACAAATAAGAAGATTGGTGCATTACAGGCCAAATATTCTCGAAAGAACCTAAGTTTCATAAAATATTGATTTAGTTGAGCTGAAGGATTTATTGACTTGTATTCACAGCTATCTTCAAATCCAGCAACGAACTTATAGACAATTTTTTTGCAACAGATGGAACAGGACGAAATATTTTTCGCTGCACCATGTCAAAGAAAAGATTTTTTTTCATTCTGACGACACTTTGCTTCGATAATTCCAAAGACAGGAAAGAACTACAATATTAGGAATATTCAACAGATTTATTGAGAACTGTCAAATCTGCTACACTCCAGGCACATGTGTATGTGTTGACAAAATGCTAGTGCCATTCCGTAGCCAATGTAAATTTCAAATGCACATGCCAAAGAAACCGGCCAAGTATGGAGTAAAAAGATGCAAGAACCCAGTACTTATGCAATGCCTACATATATTCAGGAAAAGGCTGTGATGGAAAAACTCTCTGAAGAGGAAAAGAAGCTCATTGAGGCTTCCGAAACCAATGCAGAAAACTTGGCGGCATATCACTGCAGACAATTGGTTCAGTTCAATAGAACTTGTGAAAGAACTTTCAAAAAGAGACCCAACTTATATAGGAACCTTGGAAAAAAAATAAAAAGGAGATCCCACGACAGTTTCAAACACACAAGTCTGGAGAAGAAAAGTCATCTCTGTATGGTTTCACAGAGGACATGACATTGTTGTCTTATGTTTCAAGGAAGTCTAAAGCAGTGATATTGGTTTCCTCCATGCATTACTCAGTGGCTGAAGATCCTGAGACTGGAAAGCCAGAGATTATTTCCTTTTATAATCTAACTAAAGGAGGTGATGAATTGGATCAGAAGTGTGCAAACTACAGATCCTGCTGAAGAACTTGCAGATGACCTGTGGCAATATTCTTCACCCTTGTTGATATAGGCTCTGATGTTAATGCATTGAAGGTTACTTGAGGTCAAGAACCTTCCATGTGAGCTGACATCCTGCATAAGAAGGATTCTGAACATAGATGATGTAGAAGAACCAAGTGATGTACCAGAATTCTTTGAGGTGTGCAAAACATGCTACACATGTATCCCTGGGCTGAAGAGAAGAACTAAGTATCCATGTCAGAAGTGTGGTAAGCCAATCTGTTTGGAGTGTGCTAAGAAAATATGCTGAGTGTGTTTTGAGGGTATGAATAACTAAAAGTATGGGCCTTTTTTTTTTTTTTTTTTTTTTTTTTTTTTTCATTTATCATGTTACTTTCAATTTGTAAAGCACTTTTCAAACACATAATTAGGAAGTGCCAAAAGAACTATGACTCACAACAAAGGCAGACTTTTAACATCATGGTTCAGTTTGTGTGTCAATCCATTGTTGCAATTTAGAATTGCCTTGCTAATTTATTGCGTTTTGGGAGTGACAGATATATTATATATTTATTAGGACCTTCATATTTCAGGCTTAAAGAAAAAGAGGAAATGTGGAAATTTTGGAAAGTTGTTGTTAGCTAATGCTGGATTTCTGACAATGAAGTCATTAATCCTCTTGCTCTCCAATATTTTTCACAATGATATTGAAGAGAGCAATAGCAGTAATAGTAACCGTTTTTTAGAGAGCACCATATTTTTATGTGACTGCCAAAACATAAAAAAAAATTTTGGAAAGTAGATTCTCTATTTTATTATAAATGTTCAAAGTTTGTGTAATATTCCATGGTAAATTGAATGTAGATTAGTTGAACACATGTTTAATTGTGCCAGTTTTAGTAAATAGCTTAAAATGAACTAAACAAGTATTCATTGTTAATTCTAAATACCCAGAGTCTCCCAGACACCATGATACCAGGTACAGAATTAATAGCTGTGATACCATTTAAGGGTTAACATTCCATATTTAATACACAAAATTAGATACAGCTTACTTAATAAATCCAGTATTCCTCTACAATTTTCAGTGCAGACTGCAAATACAACCTTTTTGGTTTTACAGGTTGACACGACAGGTGATGAAGACCAGGAATTGCAGTTGACCAAATCAAAAAGGTAAGCCTGCTAGTCATATATTTTATTACTTTCTTTATCTCATAGCAGGTAGAGGAATTATGGTACTTCACCAAAACGTTTTATTTGAATATTTAATCAGATACATATTGATGCTTCCTGAATAAAAAGAGAAAGCACATTTGTAAAAATGCCCATGTGTATAAGAGAGAAGGAACATAACACTACTTCTTAAGAAAAGCAAAATGCAGTAAATGTCAATGCTGGCATTCAAGTGCAGCATCTTCCAAAAATACATTTATTTTTTCAAGAAAATCTCCCAAATTGGCTCTTCCCATATAAAAATGTTATCACTGGTCTTTTCAAGAATACTTTAATGATTTTGGTTAAGATATATGTTTAGGAGGTACAACTGGAACTTAAAAATTCAATGCCACAACTGGGATTTGAACCACAGACCTTCCGCTTACCGGGCGGCTGCTCTAACCACCGAGCTATTGTGACAAACTGCCAGAATGGCATTAAATTCTCAAACTAGTTCTACCTCTCAAACTTTGCCCACATACGGCTTGTGTGTTTAAAAACCCCAACAGTAAGTTTGCTGGCATAAATAAATATGTGTTTAGGATATTTCCATGACTAATTAAATGTATATAATACATTTTCTGTGAATAGTTTTGAAGTCCCCATCAACTTGAATGAATTTTTGTATAATTTTGTTTAACTGCTAAGTCATGAGATAAATAGAAACTATCGATATTATTAAAACAACATTTTTGTTAAATCTTTTCTGGCATTGGCCATTTTTAATGAATTCTTTAGTATCCACACTTCATGTCTTTTGAAGTGATGTTATGATTAATTTTTTCTGGTGATATCATGCAAATAACGGGATTTGAAAGCCAATTTATACTGAACCACTTTTAAAGATTGCCACTCTCATTTAAGCCTCCTGTATCAGTCTACAGCCTAATTTTTAATTAAACTTTTTCATCAAATGTTTTAACTTGATTAATTGGAGGTAGATTACCTCTCACCAAGTCAGCCCGAGAATTGTGGTGGACAGAATGTGTCTGGGTGGGTCTTTCCTGGGTTCTCTGGTTTCCCCTGCCATTCATTCCATCAACTGCTCATCACTAGGGCTGCGACATTAGTCATAACATGAGGAAAGCATATAGAATAGGACAGGTCAGGAAGTAGCAATAAGGGCTGACACTGACACCATGCAGTAGGGTCCAAATAACTATACAAGAAGCATTATGTATTTCTCGTGAATATTTACTTTATTTCTGCAATACTGTTTAGGGCATTTCTACTGGCTTAATTATAACTGAAACATCTTTATTAAATAATTAATGCTAGCATTAATTCACCTGTGCACAGGGATAAACTTCTATGTCTCTTTGTAGCATTGACTTACAACCCACATTTTCAGGTTTTTGAATGAAAATTGTCTCCCTGACAATAATACTGACTTATAGGCAGAAAAGCTGTGTTCTACATCTGCTGAAACCACAGGTGCATATGTAAAATCTGCTATATACTTTGTCTACATCTGGGCAGTTTGAAGCACTATTTTCATTTGCAGTTATGTTTGAAATGTTATCCAGTTTATGGTATCCATAATTTTTCTGTAAAAGATCTTGCAGTTTCGTGGCTATTCTTTTTCCCATGATATCTTCCAGAGCATTCAGCTTGTTGATAACTCCTTTCATCACAGTCATTTGTTTTATCAGTTCTTTTCCAGACTTTTCTAAAGCTTAAATTACAGAGGGAAGAAACCCAAAATTCAAGATAATGTATGTCAATTAACATTTAATATCAGGATCCATAAAAGTATTTCGGCTGTGTTTATTACAGTTGTAGGTGTACTATCAAATGTCTGCAGAATGTGTTTAATGACATCTTAATTCATAAAATAGTATTCACTTGCTTTTAGCCATGTTCCCCATCATGTTAGAACTAGTGCCGGAGGAAGGGAATCACCAGGATAAGGATCCCCAAGTATCGCTGCACGTGAAGGTGTTTCCACAAATACCTTCTTGAAAGTCCCTACAAGCTTATGAATGGCAAGAAATTGAAATTATACCTCTTCCACTGGTCTATGGCAAGCGTGAGCAAGACATGTGACATGTATCAAGTTTCTGCAACTGATTTCCTTTACCATGTAGATAACAGATAGGCATACTCTTATCGTGTTTCACACCCAATGGTCATTGTATTTTCATGGCACTGTCAAAAACTGCACTTATGCTAGAATAATTCATAACACCAGCTACCTCACTTGTTAGAAGATACGGTCCAATGGGGCCTTCTGCATTCAGTACTCCAACAACCACATTTACCACAAATTGTCCAGCAGCATCCATTGTTCCATCTATAGAAACCCATATGTTAAGTTTATGCTCATATCATCAATGTACTTATAACATCATTTATTTATTCCAATGAACTTACTGTTCTTACTTGTTACTTGATAAGCGGAAGATCCATGGTTGAAATCCTGGCTATGGCATTGCCGCTCGATAAGCAGAACTGTGGTTAAATTCCCGGCTATGGCATTTAATTTTTTAGTCCTGATTCCACCTCTTAAACATTGCCGACACACGGCTTGTGTGTTTAAAACCACCAGCAGTAAGCTTGTTGGCATAAATAAATAAGTACCTGGTCAACCAAGCTTTGCTCTGTGTTTTTCGCCTTTGCTTTTTGTGAAATCTTGTTTTTTGTGGGAGAAGATACTTATTTAGATAAACCTGAAAGCAAATCGTTAACTAAATAAAAATTTTTGTCGCAATTGTTGAGAGTAATTTCCGAGATACAAGCGATATAGACATACATACAAATATTTCATAAACACCATCATTTCAGCTGTAAACCGTCCACTGCTGAACGCAGGCCTTCCCCATTGATATCCACCTAGTTTGAGGTTTTTGTTGAGCATTTGTTCCTTTGTGGAGTTCAGTTCTTTGGTGCTGATGTTGACTGTATCTTCCAGCACGTTAACACATTGGCCATGGTCCTTTATCTTTCTGCCGAGTTCTTCCATGGCTTCCTTAACCCCGGCCAGTTGCATGTTAGTATTCTCCGATAGATCTATCTTCATATTGGACATTCCTGTCTTCATATTTTCTGTTTGGAGATTACATTTTCAATTTGACTTCCATTTTTGTTTCCATTTTGTTCCCATATTTTCTATTCCGTACCTTACATATTTCCAGTTCAGCTTTCATATTTGTATCCTCTGCCATATTCTGGAATTCATTTCATTTCCCATTGTGTCCATCTTGGCTAGCATTTGATGCATCAACTGTTCCATATCGTGCTTCTCGTTGCACTTCTGACACCAATTGTGATTACTTTACTTTTTTAACTACTTGTTTATTTTTTATTAAAACACCGGAATAGTGCTAAGCAAAAGCACTGTTGAATAATAACAAATACTACATGAAGAAAAGCTGGTTGATAAGGCCATGTGAATGTACTACGCATTTCTGTTTCAAACATATAGAAAATTGTATGAATTGTTCATAATTGTTCGTTGAAGCAGGAGTAGTGAAAGAAATGTGATTGTTTATTAAAAGAATAACTGTGTGAATGTTATGTTAGACTTATATTTCCAGTGTATGGAAAAATGTATGGATTGCTTGTAGAAGAGGGAGTAGTATGTTAGGAAAAAGAAAAGGGAGTAGACAAAACCATGTGAATGTAACACGTGGCATGGTAAAATGAATTGCACAAAAACCTTGGCCATGAAAACACTAGATATGCCCATTTTCATGGTGATCGGTCAATCTGTTTTTGAGTTTACTCACTCTTCAACATACGATATGTATAGGCGTTGGTATGTATGGAAGGGCGAGTAACGAAACAAGAGTGATTGTGTCTCATGAAGGAAGAATTAGTAGAGGAAATTGTGTGATATAATACGTTGCATTTATACTTAGTCATAGAAAATTATATGAATTGTATGTTGAAGGGCAAACAGGGGATACATGAAGGTCCTCCGTAAAAGAAAAGTGAGTAGAAAACCATTTGAAAATAATATATTGTGCAATAAAATTGTTACCATAAAAACTTTCTCCATGAAAAAAACACATATATGTGCTGAATTTCGCGATGATTGGCTAAGTGGTTTTCGAGATTAACAGTTACATATATACAAATCTCCAGTTTATATATATAGATGATATGAATTGTCTGTAGAAGAGTGAGTTTCAAACATACAGAAAATTGTGACTTATTTTTAGAAGAGTGAGCAGAGAAAGAGATGTGAATGTGTTACCTAAAAGTGAGAGGAGAAAACAGTGTGAATGTAATAGCATTTCTATTTCAAACATACAGAACATGGCATGACTTAATTTAAAAGCGAAGATAAAAATACTTTTTTGTGACAAATTGTTTATAGAAGAGTGAGTAGAGAAAGAGATGTGAATGTGTTACCAAAAGTGAGTAGAGAAAACGCTGTGAATGTAATATGCAGCATTTCTATTTCAAACATACAGAAAATTGTATGACATTTGTAGAAGAGTGAGCAGAGAAAGATGTGAATGTGATACCTAAAAGTGAGAGGAGAAAACATTGTGAATGTAATAACATTTATATTTCAAACATACATGGTATGACTTATTTAAAAAGCGAGGATAAAATTTTTTTGTTTAAAATCACGTTTTTTATTGAAAATTGTTTATAGAAGAGTGAGTAGAGAAAGAGATGTGAATGTGTTACCGAAAAGTGAGTACAGAAAACACTGTGAATGTAATATGCTGCATTTCTATTTCAAACATGCACAAAATTGTATGACTTATTTGTAGAAGAATGAGTAGAGAGATGTGAATGTGTTGCTTAAAAGTCAGGGGAGAAAACAATGTGAATGTCATACACACAGAACATGGTATGACTTATTTTAAAAGTGGGAATAAATTTTTTTTTGTGTAAAATCACATTTTTTTATGGAAAATTGTTTATAGAAATGTTAGTAGAAAAAGAGATCTGATTGTGTTACCTAAAAGTGAGTAGAGAAAAACACTGTGAATGTAATATGCATGTATACAAAAATTTAACCAAATCTTTAGAGTTGTTTCTAAAGTGCTGGGAATATAAATATAAGAATTGCTCTGTAGAAGCGGGAATAAAAAATGTTATTTTTTATGTAAAATTGCATTTTTTGGGAATTACAACTATATAAATGAATTTAGAAAGCAAAACCCTGTCTAAATACAAAATTTGATCACAATCATTATAGCCATTTCCAAGTTGCGTGGAATATGTTTATATACAAGACTTGCTCATTTAAAGATATTAGATAGGTAAGAAAAATATGTTCCTTAGTTAGAAGCACCATAATTTAATACATCTAAACACCACACATACTGCATTCAGTAGTTTTTGTCAACTGATAATTGAACCAAACAATTGAATATTATGCGGGTGAGTGAGTGAGTGAGTGAGTGTGTTGGGTTTAAGGGCCCGTCGACAACTTGGTCATTAGGGCCCCGAATATTATGCAATTGAATATTATAGAGTGAGTTACAAGTGCGTTTCTATGAAAATCAAATATGCCAACTTGTATAATGATTCTATGGAGAAAACCTAACTTGCCTTCCAATGTAGTCCACAACCATAGTCTATAGTACACAGTGATTTCTTGAATATCTTATATATTTATGTACCATGTGATCTATTATATCTAACCTATATGAGGGGGTGTGAAAAAATTACTAACATTTTTTTCACTGGCAAGTGCCACTCACTTTTATTGAATTCTGTTATGAACCTTCAAAACATTCCTCCTAGTACACAGTATAATGATTACAGTATTTTCTCTACTGTTCAAAAAGCTCCCTAAGGCCCCCTTTCGTTTTCTTTTATTTTTAATTAACATCCTCCAATGTAATGTCATATCAGACAGTGAATGAATGAAACGGGTGAAATGATGCTCAACTGAGCTAGAGGTCCATGGAGCTTTAAGTTACCTGACATTTGTCTTCTCAGGATAAGGGAAAACCTCAGAAGAAAACCTTACCTGGATAACTTACCCTAAACTCGCGACCTCTGGAATGTGAGGCAGACACGCTAACCATCACGCTATCGAGGTGGGCCCTAAGGCCCCTTTTGGATATTCTATTGAGCCTACCTGAAATATTAGGGTTTACCTCATGTTCACTATGAAAATGATGACGTTAAAGCTCTATTTTCACTGTACGAAAGAGATGGAAGTCACACAGTGTTAGGTTCGTGAATAAGATGCATAAGCATTACCTCAGTGCGTAATTCCTTGATTGTTTATTGAGTCTTCATGGTGCAATGAGTGGGCACATTATCCTGATGAAGGATCCATCCCCTTTGATCAACATATGGTAATTTTCATTCCTTTTACTCTTACTGACTGTGTTAATATTTCATAATAGTAATCAGCAATAACAATACATTGTTTATTCACTACCTGATTGTACACAATGCCTTCCATATTGAAAAATACCAGGTGCATAACTTTTCCTGCTTTTGGTTGAACTTGGGCCTTTTTGGGTCCTAAACTTGAAGGATGTTTCCATTGGACATTTCCCTGTGTGCACTTCTAGTATCTGTGCTAGTGTTTAATCGAGAGGAATGCAAAATATAATTTGTGCTTGCTGCTACAATTTAAAAACATGTTGGCTACAGTTCATACATTCTTCTACTTCACCTGCTTCCCTCCAATTGGCAAATGATGTGCATGGGATTTCATCACTGAAGGTCAGACCTCTCCAGTACTGTCAACACTAAGCTCCAGCTCAGGTGCATTACAAAGCAAAAAGTAATTCTGGTTGCTTGTTGACACCTCCTTGCATTATAGTTACAGTGTACAGAGTAGCATTCTTTCTCTCTTTGCTCACTTTGCCTACTTCGGCATGTAGGGTGCTAAGAATAACCTTTGCCTAATAAACTGTCAGGGTGCAGCCTCTGTTGCCAGTTTGTCCCAAAATGGTGCTGGAATGTAATTTGGCACTAATTTTCTGTAGATCATTGGGGATCTCATGCCAAATTTTGTTCATTTTCTAAAATAAAAATAAACTTAGAAACTTAAAGCTTCACTTGGCTTACTGATGCTATTATAAGTTCTTTAAAATTCCAGACAATTGTTTCATGATGATCATCCACCACATTCTCAATGGTATATTTAAAACAGTAACCATAGCTACAAACACTCAACTATTACATATTTTTATGTGTAGCCAACATCTGAAAACAAAAACCTATAAATACAATCCATTTGGATCTTTTCCCAAACCATTTAATCTATAGGTCCATTTAATTGTTTTAACCCTTTGCGAGCGAAAACCCATATATGGGCGACCTGTCGGGACCCTGACGAGCGAAAACCCATTATGGGTTTTGAGTCATAGCGCTATTGTGATCGGCTCCTGTTGCTCAAATAATTCACATATATACTGCCAACAGATGGCAGGAAATGTTCTTTCGGATGTTTGTGGTCAGTTCATCACCGATTTTCCATATTTAATCATTTCTGTCATAGTTTCCAGTAGTGTAGGAATAAACAGTGCGGTGATTGCATCCAGTAAGCAAGAGTTTTTTTCGTTTTTTGACAGAATGGCGGGAAAGAAAGGGTTGACGGAACAAGAAATTGTAGAATTGTTGAACAAAAGTGATAGTGAGTTATCGAATTTTGTGCTCAGTGATGATGAGAGTGATATATGCAAGAATTCGTGTCTAAGTACAAGTGAGAGCGAGAGTGACATAAGTGACACTGCAGACAGCTGTACTCCTAGCTGGGTACAGGTGAGTCATTTTGACCCTGGTCCTACATCTAGTATCCCAGTGCACAATATCCAGCAGGGACCAATATTTCCTTCTCATTTTGATGAGAATATACTTCCAGCAGAATATTTCGGCCTATTTTTTGATGACGAAATTATGGAAATAATTACTGAGAAGACGTATTCAGGGAAACATAAAAAAATACAACAGGTGACTCCACCAACGAAAAAAGTCAGGAGTGCTACTTGGAATCCCCCAGAAATTGCCGATATAAAAGCACTGAGATAGTATTATCTCAATAGTATTGAGATAAACAAGTCCCTATGAAAATCATATGCACATTTTAGATACCCTGCCATAGCTAAGTGTATCTTCTCCAAAATTTGAATATATATGTTTAACTAAATGAGATTCAAAAAAGCTCATGTACATATTTGCTAAAAACTGTGATAGTGGGCTCCCCATTGCTAGTCCTTTTGTGTGTCTGTTGTTGTTAAATGAGAAGTAATTATTTTTTGTGCAAATTTCTGTAAGGTTAATGATGTCATTTATTTCAATGTAGTCGGAGTCAACAATGAAGACAGTTTCGCACAAACTTGTTCCAAATGTTTTAGACGAGGGCAGACTTGGTGGCAGATGTTCATCCCATGTTGATTTCTCACCAAGCTGGAGAAATGAGTATTTTCTGATATTTATCTTAAAACATCATGTACTTGAAGAAAAAGGGTTCCCAGGAGCATGACCAAAATTTATCTACAGATACACTTCTAATTAAAAAAAATTATTTTGTTGTTTAATGACTTGTACTTAGTACACCTCAGGCATACATGATAGCTATCATTTTCTCCAGCTCCTTGAGAAACATAGTCCAGTTGTTATTTGTCAATCGTCTCCTGGCATTTGATTCTATGTATTCTTTCACAAGAGAAAGCAAGCATGCACCAAAACACATGAAAAGCACTGGTTTTAAAGACATCACTTGCTGGGGTAGGTGTACATAGTCCTCCATTCTATTTTAAGATGAAACTGATAATCTTCCTTTCAGTTCCATCTCTAGACACCATTTTTAATGTGGAAAAATTTGATTGGGCCTGTACTTGAATCTGCATCTGGCTAGATGCTTGAAGCAAGAGCTCAAGGACATCAGGTTTTCCATCTTTCATAGCCTTCCAAACTGTCGCTAACATTACATTCATCTGCACTTGTTTCTGGTACATCCTCTTCTGCATCAGACAGCAATATTTTATTCAGCATAGAATCCTCTAGAAAAAAAAAGTATGCAGTATGTCAGCATCCAAAAAGCAGCATTTGGAGTAAGTATTCAAAGAGGCTGTCTGAATAAACAACACTGCTTAAATAAGGTATCGCTATGGGACTACAGTGCCACAAGCTGATCAAATGCACATGTAAGGACACAACCGTGCACCACTGTTTGACAGGATGTATCATTGAAGTTTCAAATACAGCCTGCCAAATTGTGTTTACTGAACTTTAAATGAACAGGGTTCAAAATAATCCCTCTGCTGTTCCAGGTACAGATATAATTCAGTGTAAGAATGTGGTGATTGTAATAGATTATGTTTTAAAGGAATGGAAATTAGTAAAAGGTAGTGAAATTTTGAGCAAATATCCCAACACCCAGAAAGACTATACAGGCTTGCATTTGGTTAAGTCATTTTCACCCCTTCCATCATTCTAGATTAACTTTTATTTATGAAATTCTCGGCAAAGTATGTTTAATACTAACTTTTCTGATTATACTGTTGTCACTAATGGAATACCAAATAGTTCTCTTCTAGACCCTTTGCTTTCTTTAATGATTAATTACAGCCCCAAATATGGATGCACAGTCTTTGTTGTTTGCTAATAGTACTCTTTTAGACCCTTTACTTTTTAAGCCATATGCTAATGGCTTCATTGCCAGATGCAAGGCACTAGAAAACAACTTTTTAATGATTAATGACAGCCCCAAATATCAATGTTCAGTAGTTATACACTCTCACCTACTAACAGTAATAATGATTAATTAACAATGCAGTGGATTTAAACTAAATAAGGGTAAAACTCAAACCACATTGTTTCTAAGAATGCACCCAACTGAAGCTTTTTCAAATGCTAAAACTTATGAAATTGTGGCAATATATTAACATGAATTGAAAATGCTGAATATGTCAATTGTAGACTGTCAAACATTCCAATAAGGTTAACATAATACTTCAATTAAAAAGAAAGCAATGCATATTATAAGTGGCTCTAAATGAAATTCCACCGCAAACCTCTTTATAACCTAAACCAAACATTGTTAACCCAAAATAACACATACTAACAAACATTGTTTGTTCTTTGTACACTGGTAATATAATTTGATTAGTTTACTGCTCTTTCACTCATGTGCACAATCTTCCTTGCAATGTTTCAGATTGTGCACAGAAGCTGATACCAATGATTTTGATATCTTAAATGTCAACAACTTTACTCAAGTATCAGATTTAGAAAAACATAGTTTTGTTGTCCATGAGGCCAAAACTTCTACATATCAAACTTGTGTGAAGAGCTTTCCAAGGACACATGATGCAACTCATGAGGGTAAAAGACCACATAAATGTAGCATTTGTGGGAAGACCTTTACTAGGGCAGATCATTTGAAAATGCATAACTTAAGCCATGAGGGCAAAAAGCCATATAAATGTGGCATTTGTGATAAGAGCTTTACTAGAGCAACATATCTGAAAATACATTATTTAATTCATGAGGGCAAAAAGCCACATAGCTGCAGTGTTTGTGGAAAGAGCTTTACTGCAGCAGGATGTTTGAAAAGACATAATTTAATTCATGAGGGCAAAAAGCCGCATAAGTGCATTGTTTGTGAAAAGAGCTTTACTACAACAGCACACTTAAAATTACACAATTTAATTCATGCAGGCAACAAACCACATAAGTGCAATGTTTGTGAGAAGAGCTTTATTAGAGCAGAATATTTGAAAATCCATACTTTAATTCATGAGGGTAAAAAGCCACATAAGTGCAGTGTTTGTGAGAAGAGGTTTACTGCGGCAGCAGATTTAAAAACACATAATCTAACACATGGGGGCGTAAAGCCACATAAGTGCAATGTTTGTGAAAAGAGCTTTATTAGAGCAGCACACTTAAGAAGACATAATTTAGTTCACGAGAGTAAAAATTATAAGTGCAGTGTTTGTGAGAAGGTCTATATTCGAGCAGCACATTTGAGAAGACACAATTTAATTCATGAGGGCAAAACCCCACACAAGTGTACAGCTTGTGGGAGGTGTTTTACCTCAGTAGCACATTTGAAAAGACATAATATAATTCATGAGGGCAATGAGCCTTATAATGTAATGTAATCCTTATTTCCATTTCATTTACAAATTATTATACCCTTACATACTTATTACTACAATGAGTTGCTGATTGCCCTTGGGCCCATTTAGCTTAAACACTGAGGTTGTGGAGCTAATGGGTCCCCATTTACATCTTATCAAAATACATCTTCATTTTCGTCATATTTACTTATCTTGTTTAACCTTCCTCAAACATAAATAAATTGACATGAATAAATAATAATTACCATCTGAAGGTTATTTTATCCTGGGATATAAAGTACTTACAATAGTAAGTCACCATTGGGGTAATTTGTCTCTGATGTGAGACTGCCTTTGTGGTTTACCAAGAGAAATACGAACTGGTTTGAGAATTTAATGCCATTCTGGCAGTTTGTCCCAATAGCTCAGTGGTAGAGCAACCACCCGGTAAGCGGAAGGTCTGTGGTTCAAATCCCAGTTGTGGCATTGAACTTTTAAGTTCCAGTTCTACCTCTCAAACTTTGCCCACACACGGCTTGTGTGTTTAAAAACACCAACAATAAGTTTCTAATTTGTTCTTACTTTAGAATTGTTATAGCTTTCCGATTATAATCCCTTATTAGGTTAAATGATCATATTCATATTATAACAAGTAGTTACTTATTTTAGTTATGCCAACAAACTTGCACAGTTGTGGCATTGAATTTTTAAGTTCCAGTTCTACCTTTCAAAAGTAGTTACTTGGTATGAGAGGTGGTCAGAAATTAACGTTGCAAGGCCAATATCTGTGCAGTTTCATCTGTTGTAGAGAAATCAATAGTATGTGGTAATTTGGCAATTGTACAGAGTTTCCGGCATCTACCACCTATAGCACTATAGTTCTAGATGAACACAAATAGTACTCATTTAGAAACTGGTGTGGCAAAAAAGTCTGCTGTTATTCGATTTCTGTGAGTAAAACATATAACTATATCTAAAATTCACCTGCAACTGGTAGACTTATGAAGCGATTGTTGTGTCTCACCAGCACATTACAAAATTGCGTCAAAAATTTGTCGCCAGTAGAGATAGCATCAATCATGCTGTTGAAGGAGTTTTGTTGGGATATCTCAACCACCCTCTCTACAGCGTGGACCATATTCTAAGCAACTTTCATCTTTTTCTTCGCTTCAAGGAACACCTAGAGTGTCAACAATTCACTTCAGGCAAGGAGGTGAAACACTACATAATAGCATGATTGAACATGCAAGGAAAGTATTTTTACCAGGCGGGAACATTCATTCACATCCCACGAAGTGGCAAGTGCCTAAATTGATACAGACACTATGTCAAATTTGATGTGTTACAGTCACATGACTTTCTCTACTCTTGTATTAACCATTCTTACAAACTCTTGTTCCTCGATATTTGTGTTAGTTGAAATGCACATTTGCAGAAATTATCGTACTGCTTATTTCCTTGTAGGCACAAGGAGAATATGAGAGTACAGTAGACTTTGAGTGATAGTCAAATATTTTAAAGCTTTCAAATTCCATTCTCTTTACATGCTTAGCATATAAAAAATTAACAACGATGCTGCCATTAGACAAAAGTTTTAAGTTTCCTGAAAGTGATACAAAGAACAAGGAATATCACCAAAATGGTTCACTCTGCAAAGTTTTATTGGGACATAAATTGTGTGTTTTAGTGAGATCTACATTTTTGTATAATAAGGTCTATCTCTTACAGTTTATAAGTTATCCAGAGTAAACAGGACTACATAGGCTATAGCCAGAAAATTCAAAATATAAATTTCATTTGTCATAAAAGTATCTCAAACATGTCATTTTAATAAAAATCGCCACATCCATTTCCAACAAACTCAAAATTTCTGGAAAATTTTCCATGTAAAGGATAGTTTAGGGTGGAGCAATTTTCTTCGAAATCTTCATGTCGCATCCTTGAAAGACATTGAACTTAACTACCAACTTTGGTTTTTAACTTACTTTGTTTTTGAGTTATTCTGCACACAGACTGACAGACACACCAACATACACACACAAAAAGACTGTTTTATAAAAATGCTTTCTTTTGGATTCAGAGGGCCTCAATACATATTTCTGGTGAAATCTTGACATCAACTTTTTGGGTGGAATACAATACTTCCTCTACTTACTAGTAGACATTAAAAATGCCTAATGTATATCCTATCAGTTGGCTGTATCGATTATATAAAATAAAATGTAAACATTGTATGTTGCAATCTTAGTTTCTTATCACCGCTCGTAACTTGAATCTTCTATCTATTCATAATAAACATAGTGGAGAAGTAGAACATAACCCGTTTAAACTTTTGCCTACAAAGACTAGGATTTGCAGAAAATACAATGACTCAACTGATGATTTTTAAAAATTATACGAGGTATATAGGTATATATTTATACACTTATTTTCCAATGGGACCAAAATCTGCCAAAAACCAAATCAAATCTTACTTTGCAAAAATTATAATTAAAAGAAACTTCCAAAAAGAACTGAAGAGTATTATAAAACTCAAGGAGTTGATAAATCTTGGATAGCATTGCTACAGAACAAAAAGTTAATACCCAATTATCCAGGACATGAGGCTTTTGCAACATTTAGATTACTGACAGGTAATTGCCTATTGGCTGCCCGCCTTCATAAAATTGGTATCCTCAACTCCCCAAATTGTTTTGGGGTGAGAACTCTATAATGAACAAAGATCATCTCCCCCATTGTATGGCTCTCAAGATGTTAACCCCTGGACCACTAATGGAACTATTCTGGGAAGTAAGAAAGAAACTGGAATATATCCAAGCAACAGGACTAGCATTAGATGACTACTACAATATTTCCTCCAGAACTGAGTTAACCTACATACCAATTTGTTGGTCATCTAAGCATATTTATGTTGCTTCCGTGGCCCTAAACTGCACCATGTACTCCATTACCCTTTCTAATCCATTTTTATGTACTTTCTCTACTGGTAAGCATAGGAAATATTGTATTCCACCCAAAAATTCGATGTCGAGATTTCACTGGAAATATGTTTTGAGACCCCCAGAATCCAAAAAAAACAAAAACATTTTTTGAAAAAGCTCTGCGTGTATGTGTGTGTGTGTGTGTGTGTCTGTCAGTCTGTGGAGAGCATAACTCAAAAACGAAAAGTCAGTTAAAAACCAAAGTTGATATTTAAGTTTAATGTCTTTCAAGGATGAGGCACAAAGATTTTAAAGGAAATAGCCTCACCCTAAACTACCTTTTACCTGGAAAATTTTTCATTTTGATTGAAATTACAGGTTGATACATTGACAGATCAGGAATTTCAGTTGACAGAATCAAAAATGTAAGACTGCTAGTTGGATATTGTCTTATATACCTATAATAGCTGGTGCAAAATTATTTTTCTCCCCAACACTTTATGTGATCAAATATTTCATCAGAAACAGGAGTGTCGGCAGACTTTTTTCCAGGGAGGGGGAGCCACATGTTGGAAGTTTGCAATCAGATAATATTAAATCATTGTTTTATTGTCAAAATTTATAATATTTGTTGCAGATAACTGTATTAATTTATGTTAAATAAGAATTGTTCTTTACATCAAAATTAAAATAATAGTTTAATAGCCAGTAATTGGCTGCACATTAAGCTAACGAACTTCCAAGGGGGCCACAGCGCCCCCCCCCCCCCCCCCCCCCCCGCGTTCCCTTTGCAATGCCCATGACCAGAAATACATGCTTGTAGACTCCTATATCCTGAAAAAGCATTTATCTGTGTAAGAGGGAGTGGGAACATCAAAAAATGAAATGTACAATAAATAGTAAACTTTGTATCTCAAATCTCGTTTTTGATATTTTTAGATTTTCATTAAAATCTTCCCCGCACAAAGTGACCATTGAAAGAAAAAATTGTTATTGTTTGATTTTCTCACAAAATGTCAATCGGTTAAGTTCCAAACATTTAAGATATTTACATACCTGAGACAAAGTATCATGAATTTCTCTGAATAGCTTGTGGAGTCCTCTGCGTTCTGAATGAATTTTTTAAATTTATTTAAATCTTTAGCCATGAGAGAACAAAAACATGCTATTTAAAAAATATAGATGTTAAAAGACACTACCTAAATTCCTTCATGGTATCATGCATTTCTGAGGTATTGATTGCTGTTTGATTCATTTTTCCAATGCTTTATTTAATTTTCTAAAGCACCGCCGACATTTATTAAGATGTCATACAGACCAATGTATATAGCCCTAGGTTTCAAAATGTTTAGTCACTTTTTTGTATCTACAGCAAAATGTTGTTGTTGTTGTTTTCTAGTGCCTTGCATCTGGCAATGAAGCCATTAGCATTCGTGCCTTCCAATACTTTTGAATCGGATCTCCGGGTGGGGACATCTTTAGGCAAATTTCATCACTACAGCAAAATGTTAAACTATGCAAATGCTTACTGTAATTAAACTTCAATTTTACGGAGGAATAAATTTCTAAATAATAGTTGGTAGAAGCTATCTAAAACTAGAGGACACTGGGTAGAGAAGGTCATGCTAATGTAACACATCAGAACTTTTTTAGGGGTAAGTTGTTCACTAACATACATTCCAAAACTCTTTTTCTGAAACCTCAGAAATATTTCCAGTAAAACCTCAGTAACAAACTTTTTGTTGGACCAGAACTGCAGTACGTCGTCTCACTTGTTAAATATACATTTTATCAAAATGGTATAAGTAACAAAACTAGCTTGAATATTTTGTATTTATATTTATATTTTCAGTAACCTTTTGAAAACGTAAGTAATAAGAAAATGTTTCACTGAAACATAGACTCAGAAATGAAAAATTCAATGCCATAGCCAGGATTTGAACCTTGGATCCTCTGCTCTATGTGCCACTGCCCTTAACCACTGATCTACCATGGCAGTATGCCATCGCAACCTTAAATTCAACTGATTTGCGTTTTCCTCGCAACGTTTACCCAAATGGTGACTCACAATCGTAAGTACTAAAGTCCCAGACTTTAAGGTCTCTATATGTTGTTAGCTAATGCTGGATTTCTGGCAATGAAGTCACTAATCCTCTTGCTCTCCAATATTTTTCACTGATGAATGGGTAGGGCACTAGAAGTGGCCGGGCATATTTGAAGGTGGTCTTGGTCCATTTCCTCTTGCAGATCACATAGAGGACAGAGTGGCGAAGAATATATGCTAATTCTTAAGGTCTTTAATAATAGTTTCCATATATCAGGCCATTTAGTAATGATTTATTGTTCTAACGCTAAGAAGCTGTGTGCAGGTAAACTTTAAAAAGTAAAATTAGACATGAAAAATGTAATGCCATAGCCAGGATTTCAACCATACATCTGCTATACATGCAACTGCTCTTAACCACAGATAGTATGGCGCCATTGGTTGGCCTGATATATGTAAGAAATATTCATTATTATTTTATTTATGCCAATAAACTTACTGTTGGTGTTTTTAAACACACAAGCCGTGCGTGGGAAATGTTTGAGAGGTAGAATTGGAACTGAAAAATTCTACCTCTCAAATATTCATTGTTTTAATTTTGCATTCTAAAAAACCACCTTCCTATGCAGAAAGTACATAAAACATACTGCAGCCCATTTTTACTTGCTTAACTATGTATAGTAAAGTAGAGAAAGTATTGTATTCCACCCAAAAATTCGATGTCGAGATTTCGCCGGAAATATATGTTTTGAGGCCCCCTGAATCCAAAAAGTGCATTTTTAGAAGAAGGTCCATGTGTGAGTCTGTCTGTCAGTCTGTGGGCAGCATAACTCAAAAACGAAAAGTCAGTTAAAAAAGAAAGTTGGTACTTAAGTTTAATGTCTTTCAAGGATGCGACACAAAGTTTTTGAAAAAACTGCTACACCCTAAACTACCCTTTACATGGAAACTTATTCAAAAGTTTTGATTTTCTTGAAAATGGCCCTTAACAATTTTAATTAAGATGCCCCATGCTTGAGATATTTTTGTGACAAATGAAATGTATATCTTGAATTTTCTGGCTATAGCCCATGAAGTCCTTTTTACTGTGGATGACTTTTGGATAACTGGTAAACCATAAGAGATAGACCAAATCTTACTGTACAAAAGATTTGGATCTTTCTAAAAGACTATATATATATATATATATATATATATATATATATATATATATATATATATATATATATATATATATCTGAATAAATGTTTTTGAAGAGTGAACCATTTCCGAGATATTTTTTGTTACTTGTGTTAGTTTTGGATAACTTATACTTCTGTCAAATAAAAAGACTTAGTGGTAATATGCCCGGGCAATTCTACCACCCCATGCATCAGTGAAAAATATTGGAGAGCAAGAGGATTAATGACTTCATTGTCAGAAATGCAGTATTAACTAACAATTACTTCTGCCAAATGGAACATCTCTATTAATTTTTATATGCTAACCATGCAAAGAGAATGGAGTTTGAAAGCTTTAAGAGATTTGAGTATCGCTGAAAGCCTGAAAACGAGCAATAAGGTAATTTCTGCAAACGTTTATCTCAACTAACACAAAGAAGATAAAAGAATAAGTGATTGTAAGAACGGTTAATACAAGAGTAGAGAAAGTCGTGGGAGTGCGACACATCACGTTTCTTAAGTAGAATTAAGGTGTATTACATACCGAGTTTAAACAATTAAGGTTTCAGGTACTCTTGTGTGAAAAGATAATAGTTCATCATAGATCAGTGCCAGTTTTTGTTCCAAAATAAAATTTTAGCCCAAAGAGTTTTGTTGCATTTGGTTGTATGTACATTATATAGATTATTTACTGCCCATAAGTCTAATTAAGTGTCATGATGTACTTTTTATTCATGTATTAGCATTTGACTATGGAATTGAAATTTGGGGGGGAACGAGTAAAACCAACATGGACAGATTATTAAAGATACAAAAAAAAATGCATACGAACTATATACCATCTTCATTTTCGACAATCCTGTCGAGAAACATTCAAAACTCAAAATATCCTAACTGTGATCTCACTTTATGTGTTCAGAACTATTATGCTTGTTAAAGAAAAAAAGAAGTTTAACATTTTCAATAAAGACTGCCATAAATATGACACAAGAAGTGCAAATGATTACCATAGGGTGAGCACGAATAAAAGTCAAACCAATAAGGACCCATATAAAATAGGAGCTATATTGTATAATAAATTACCATTAGCAGTTAAAAATAGGACAGACTCAAAATTTAAAGCTACTCTAAAATCATTTCTAATAGATAAATGTTTGTATAATATTGCTGAACTATAATGAATGTTATGTTTAGATGTAAATATTTAATGATATATCTTGTAATAAGCATTGTAAACTACATAAATGATACAAGGTTGTACTATTGTATTTTGTATAATAATTATGTATTAATTATAGTGTGCTATATATGATATATCCCATGTCATGTAAAATGATCAGTGGATGAATAAATAAGTTGGTTGACAATGCTCCATGCTTGTATTACAAGTTTTATGAGCAATAAATTTGAAAATTAGGAAATTTTTGTTGCTTATAATTACTGAAAACTTCATTTTTAATTAGATAATGCATGCTGAAATATTATATATATTCTTTACAATTTGCATTATGTTAAGTACTTATAGACAATGACAGTGGCCTCTTATGGATTTATCTATACCAAATATCATCAAAGACAATCAGAGATACTGACACATGATGGAATTTCTTTGTAACTTTTATTAGTTTGCACTTTGTCTTCCTTGCAATTTTTCAGATTATGTAGAGAAGCTGATATCAACAACTTTACTCAAGTGTCAGATTTAAAAGGACAAAGTTTGGTTGTCCTTGAGACTGAAAGTTCCACATGCAAAATATCTGAGAAGAGTATTGTGACAGTACATGAGGGCAAAACACCACATGAATGCAGCATTTGTCAAAAGAGATTTACAAGGATATCTAATTTGAAAAGACATCATTTAATTCATGAGGGAAAGAAGCAGCATAAGTGCAGTGTTTGTGATAAAAGCTTTACTACAGCAGCATATTTGAAAATACATAATTTAATTCATGAGGGCATAAAGCCACATAAGTGTAATATCTGTGAGAAAAGGTTTACAACGCGAGGAGATTTAAAAATACATAATTTAATTCATGAGGGCAAAAAACCACATAAGTGCAGTATTTGTGAGAAAAGATTTACTAGAGTAAAACATTTGAAAACACATCATTTAATTCATGAGGGCAAAAAGCTGCATAAATGCAATGTTTGTGAGATGAGATTTACCAGAGTCGAACATTTGAAAAGACACAATTTCATTCATGAAGACATAAAGCCACACAAGTGCTGTTTTTGTGAAAAGAGTTATGCTAGTGCAGAAAATTTGAAAATGCATAACTTGACTCATGAAGGCAAAAAGCCACATAAATGCAGTGTTTGTGAGAAAAGTTTTACTAGGGCAGCAGATTTAAAAGTACATAATTTTATACATGAAGGAAAAAAACCACATAAGTGTAGTGTTTGTGAAAAAAGTTTTACTAGAGCAGCAGATCTGAAATTACATAATTTCATTCACGAAGGCAAAAAACCACATAAGTGCAGTGATTGTGAGAAGAGTTTTATTAGAGCAGTGGATTTGAAAAAACATAATTTAATTCATGAGGGCAAAGCACCCCATAAGTGCAGTGTTTGTGAGAAGACCTTTATTACGGCAGCAGATTTAAAAGTACATACTTTAAAGCATGAGGAAAAGATCCTCCACTAGTTCAGTGCTAATGAGAAGGGCTTTACTAGGGCAGCAGATTTGCAAGGGCAGGCTAAGTTCTCAGCCTTGCCCAGAGATTGCAGCACTACTTGTGTGATATTTTCCCCTTACATTGGTACACTAGACAGAAGATGGCATGTAAAACTGAAAGTCATTTCAGGCAGCAGTTGACTAAGCATGGTGTGGTTGCAGTTTTTTAATGTCTTTCACCTGGATCATTTGGGCGATTTCACAATCAGGTTCAAACTTGGTTGCGCATTTCTTCACAGTGGAAAATGAAGGTGAAGATTCATCACACAAATTTACAAATTGCAAATCAATTTTGGTCGGTATTAAACCTCTCGTTAATCAGCTTTTCATGACTGCTGATGTCTTCGGGAAACCAAATGCCATTCCCCCTTTCTCTCAACTGTTCAGGATCCCAATGCACAGTGATTAAGTATTTTAAGTTATAAAACTTAATGCAAGCAAATATGAAAAAAGTGATATATTCACATGAAATTCCTGTACCCATACAACAAGCTACTCGTACAAAAACTTAATCTTCTCTTTATTTTGAATTAACAGCATTAACATTTGAAGAAAAGATTTTATTACTACCTAGCGAAACCATGAAGCGTATCGGAAAAAATGTGAATCTGCATAAACAAGGTGAGACAGGATATGTACACTGTTCAGATACAAGCATATCTTCATGACAGCAATGTACGTATCATATATCTGCAGGCACGAGAGATCATCTATTTGTGTTTTATCACTGATTATGCACCAAGATACTATTTTGCTGTTCTAATAAACAAGAAGCAATCGTAGCGCTTGACAGCCAAGACCAATATGCCTCAATGCTTTGCCAAGTAGTACATGTTTCATCATAGATGTGAGGGAAATGTGGATTTTTAAGTAATATTCAAATATTTTAAGATCTGGTCTCAATGTGATATATATGAAATTCCATTCTTTTTGCTTGCACGAGATAAAAAGTGAAATACAGATTCCTATTTGAGAAAAGTACAAGTATTTGAAAAATTTAACCAAGAAGTAATGTCTCAGAAATGGTTACAATATGAAAAAATCTGATGTGTTGCACTCAAATGACTTTCTCTACTCTTGTACTAAACATTCTTACAAACTCTTATTCCTATATCTTCTTTGTAGTAGTTGAGATAAACATTTGTACAAATTATATTATTGCTTATTCCCTTGTAGGTGCAAGAGGAATATTAGAATACAGTAGGCTTTAAGCGATAGTCCAATCTTTTAAAGCTTTGAGATCCTGTTCTCTTTGCACGCTAAACATATAAAAAATGAACAACAATGTTCCATTTCACAAAAGTTTTAAGTTTTTCGAAACTGACGCAAATAACAATGAATATCTCTGAAATGGTTCAATGTACAAAAAAAATTATTTAGGCATAAATTGTGTGTTTTAGTGAGATCTACATTTTTTGTATAGTAAGATTTTGTCTATCTCTTGTGGTTTACAAGTTATTCAAAAGTCATCCAGAGTAAACAAGACTACATAGGCTGTAGTCAGGAAATTCAAAATATACATTTCGATTTGTCATACAAATATATTAAACATATGGCATTTTAATCAAAATCATTAAAGACATCCATGAAAGACAAACTTAAATACTATCTTTGGTTTTTAACCGACTTTTCGTTTTTGAATTATGCTGTCCACAGATTGACTGACACACACTGGCCTTTTTTAAAACTGCTTTTTTTTATTTAGGGGATCTCAAAACATATATTTCCGGCAAAATCTCGACATCGAATTTGTGGGTGGAATACAATACTTCCTCTACTTACTGGTAGAGAAAGTAAAAAGAATTACTTGTTATCAATTCTGTTTTTCATGATCTGCACTTTTTGTGTACCAGTGTTCTGGATATCTCTCTTTGATTACCAGGAACACAAAAGCTATTCAAAAGTCTTTCTAGGTCATTCTAATAAAATTTTTGCCAACTCTTACAGTTTACCTGTTATGTAGAAGTCATATAGAATGAAGTAGTGTATGAGGACATCCCCATAAAATTCTAGATATACGTTTCATTTGTTAGGAAAGTATCTTAAACATATTATATTTTAAGTTTAATTGCTAGTCTTTCTTATTTTATAAAATCAAAATTTTCAAAAAATATTCTATGTAAAAGGTGATCTGGATTGGGAGGGACTTTCTTAAAATCTTTTTGTCCCATTATTAGAAGATACCAGGTTTGGCACTTAACCAGCCTTTTGTTCTTGAGTTATGCTGCTCGCAGTCACATGAACGTATTACTAAAAATGAGCTTTTTCTAATTCAAGGGGCCTCACAAAGTGTATTTCCACTGAATTCTCAATATGAAATTTTTGAGGGTCATACAATACCTTCTCAACCTACTATGTATGTGATAGAATGATAAACTTACAGGATACCTGTTTCTCATAGATTCAAAAAATTCCTCTATGAAGATTCATAACAATGAATAGCTAAAAATGGATTGGCTTAAACTAAAACAAAATACCTAAGGATTGAAATTCAGTTAGTATGGCTTTGCAGGTCATCTTGGAGATGTTCCAAAATGGCATAAATAGGGCTTACTGAAGCTTAGTAACCCATGTGGAGTTGCTGGTCTCCCATCGGGTGCCTCCCCAGGTGGTGTTTAGAGGAATGCTCACCAGATATGGTGGGTACAGGGGAAATAAAATACTCGGGGCAGACCAAAACCAGCACTTCTGCCTTCTGGTCAGTAGTTGGCTTTACAAAGGCTCAGGGAAGACAACTTTGATTATAAATTACCTGGCCCTCCAGGTTGGAGTTTGTCATGAGGCTGATCTTATGCTGTAAAACAGTGTTGTTGAGAATCTCCAAATGAAGAAAGCTGGCCAAATAAACTTTAGATAAACTAGCAAGTACAACAGCTTATCAATGTGTAATGTACTTTCATTATATAGAAGTGGAGCGCTAAAGAATCTTATGGGACAAAGTCACTCTCACCGATCCATTATATACAACGAGAAAGGTTGGAAGACCATCCATCATATGGCTTGATGATATGGAAAGAAATATGAAGGCACTTGGTGTAAGCGATTGGAAAAGATTAGAGTTGGATGGAGGTGGATCATTGGAGCAGTCTTGGCCTAATAAGGCTATTGAACCAAAGAAGAAGAGGCTTAATAAATTGGCCAATCTTTTAATTTCCTCTCGCATGTCACTTGACATTTCAAAAAATGCAAAATGAAAATTATGTTAAAAGGAATAGAAAAGAATACAGAACTAGGTATTAGCCCCAATTATAAAATAAAACAACAGACTTATGGACACTCCACTACCTATGATGTCCAAGGCACATCCAAATAAGATGAAATAAAACATTTTTCCATATTTGCTGTAGCAGAACACTTCAATGGACACTTCACGGGAGACCCTGTACACAGAAACACAAGCGGTAAACCTGTGCGAGAGCGTCCTCACGTGATTCACTGACAGTTCTGTGATGTCATGGCGCTGCAAGGCACAAATATCTGTCGCCAACTTAACATTGTACAACTCGCTAAAACTAAACTTAACATTCAACAACTATAATATATTACTGCTATTAGTATATTAACCTCTTGTATTTAGCCAGAAAGGTAGAACATTTGCCAGAATAACGTCGAGAGCATTCCTTCTCGGTTTACCGCCTTCTCTTGTGCCTGTTGTGGCAATTTTCATTCGATGAGCAACAATATCTCTTCCTCAGTCCAATTTTTCATCTTCAAACGTATGTAGAATACAGATTAAAACCACAACCGCACCGCACAAGAACTTAAGTCACATCAGTTAATTACAAAACAATAACTCTAAGTAACAACAACAAATAACGTTATAACGTGAACTAGTTGGTTGGCAACATTCACATACTTCCGCTGATTTCAATTTTCCAGCGTTGGCAATACAGACGTCACCAACGGGTTAAAGGGAATGAGTCACAAAACAAGTGACTATCACCCACGTGAGGACGCACTAACACAGAATAACCACACAAGCAACCTACATATATACCTCCAGAACCCACAACAGTTGCCCAGTTGCCCAGAAATTCCTGGACATGCCCTACATTTGTCTGATGTAATTTTTGAAAAGTCTCTAATGTCTTACATTTTCAAAAACAAGCACTGATCATTAAAAAATGAACTGGAAACTGGGAAAATAGAAATTAATTATTCATTATTAGCCGTCACTGCAGCTTGCTATACTGACTACACTCAAAGAGCATACTTATGCATCAGTAACGTGCAAAGAGAGATTGGCAATGCAGCATTTGCACTCTGAGGCAAAAGTTTGGTGTTCTGCAGAGACAAAGAGATATTTTACTCTCACTCTTCCATTTGCATTTTGGTTATCAAAGAATAAGGAAGTGGAAAGTAAGCAGCTTGTCTTCTAAGAAACAAAATTTCACAAAATTCTGCCTGTATTAAAGATTTCTTTGCTCAGTCCACACAGTCAGCTTATCGTTTAACTGTGCAGGGGCAGCATTTGCATTTCAAGTTGTTCATCATACAAATCTATGGAAATAATATCATGTTCCAGATACTTTAACACAGTTAGGAATAATAAAGAAATGTGTAACATTTGGAGCTGACAATATAAACACAAATTTTGGTGGCATAAGTCGAGGATAAAAATGTATCCACCACATTAAAGTCATGTTAGTTATGAAAGATTAGTTTCTCATAGAAGTACGACTGACTACTGATGATCATATTTAACATTGTATCTTTCAGGATTTTAAGAAAAGATAAATGGTAGGCCTGTGGGTATATTTAGGTAAATAGCATTTAAATAACAACTAAAGTGTGTCTCAACCTTAGAAGACAGTACAAGTTAAATGGGGCGCAATGTTGCAACATGTACTATATATATGCCTTGAGGTTGCAAATCTTGCTCTGCACACTCCAAGGTGGCCTGAGTCCTGTACTTAGTCCTTCAATTGCTGCTTGACAGGCACTTTTACCTCTCATATGCTTCCACGTCTTTGTCCCTGTATGGCCTAAATTTACAAACTCATCTGTATAAGCAATTGATCCCTATATCTTTTTAAGTCTTTTAGATATCGATGACCCCATCTGATAACATTGTCTCTTTCTATTAATATACACTTATTACTCCTTTCATATTTGAACCCTAAATCATGTAGAATCAACTCAGAGTGGCCCTTGAAAAATTTGGTAGGGTATTGTCACCATTGACCCATGACAAAATTATATTCAACATGTGTGGAATATTTTCAAACAGCAAAGAATGAATTTTGCCACTTTCCACTATTCCATCATATTGCATTAATCTAGCTTTTTTTTTTTTTTTTTTTTGTGTGTTTTCCTGCCCTTTTTGCTTTCTTTTCGATGGTGTCCTTAGAGGTCCTTGCAGTAGTTCCTTTTTAATCCTATACACTACTGCTTCTGAACACCCGATAGCCTTAGCTGTTTCTTTTATTGCCTTACTAATAGTCATTTTACTTGAAAAACACATTCATAATTATTTAGCATTCCTTACTACTTAATTCATCAATATATTGCCTCTTCCTAGCTTTCCCATCCAGAACTGCAAATATTTACGGAAAATGTTAAATAAATAATGTAATTACACTTCACAGGTTTCACACAGAATAAACACACACTTTTTATGGCCTGATTTTAACTTTTACTGCTGCCTTTTGTGTCATGCCCAGCACCTTTCAGCTGAATAGGTGAATACCCCTTGTTTGCCTTACACAATGAGAGCAAGAGGTTACAGGCTTCTGGTTTATTTTCTAAACTGTCCCTAGCCCTCCTCATTATTTGCTATTGCTTGGTCCCTGATGTGAATTCAATAATAAAAAAGTTTCCCACTGCATAACTTTTGCAATGCACAAATATAAAATTTTGTAAGAACATTTAATTTAAAAAATAGTAACACTTAACTGAGCAAATGTAGAGAATTCAAAGTTTACTATAGCTAAGAAAAAATATAGATGTATTCTAGCACTTAGTTTATTGGTTAATGTGTGATAAGCATAGAAATAGAAAATATTGGACTTTTACTAAAAAGCACGCTTTCTGTAGAAATATGGATCTACACAAATTTGTGATTCTAAAAAGGATATAATCTGATAGAGGAAAAAATTCTGCATAGGATGTGTTCAAAACTGAATATTTACACCATGCTATTAGGAACCTGGCAACAGTGTGAGAGTAGAAGAGGATGAAGCTAATGACAGAGACAGATATATCTTTAACTCCATACTGTCATCTAAGGGTGAGGCAGGCTATACATTATTTTTGCATGGGCCAGTAATGTACTACATTTTTTACCACTGTGTACTACATTTCCATAACATAATGTGGTAACCCTACACAGCAGAACATCTGCTAGAGAACATAACAGACTCCGAATGCTGACTACGTAAGACAGCCGCTAACCTACACCAAACAATAGCTAGGCAAAAGGACTGAGTCCACAGTAATTCACTGGTGCAGCACCCAGGACCTCAGTCATGGTTGTAGCCCTGTACCACACTTATGGAAGGTAGCTTCCAACATTGCTAGAATAATGCAGGTGCTTATGCAGAACTGCACTGATACACTCCAAATAAATTAATAGCAATGAACTTGATAAACATATCAGCCCCTTCCCCCAAAAAATAAAGAACCATTATACATTGTAATTCTAACACCTTATGAGGCCTTTGCCTCTCCACATGTTATATATTATACCCATTTTTCCATCCATTTTACTCCAAATTTTCACAGACTTATAATGTTTAATATGTTTAGAAAATTGTTTATACTGATAAGCATTATCTATTTACAATTTTTTCTGCCATTTCCTGACTCATAGAAGACATTAGAGAGGCACACTGACAAGGCATCGGTAAACTTTCTTTATAGGAGTGGGACGGGGAGTGCATGTTGGAAGTTTGCTAATTCATTATTCTGTTGCCAAAAACTGTAAAAGAGAGTTATAATATTAGTTGCAGATGTTAATGGAGGAAACATCTGAAACATGCTCCAAGAAATTTAAAGTGAGTGTTCTTTAGTGTTATTAATTGATTCATTTGTTTTAATGTTGTTGTTAGCTAATGCTGGACTTCTGACAATGAAGTCATTAATCCCCTTGCTCTCCAATATGTTTCACAGATATTGAAGAGACTTAGCAGTAAATGTAACCGTTTTTTATAGAGCACCATATTTTTATGTTTTGGTGGTCACATCGCTCTCTCACAACCCCCAGAATGTCTGGAGGACCACACCTGTCGTTGGTTTACGGGTCTTACCGACCTGACCGTGAGAATTATCAAAATAAATTCACCGACCTTATCCTCTGATTACCAATCAGAGGACGTATACATGCCATAACAGGTCAGCATGTTAGGTGTTAAGGTTTTATAGAGAAATTAGAGAAATGGAGAGGTTGGAAAAATAAAGACCCCCTAGCCCTCAGGAACCCTAATACCATCGGGGTCAGAAGAGAACAAGAGATGACCAAGGTAAGGTCAGATAGAAAAGTTACAGTTAGGAGCAAAACACCAGTAAGTGGAAGTAATGTTCTGTTTTAATGTTGTTGTTGGCTAACGCTGGATTTCTGACAATAAAGACCTTAATCCTCTTGCTCTCCAATATTTTTCACTGATGAATGGGTAGGGCACTAGAAGTGGCTGGGCATATTTGAAGGTGGTCTTGGTCCATTTCCTCTTGTAAATCACATAGAGGACAGAGTGGTGAAAAATATATCCCAATTCTGGATAAATGTTTTGCCAAACAATCATGTCCCATAATCAACCTGAAGGTCACAACTGCTGTTTTTCGAGGATACTCAGGAATTACTGTTTGGATGATTGGTAGTTCCCATCTTTTATTTATTTTTTCATTTTGCAATAATTTTTTTGGAATTCATAGTTGACTAATCTTTTAGCTCTATAAAATGGTAGATTAACTATAGATTTCTGTACACTGCTGGTACCCATTTTACAAGAAAACCAGCTTTGTCATTACCATTCAAAAACAGTCATCTACTTCCAGTATTTATTAATATTGTCATTCAAAGTTTTGAGCATTCAGATGCAGCACAATTGAACTGTGCTGCACATTATATCCACTAATTAACCTCCTTACAGTCAACTAAGTCCTTTTTTGAAGCCATGGTTGAGTGATACTGGGGCAACTAACCACTGGTAATACTCTACAATCCTTGATTTCTTGATTAGAATACAGCATGTCAACCATGAGATGAAACCAATCGAGTGTATCAGGGAAAAGCTTAAATTTAAAAATGCATAAGTTTGGATATTCATGTCTAGGATTGCACTTTCATCCTGTTTTCGAACATTATTGCAACTAGCTTAATTTGGTTAAGACCAACATCTGCGTGACATTTCTTTTACGTGTAAAGGAAAAGGTGAAATCTTAACCTATTTTTTTGTACGTATGGATTTCACAGCCAAGCACCCGCAAAAATATTGAAAAATCGCAGCACGTGGTATTTCCGACCAGTCCATTTTACTGCCATCACTTTTGATTCGGTGTTCGCTCCGAATACTACGGCATTTTTCCAATTTACAACACACATGCGCATGAAATCATTGCAATCCAGCTCCACTATGTAAGACACTTTTCCGATTTATCACACAGGAGCGCATGAAATTCTGAATCGTAAATAAGCTCAGTAATATTGCTACCAATCACGTTCAAACTAAAAGAGAAAAGGGACGGAAAGAGAAAGAAATTACATACTATGTTACACAGTTTTATAACGTGTCAAGCGTGGCTCATTCTAGGATCGAAATAACATGTTAATACCTACAATGCAATACAATACAAAATGAGCGTATGTAAGTTACATTCAATCGCGTTATGCATGGCTCTAATCCGATTTATCACACAGGCGCGCATGAAATTCTGAATCGTAAATAGCTCAGTAATATTGCTACCAATCACGTTCAAATTAAACGAGAAAGGGGACGGAGAGGGAAAGAAATGTACTATGTTACACAGTTTTGTAACGTGTTAAGTGTGGCTCATTCTAGGATCGAAATATCATGTTAATACCTAAAATGCAATACGATACAAAATGAGCGTATGAAAGTTACATTCAATCCCGTTATGTATGGCTCTGATCCGATTTGTCACACACAAGTGCATGAAATTCTGTATTGGCATAAACCAGCTCAGTAATATCGCGATCAGACCCCCTGTGTTACAGTCCGAGCATAATGATACTAGAACGCTTCATAAAGCGCCAATATTCGCTTGGCATTAGCGACGCAACGCAAAATAAAGCAATAATAAGAAGAATATAGGGATTCCGGCGTGTTAAAATTACCAAATATTTTGAACAATAATAATATTGTCTCCAAAAGATTATAACAGCTAACCTCCCTGGGAACACAGCATCGGCATTAATTTGAGAAGAAATAGAATGGTAGGTAACCATACTTACCACATCACTTGATAGGTTAAGTTTTCTCTTATTGGTGAAACTGAAATACATGGAAAAATCTCTTGATTTACATATAAATATATGTAGTGGATACAAAAAATGCAACAGCTAGCCGTTTACGAAGTCAATAGGTAATTTTCGCGAAAAATTAATGATTCTAGAATGTGAAGACAAAAATGTTATTCTTTTTCCAAGCGTTCGTTTGGCGGCAATAACCACTGGTCAGGAAAAGGTGTGATGGAGGTTGTGTTTGTGGAAATAGTAAGGTGTTTGAGGAGTATTTTAGTTGGTCTGTTGATCCATAATCTATTAGTAAAGTTTATGCTAGCTTGATATTTGATCAACTGCTGGAGAAAAAATCGCTACTAGGGGCGCATATTGCATCATATAACTGAGCTCATTTGAATCATTTCGTTCATTCATACTACCTACCTACATATATAGTTATAGCACCTAGGTATTAGTTACCTTAATAAAATCTTGGGGTAGTAATACTGGCTCTATCAGTGCATTTGCGCTTTGGCTGCCACTGCTTCATACAAGACTAGAGTAGAGAAAGTTATGTGAGTGGAAAGCATCAGATTTTGGAATTTTATAATAATCAGATTATTAAATCATTGAATGAAAAGGAAGTAATTTATACTAAAGTTGACAAAGGCAATAAAATTGTAATTTTAGATCAATCTGATTATATCAATAGAGTAGAACTTTTTCTTGAAAGTGAAGACTACTTAAAAATTGATCATGATCCTTTAAAATCATGCATTTCAACTTTTAATAAAATTCTTAACGAAGTGCAAATCATACCTAACAAAGAAGAAAGTATTTTAAAAGGTAATAATCCAGCTTTACCTAGATTGTATGCACTCCCTAAAATTTACAAACCAGAAAATAAAATGAGCTATAATAAACTGTATAAATTCACTTATGTATAATTTAGCAAAATGGTTAGCTAAAAAAATTCAGTACCTTTGATCAATTTGAAAGTTTAAGTATTAAAATTTCTTTTTAATTAGTAGAAAAGATTAGCAACATAGTATTGTCTGACAATGATAAACTCGTTTCTTTTTATCTATCGTCCTTTCATAGAAGTTTGAAAACAGTGTTGTAATTGATTTAAGTGTTGTTCAGTGTTATTAATTAACTCACCTTTTAAATTAAATTGTTTCTTTTTATTCACTTTGGAAACCGAAAATGATGGATGCCTTCCATTCCTGGACTTAAAAAACATAACAATAAATTGAATTTTGGTGTTTATAGAAAATCTACTCACACTGATAATTACATAAAAAATAAAAGTTTTAATCCTTTTGCACATAAATTTGCTGTTTTCAATAGTGTAATTTATAGGTTAATAAATATACCCCCTAATAAAGAAGAATTTGACACAGAATATAAACACATTATTAACACTGCAGTAATTAATGGTTTTAATACAGATTTTATATATAAAAAATAGAAATATTTAAGTATCAAAAAGCTATTAATGAGGTTTCTACCCTCAAAAAAATAAAAGATAATTGTATTTTTAAAAAGTTTACTTACCATCCATGGGCCAATACAAAATTTACAAAGATTTTTAAAGAATATGGAATAAATTTGTTCCCTCAAAATAAATTTAATCCACAAAATTTACTAAATTTTTCTAAAAAAGATAAGATACCAAATTATAAAAAATCTGGAATTTATCAATTTAGCTGTTTGGATTGTGATAAGGTTTATATTGGTAAAACTAAACGTGATTTAGAAACCAGAGTAAAAGAGTATTTTAGAAATATTAAATATAAACAAACTGATAAATCAGCTGTGGCAGATCATTTTTGGTCATTTAATCATGAAATTAATCCAGAAGTTAAATTATTAAAACAATTAAGTGGACCTATAGATTTAATGGTTTGTGAAAAAATATTTATTTTAAAAAACAGGAACCGTGTTATGAATTTTGAAACACCTTCTATAGATTGTATTTAAAGATTTTTGTTTTCAGAGATTGGTAATTAACATGAGCATCAGTATGTTTTTAGTTGCGAGAGATTAGTGATTAAAATGAACATCACTAGCCTTGGTAACAAATTTGTTTGTATAGCTTTGAGAATGAGTTGGAGTCAACTCGAAACATTGTCAGCTTTGCACCAAGGAACTTGCAATATTACTAAGATAAGTGAAGTTTTTAGTTTCTAATTTGTTCTTACTTTAGAATTGGAAGATCATTATTCATTTTTTATAGCTTAGTTGTGCAAAAAGAATGGAATTCCAAAGCTTTAAAAGATTTGGCTATCACTCAAAGCCTACTGTATTCTCATATTCCCCTTGTACCTACTAGGAAATAAGGAATAATTTCTGCAAATATTCATCTCAACTAACACAAAGAAGATAGAGGAATAAGGGTTTGTAAGAATAGTTAGCACAAGAGTAGAGAAAATCATGTGAGTGCAACCTATCAGATTTTTTAAAATTTTATTTTGAATTATGTTTACAAATATCTTTTTATCTAAAAGTCAAAGCTGTAATTGTATACTACTTCAGAGTCATACAAAAAAAAGTTTTAACAGGGTTTACACAATGTGCACTTTTGCAAGGTGTGAAAATGTTACCAGATTTTGCAGAGACTGACTTTTCCTCCTCTGGTGCTTCAACAAGCACATGCATAGTTACAGAGAAAGGCTTGGTTTAATGGACTGCGAGGAAGACTTCCTCCCTTGACCTGAAACTATTGTTCTGTGCATAGGTAGCGTGCCTCCATAGTGTGGTGTTAGCATGTCTGCCTCACGTTCAAGATGTCCCAGGTTCGAATCTCATTTGTCTACTCATGTACTAACCATTCTTACAAATTCTTATTCCTATATCTTCTTCATGTTAGTTGAGATAAACATTTGCTCAAATTATCTTATTGCTTATTTCCTTGTGGGTACAAGGGGAATATGGGAATACAGTAGGCTTTGAGCAATAGGCAACTCTTTTAAAGCTTTGAGGTCATTCTCTTTGCACGCTTTTTTTTTTTTTTGCAAAAACTATCTTACATAGAAAAGTGAAATATGGTAAACCTTCTAGTTATGCTTTGGCACACATACATGCAAATTTTCACATCATTGTGACAAAAATTGTGGATTTTTGTCATTTTCATAGATGCCTCCCCTTAACATATAAAAAAAAATGAACAGCAACGTTTCATTTCACCAAAGTTTTGTTTTTCGAAACTGACACAAATAACAAGGAATATCTCCAAAATGCTTCACTCTACAAAAAAGTTATTTAGACATAAATTGTGTTTTAGCGAGATCTACATTTTTTGTACAGTAAGATTTTGTCTATCTCTTACGGTTTACAAGTTATTCAAATCATCCAGAGTAAACAGGACTACAGGGGCTATAGCCAGCAAATTCAAAATATACATTTCATTTGTCATACAAATATCTTAAACATATGGCATTTTAATCAAAATCGTTAGAGCCATTTTCAAGAAATCAAAATTTTCCATGTAAAGTGTAGTTTAGGGCGGTGCTGTTTTCTTCAAAATTCATGTCATATCCTCGAAAGACAAAACTTAGATTCCAACCTTGGTTTTTAACTGACTGTTCGTTTTTGAGGTATGCTGTTCACAGACTGACACATACACACAGACCATTTTCTAAAAATGTTTTTTTTTATTTAGGGGGTCTCAAAACATATTTCCGGTGAAATCTCGACATCAAATTTTTGGGTGAAATACAAGATTTCCTCTACTTACCAGTAGAGAAAGTAAAAATGTGTATAGATATTGCACTAAGTATTTATTATTGCTGCCAGCTATCAACATTTCTTTGTTTTATCAGAGTGCAGCTGTGGTGGTATTGACAATGGTGAAATATGCTGTAAGTTTATGGAATATCTTGTTCAACAATGAGTGGGAGTTTGTATACTTTGAACACTGCTTGGTGAAAGTATTCTGGTAATCTATGTATATGGTTTTTCTCTACACGCTGTGTCCCAATCTGCCATCTTTGCTTTTTTGAATTTGAATGTTTAAGAATGGAAGTGAACCTTGGTTTTCAGTTTCCACGGTGAACTTGATATTTTCATGAATGCTGTTAATGTGCGAGAGAAACACTTGTAGCACTTCTTCCCCATGCTGTCAAATCACAAATGTGTCATCCAGATACCACTAAAAGTTTTACTATGTCTGGAGGAAACCGTTCAGCTAGCGGTTTCTTTTTGAAAATGCACTCAATTCCACATACTTCACATACAGGAATTGTATACACCAACAGATGGTGTGTGTGGCCATGGGCTCCATAAAAATCCTCTAGTAAACAAATATATCCCCTAGCTTCGCTAATTGTATCACCTTGATTTCTCTTCTAATATTCCAGTAAAAATTACCAGAATACTTGAATCTGGGATATATGACTGATTCCCCATTGGACAGCATTATTTAGCCTGGCCCCTCCACTTAGAGAATATATAATCACCCAATCAGGAGAAACTCATCACTTCCTGAAGAAGGCCGTAGAGTAAGCATGGCTGAAAATTCATGTGACTTTATAAACATCTCATGGCTGGTAACCCAAGAAGCCCTTTCTTCCAGAGCAAGTAGTAGGTCATAGGACCTGTTATGAGGCTAACCAGAGCTTTCTTTTTAGCAGTATTTAACATTTTTTCCATGACTTGGTAACCAGCCCAATACACAACCCCCTCTCTGGAGGATTGGGTTTATTTTTGAAGATCTTTCTCCTAGATGGTTGCCTACCACAGCTAAGGAGGACCATCTCCCCTGCTGGTTTCGGTCTGCCTCTGATATTTAATTTGCCCAATACCACCCATATTTGGGAGGTGTTCCCCAATCTGCCACCTGGGGAGATGCCCAATGGGAGGCCAGCAACTCCTCCTGAGAAGCTCTAATTAAGTACAAATATTACAGAAGTACCTATTCAAGAGACTTATTATTACTCTCATCAGTTTAGGTTGTACAGTCTTTGTATCTAATAATGCGAAGAATCAGCTACTCACACACATGTATGAAAACTAGTGAGAATGAGAGGCTAATCAATTTGCCCTTAGTGTTTATCACTCTCTCAACAACATTCCAGTCAAAGAAACATTTTACATGTGCAGACTGTACTGGTTATCAAGGACTGTAATGGCCAGAATAAGAAAAAGATCCAAAGTTTGTTTTGAAGACACTCAACATACTGATTCAGTATTACACTCTTTGTTGTGTGAGGAGAACTATCTGCTTTATGATAGGTTATTTGGGCAAATTTCCAGATATACATACTCAGGAAACAAGTCTTCAACAAGACCAATATAATATTTCAAAAGACACATAGACAATGTATTTCTTTGTCCAAGGGACTAGACAGTACATAATTTTATATCCAGATATGTACATTACAAATCATTGGAAGCTATATGGACAGCAAAAAGAATTACCTTTAAGAGAGAAGAGGCTCAAAACAAAATTCTAATATGAATATCAGAATTACCATTTTATTTTACTAATAATGGTTACTTCAGATACTCCAAAATGTAGGCAGTTCATGTCTGTCACAGAACGATACTCCAGCTGATATTCCTCAGTAACTGTTTTTGTTGCTTATAGAATCATCTACAGTGAGTACAAAATAGTGGCAGTTCACTCTCACAAAACCATATGCTACTTAATTTAAATTAGCATGTTCTTGTTTTCTTTCTTTGTTGCATTTTTGTTATCTTTAAAATGTTTATGTACAAAGTGTCCACTATACATATTGCTCAAAAATATTTAACCTCACAGCCAAGAATGGTTTGCAGAATAAACTGTATCATATTTCTCATGCTTAACAGACTTCATATACAGATTCATATTCACACTTTCATATACGCTAGTATTTTTTCTTATTTACTTGTTTGCCATAGCATTTATGCACTGCCATTAGATATTGATATATTTGTGTTTTTCTTCAGGTTTTGGCAGAAGTGGCAAATGTGGAGTGAAAATATGTAACATAAAAGACCATTTAATATAATGATATCTGAGGATCTCTTCTTCAGAATCTCATTCAATGAAGTAATTTGATGAGTTTGTATAGTGGCGTGAAAAGTGTCAAAAACTTTGTTACAAAGAATTCCATTCAAAATCAAGTCAGAAAGCCTGCCTAATTCAGAACTACAAGAGATGGATATCAAAATGGAAATAAAAGCAGAACCTTTAAGTTTGGAAGAATCATTAGAAACTCCTGGCTCAGAGAAAAAAGCTATTACATCAGATTTTATAACTGATTTACAAGAAATGGATACCAGAATAAAAATAAAGAAAGAATCCTGGAGCTTTGAAGACACCTTAGAGACTCCTGGTTCAGAGGCACAAATTATTACTTCAGATTTTGCAACTGATGTACAAGAAATGGATACCAGATTGGAAATAAAAGAAGAACCATGGTATTCAGAAGGAACATTACTTCAAGTGAAATCGGAAGATATGAAGTTAAAGGTAAGATACAGAAGAACTTATGGGTTAATTCTTGTTTAGCTTGAACCAGGGCTGTTGCAATGTTCCAATAAATTTACTCCCCTCCCAATACCAAGATTGCTCCAGAATAACATGAGCGGCTCACATTAGGGAGGTCCTGGGTTCAATTCCCATTGAGGTGGCCATTCTGATTGTTCTTTTTGCACTGGTTTTCCCAGGTGAACGTGCAAATGGTGGGATAGTTTCCCTTCTACCATGAATTTCTTGTCCATCATTTCCTTAAAGTTGTAGGATTCTGTGATTAAATTAAAATTATTTTGTTTAACCATGCTGTCAATTGCCAGGATCATAATATCAGCATCGCCGATGTGCTGTAATTCTGTTCTGCAGGAGTTCTTTTACATGCCGTTAAATCTGCTGACATGGAGCTGTCATTTTTAAGCACACTTAAAAAAGCATCGATCTGGACCAGATTTGATCCTGCAACCTTGGGATCACTAGGCCAGCATCTAACAAACCGAGCACCCCAGACTGACATTATATGATAGGGTTAGGTGTTGAGATAAGCTGTCTTTGTAGTCAAAAACCCACAAGCAACATCACCTTGATTTTTGACCAACTCACACATGTTCTTTTTGGGATGATAGGACTGCTCACTCGGTGCATGACAACACCTTTGCATATCATAGACATAAATCCATGCCTGTTATAATATCATTAAAGAAGCTTTTATTGTCTTTGGCAGTGGCTTGCAGTTCCTTACTGGTTTCAAAACAGGTCTCTTTCCGATCTTCAGTCAGCAAACGCACCATAAATTTTGCACTGGCACGATGCATCTCAGGTTTGTCACTCTAAATTTTATGACATGATCCTACACTGATGCCCACTTCATCAGCAACTTCTTGAAAAGTTGAAACATGATTTCTGAAATCATAGCACGAACTCTCTTGACATGATCATAATCTATTGATCTGCAAGTTGTTCAGGCTTGCAATCACCACTGACAGACATTCTGCTCCATTCAAAATGCTTAAACTACTCATAGCACTGCAAGGAACTAGTACAGTCCTTTCTGTATATTTGACTAGACAAGTGCAAGGTCTTTCTGAAAGTTTTGCCAAGTTTGTGGCAGAATTTCATATACATTTGTTCTTTAAGCTCTTTCATTGTCACTTTGCCACTAATGCAACAAGTAGGTTGTGCATGTGCTCACTTCCATGACTGTAGCTCACCTACTATCCATCAGAGTGAAATATGGCAAGTGACAGATTGTTGTCTAAACTTACTGCTCTGTGCACTCAGTAGTTGCAGCACCTCCCTCAGTTGGTTGGTAGGCTATTTCAAAAGTTCTGTGTAATGATGAACATGCCTCATATGTATCCTGGACTTCATATTTTGAAGACAAATAAAACCCAACAAAATATATCATAATATTGTAACGTAGACCTTTTTAGGCACCTACGCCAAATGTAACGTTCACATAGTGATATTAGAAGGGATACTCAGGAGGGGATAGCTCAGAGGCATTAGTGTTAAGTGGGCTGGAGTGGTGAAGGTTACTTGTTCAGAACTGACATGTAGTTCTAGTATTTAAGAAGTATATTTTACAAAAGTTGTTGTTTTTAGCTAATGCTGGATTTCTGACAATGAAGTAATTAATCCTCTTGCTCTCCAATATTTTTCACTTCATAAATATTGAAGAGATTTAGCAGTAAATGTAACCACTTTTTAGAGAGCACCATATTTTTATGTTTTGGTGATCACATCGCTCTCTCACAACCCCCAGAATGTCTGGAGGACCACACCTGTCGTTGGTTTACGGGTCTCACTGACCTAACTGGGAGAGTTATCAAAATAAATTCACCGACCATATCCTCTGATTACCAATCAGAGGACGTATTACATGCCATGACAGATCAGCATGTTAGGGGTTAAGGTTTTATAAAGAAATGGAGAGGTTGGAAAAATAAAGACTCCCTAGCCCTCAGGAACCCTAATAGTATCTGGGTCGGAAGAGAACAAGAGATGACCAAGGTAAGGTCAGATAGAAAAGTTACAGTGAGGAGCAAAACACCAGTAATATTTTACAAAAGTAAAAAGAGATACATTAGACTATAAAATACTCCAATATAAATTATAGAGAGCGATTAAAGAGTACAGCTGTAATCCTTACCTGGTCAGAAGTTGTTGACAGTACGAGCTCCATTTTCCAAGGATGTCTTCGCGAATTTGAGTGTCGCAGGATCGGGTAGCAAGGCAAAGTTGACCCCCGAGTGGTCAGAATTAGGAGTTTAAATACTGCAAGCTAGCTTACTCAGTGCTTGCCTAATCAGTCGTCAGCACAGCAGATGGGCTAGAGACCGAAACAATGGCTGGTTCATAACCTTACTCTGTAATGTATGCTTTTAGTACATGCTTCCACGTGTGTGAAGAGTAAATGGCCTGTTCGGACTTTAATAAATTTTTGTTCCGAATGTATAACTTTTAGAAGTTTATCCTTAATAAAAGTTTACCAAAATTATCAACATCACAATATCACTTACATGTTCTTTCTGTTCTCATTACTCCCTTGGATAGTGTTGTACAATGTTGTTGTTGTTGTTTTCTAGTGCCTTGCATCTGGCAATGAAGCCATTAGCATTCGTGCTTTCCAATACTTTTGAACTGTAGTTTCTTCTGATCTTAATGCTTCACAGGTCTTCAAGTGGTCTTCGTTCATTTCTGCTGGATCGTTGCACAGGACACATATTGGTGAGGCTGAGATACCTATTCTGTAGAGATGACTTGCTAAGCAGTTGTGATTTGTCAATAGTCGGAAGGCTGCAACCGCTATTTTCCTTGGTCTCTGGGGGATTATATCTGGGTTGGAAAGTAGTGTAATCCATTTTTTATCTTTGGCATTTGTTTCTATTTCTTGTAGGTATGAATGAGAAAATTTTTTAATGATCAAGCGTTTTATTGAGGAATATGAGAAATTGAATTTAGACTTTTGTTTTATTGTTGTGCCTTTCTTTGCAAGTGAGTCTGCAGCTTCGTTACCCATGACTCCACAGTGTGCTGGAATCCATTGGAGATGAACAGTCTTATTAACTTTTTGGAGTTGTGTTAACATTTTGTTGCATTCTCTAATTTTTGTTGACTTCTTTGAAGTATTTGAACATATTCCCTGAATTGCAGCTTTAGAATCCGAAAGAATTACTGCCTTGTTAAATTTATTTAAGGAAACATTTAATAATTGTCGGAGAGCAATGTGTATAGCCTCTATTTCTCCATCATAATTTGTTGTGTCTCTGCCAACAGAATGATAAAAGGAAAAATGTGAACACGTAACTCCAGCTTCAGTAAGGTTTTCCTTGGAGGATCCATCAGTATATATGTGCAGCCATTCTTCTGTGGGATACCTAGTATTGATTGTTTCCAGAGCTAGAAGTTTGTGTCTTTCTTTTGGTGTGTCTGATTTACTTATTTCCTCTATTAATTCCAAAGTGAAGGTACGTTGCAATAATTCCAATGGATTTTCTCTTATAAGTAGATTTTCTCTGGTGTTAGGAATGTTCAATTTGGATTTAATCTGTGTTACCTTTTCTAGGAAACTACTATGGGTTTTAAGGATTGAAGGGGGAGGTTCTCTTCTGTCCATTTAGAGATTGGCAGTCGTAACATTTTCTCGTGTTGGAGCAATCCTTGTTCTTCTATTTTTGTTGTTATTGATGGGGTCCGTGTTAAGCCAAGCATGGCATCAATAGGTGTGGATTTAACTGCTCCAGTGATTAGGCGAAGAGCCTGATTTTGTATTTGTTCAAATTTATTGATGTTAGCATTTGCTGCTGTTATTAAAGCTTCAGAACAGTACAAGAGGTTTGGTTTAACATACATTTTGTATGTTGTGTTAAGGACTCTCCTTGAGCAGCCCCATTTAGCACCAGCTAACCTTTTCAGGATTTGCAGTTTCTTTTCAACCTTTTCTGAGATGTTTGTTATATGTTTTTTCCAACTTAGCTTTCTGTCGAAAGTGATGCCTAAGTATTTGGCATCATCAACTGCTTTGAGTGGTTTACAATTATAATTTATGTTAATATTAACTGATTTGTATTTTAGTGTAAATAATTCATAATTTGTTTTTTCCACATTGATAGTCATGAGGTTTTTGGAGCTCCATTCATGTACTTTGTTTAGGACTGTTTCTATTCTGTCTTTAATTAATTCAGGTTTTTTTGGAGAGCCTGAAGTCCAAATGACTACATCATCAGCAAATAAAGTAATTTTGGTTTCTAAAGTTTTTATTATTGATGGAAGGTCATTTATATATATGTTAAAGAGTGTTGTGCTCAGAACAGCACCTTGTGGAAGTCCTCGGTGTGTTTGTTTATATTTGAAAATGTATGTATTATATTTTGTGGCACAAAATCTTTGTGAAATAAACTGAGTTATCCATTTAAGCATGTTACTTTTCACACCTATTGATTGCAACTTCTCAATTAATTTGTTTCTCCAGACTGAGTCATATGCTGATTTAAAATCAATGAATACTGCTAAGGTATCCTCCTTTCTATTGAAAGGTTCCTTGATGTCTTGGCTTAGTAGGAGTACATTTTCACTTGTACTATGATTCTGTCTGAAGCCGGTCTGTGAACTATTAATTAAGTTGTAATATTCTAGTAATCAGTTAAGTCTAGATGCCACCATTCTTTCCATCACTTTTGCAATAACACTGGTCAAAGATATTGGTCTGGTGTTGTACAATGTTAAGAGGTACAACAGTAATAGTGACTCAATGATGATTAAGAAATTTTATGAACAAGGGAGATTAAACACCTTAATATTAAAGATAAGTTTTATTTACACTATCCTCACTTATGTAGGAAATTAGGACATGTTTTCGGAACAATTGTTCCCATCTTCAGCCTACAGCTTACTGACAGATGTAGATGTTGCTGTTGTCCTATATATTATTGATGGTGAGGTCCACCCTCGGCAAAGAATAATATAATAAAGAACACATGCATATACTCCTGTTGTATATTTGGAATATATATTGTATACTGGTAGCTTATTTTAGCATAAAAAATAAAAATAAATATTCATATGAAGAGTCACGTAGACATTTTTCGAGATCTTTCGATCAGCAGATATATAAACCCTCAATGTAGGGAACCGAGGGCATCTATCTTCAGGAGGCAGTATGCTGTAGTTCACGGCCGTTTATTAACAGTTGCCATAGTAGGTATGACCGTACGGTCATACTTCAGGTCGTTGTAAAGTCTGTCCACACAGTAAAATCTTCATCACCAGGCAGACTGACTGGAGCCAAAACTTTATCATGCTTAATGTACACAGTTCACCTGACGCTCCATAATAAACTGCTATATTCATCTGACTACTGTTGGTTTTGTTAACAAAGGCTTAATGCCCCACCCATCTTCTGTGGGCTTCCGCTTGGCCAAGTTGGGATCTCACCTTGAGATGCAACATAGCATCAGCCAATAGTTTCAGTCCAAATACTATACGAAATGTATTGGTCATTTGGTAGAATCCTTAACAGACAAAAATTGGGACATAGTATATAATGCCAAAACTGTAGATGAAAAATGGAACCAGTTTTATGATGTATTTAGCACTCACCTAAATGCATGCTGTCCTATGAAAACCAAAAAGGTATATAAGAATAGTTATGGCCGTGTTAAACTTACCCCAGAAATAATAAAACTAAAAAATGAAATGAAGCATTTGTATAAATTGTATAAATCTAGTGGTAGTGCTACTTATAAATCAAAGTACAATATCATAAAAAAGAAATATCTCAAAAGCTTGAAAGAATTAACAGTAGATGACTATAAAGAAAAGTTAAGTAAATCAGGAAATATTAGTAAAACTGCATGGGACTTTGTAAATGCAGCTAGATCGGAAACAAAAGCACACAAAAATTTAGAACTCAGTATTGGTGATGTAACTGTAACAGAACCAAACCTTGTATGTAATTTAATAAACAATTATTTTCATAGTCTAGGAGAGAATTCTGCTGGCAGAAATACACAACAGTCGTTTAAAAACACTGTTAAGTCATCATACTTTATTTATCCAGTATCTACAACAGAGATTATAAATACAATAACTAAACTACCAAAAAAAGTCACAAGTGGGTGGGATGAAATCAGTGTGATTCTCTTAAAACATTGTAAATATGTTCTGGCCAGTCCCCTTGAACATTTAATAAACTTCTCTATCCTATGTGGTAAATTTCCAGAATGTCTGAAACAGAACCTAGTACGCCCACTACATAAAAAAGGAGACGAGAGTGACATAAATAACTACAGATCAATTAGCCTAACATCAGAAATTGTAAAGCTCTTTGAAAGGCTTGTATTAAGCCGGTTATTCGATTTTTTAGACAAAAACAATATTACTGTAAATTTTCAGCATGGATTTAGGAAAGGACGATCAACAGCTACTGCAATTAGTGAACTTATACATTTAGTCATTGAAAACCTTGAAAAAATTATGAAGTAGGGTCTTTATTCTTTGATCTTTCTAAAGCTTTCGATTGCGTTGATCATGCGATACTATTACAAAAACTGGAGGCATATGGAGTAAGAGGCTTGGCGAGAGATTTGATCAGATCATATTTGGTAGACAGAAGACAATCAACACTATTGTACGATAAACGGGGTAAATCAGTAAGAAAAGTGCAATCAAAATTTAAACGTGTTATGCATGGTGTACCACAAGGATCAGTGTTGGGACCACTATTATTTATTTTATATGTAAATGACATACCAATCTCAAAAAATACAAATATAATAGCTTATGCAGATGATACAACTGCTGTATGTCAAGGGGCAAATGTTGATATATTAAAGGAGAACTTACTGCAATCCATTGACTCAGTTATTAACTACTTTAAACATAATCACCTCACATGCATCATGACAAAAACAACCTTAATTCATTTCTCACAGAGTAATATAAGCACCACAAATTTCTCCTTACCAGTAAATAATAACAGTATTCATGACGTAAGCGAACATAAATTTCTAGGAATAATACTTGATAGAAAATTAACATGGGCTGGACATATAAATCATATTTGTGACAAAATTAGTAAATCTGTGTATCTCCTACATCATTTTAAAAATATCTTAGATGAGAAGAGGCTCAAAATGATTTATTATGGAGTTATATACCCATATTTACTGTATGCGATAGAAATTTGGGGCTGTGCTGCTGCAACCGATATGGAAAGGTTATTTAGATTGCAAAAACAGGCAGTCAGATTGATTTTCAATATGAACTCTCCTGAATCATGTAGGGGAATATTTAAGGATAAGCAGATATTAACATTGTATTCTCTGTATGTCTATAAAGTTGTAACCTCTGCAGTTCAGAAACAAAACCTAAAAAATAGCAATATCCATAGTCACTACACCCGACACAATGATGATTATTTTCAGCAGAGATTTAGTAAAAATATTTCAAAAAAGGATCCTAATGTCATGGGTTTAATGCTTCATGCAAAACTACCTGCATATTTAAAATGTTCTAAAGGTAAACAATTTGAGAGTGCTCTGAAGAAGTATTTGATAACAAAGACATTGTACAGTATCAATGAACTATAATAATGTCCATATTGAAATTACAGACCCTCTGTGTAAATCACAAATGATAGGTAGCTATAGTAATATGTGTAACCATTAGGTTGTCCATCTCTGTAATACAAATTATAAATATAAATGTGTGACAATGTCAAAAACTGTATTGCAGTCTATTGACAATAAAGAATTTAAATTTAAATTTAAGAAAGATTTGAAACAAGAAAGAGAATGTGATCCTAACACTCAATACAATATCTTTTTTCAAAATTTTAATATGCAAGAACTAAACATTGCAATTAATAATCTAAAAAACAAAAAGTCTCCTGGACCTGATCACATACATCCAGAGTTCATAAAAAAACCTTGGAAAAACAGCAAAACAACAACTACTAAAACTATACAATCTGTCCTGGAACACCACTGTACCTGCTGAATGGCGAAAAGCAATAATTGTCCCACTCTTGAAGAAAGATAAAACAGCATCAGAAATAAAAAATTATAGACCAATAGCTCTTACTAGCATAATAGCAAAAGTGATGGAAAGAATGGTGTCAAACAGGTTAAATTGGTTTCTGGAATCACAAAATTTAATTTTCCCATATCAAGCTGGATTCAGAGAGTTCCACTTTACAAATGAACAAGTCTTACTTCTCAGTCAAGAAATCAAAGACTCCTTCAATAGAAAAGAAGATAATTTATCAGTTTTTATTGATTTTCAAAGTGCATATGATTCTATATGCAGAAGAAAACTACTAAAGAAAGTAAAAAAATAGGGATACAAGGTCCAATGTTTTCATGGCTATGTCATTTCCTAACACAATGCTTTATTGCTGCCAGATATGGAAGAACTATATCTAAATATGTTGTTGTTGTTGTTGTTAGCTAATGCTGGATTTCTGACAATGAAGTCATTAATCCTCTTGCTCTCCAACATTTGATATTGAAGAGAGCAATAGCAGTAATGGTAGTCGTTTTTTAGAGAGCACCATATTTTTATGTTTTGGCGGTCACATCGCTCTCTCACAACCCCCAGAATGTTTGGAGGACCACACCTGTCGTTGGTTTACGGGTCTCACCGACCTGACCGGGAGACTTATCAAAATAAATTCACCGACCATATCCTCTGATTACACTGGTCTACAAAAATTAACTTTTTCTCTTTCACAAGAATTAAAATAACAGATTCTAAAAGTATTTTTTGTGCTGAATTCAAATATAATTACAGTTTGTCCGCATCGGGTAGGAGTTTTGTGTGATATTCATTTGAATTTTTATAATATTCTAAAAAATCCGTAACTAGCTATCTAACTCAAAATTATAACTACTGATTCTGACTTACCTAGAAAGTGGTAGATAGTGATTTTCGGGTATATTTTGCATCTGGAACGTCTCTCATTTTAGTCCAACAGTAGTCAGCCAGCATATTGGAACTCCACTTGCCTTGGTACCTCTTCTCTATCGTAGAAATTTGCTGATGAAAACGCTCACCATGTTCATCGCTGACAGCTCCAAGGTTTTCGGGGAAGAAGTCCAAGTGAGAGTCCAAGAAGTGAATTTTTAAAGACATGTTGCATCCCATAGCTTTATAAGAATGCAGAAGATCAGCCACTATGTCACGATAGTTTTCTGCTTTATGGTTTCCAAGAAAATTGCAACATAAACTTTTGAAAGACTGCCAGGCTGCTCTCTCCAGTGGATTTAAGTCTCTCGAAATGTTCATCAGCCATTAATGATCGGATTTTTGGTCCTATAAAAACTCCTTCTTTCAATTTAGCATCACTGACTTTGGGGAATTTTGATTTCAAGTACAAGAATCCATCAGAAAGTTTATCCATAGCTTTGACGAAATTTTTCATAACTCCTAACTTAATATGCAATGGAGGTAAAAATATTTTTTCAGGATTCACTAAAGGGACACATGCCACATTTTTATGGCCAGGGAGAAGAGATTCACGTTTTGGCCATGACTTTCTAACGTAGTGAGACTTCTTATCTCTGCTGTCCCACTCGCACAAAAAACAGCAAAATTTGGTGAACCCAAGTTGCAAACCAAGCAATAAAGCAATGACCTTTAAATCACCACAGATATTCCATTCATATTTTCCATATTGTATTTTCTCTAAAATTAGTTTCATATTTTGATATGTCTCTTTCATAGCGGCATGCGGCATGCGCTACTGGTATTGATGGAAGTTCATTGCCAATATGTAGCAGCACAGCCTTCAAACTTACTTTAGAGGAGTATGAACAATCGCCACTCATCTGGTCGGTGTTGATGCCCAAGAGTTTCCATAAGTGAACAAATATTATTACAAAACACATCATATTCTTCAGAGAAGTATTCTTTGAAAACACTATGGCGGCTACGATAACTACTTATTCTTACATCTTTTTGGAGTAAATTCCACCCTTTGAGTCTGGAAGTTAAAACTTCAGCTTGCAGTTTAGACAGATTTAAATCCCGAATCAGGTCATTAAGGTCTTGCTGATTGGGAAAGTATGGTTCTGATGAACAGCTACTGGCTTCATATGTAAGATCATTTTTATTTTCATCTGAATCATTTTGAGTTTCAGTTAGGTCAGAATCAGAGTTATCACTTAAGGTTGTATCTACATATACTGTTACGGGGAACTCTTCACTGTGTAAGACAGGTCTCAATGCAGATTGCAAATTCGGATACTTAACTGTATATTTTGTTTTAGATGTGATTCCTTTAATATTTGTCAAACAAAAATAACAGTCAGTTGAATGATCCTTCGGTTCCCTCCAAATCATGGGAATTGCAAATGGCATATGATGTGTACCATTTTTCCACCCAGTCAGCAGTCTAACACACGAAACACAGCATGTATTTGGGGCCCAGCTCTTATCAAAATCACCAACTTGACAGCCAAGGTAAAGATGATAACACTTCTTTACAAGTGGGGTCATATTTCGCCTCTGAGACTTGGTCAGCTCACCACAAATATAGCAGAAATTATCTGCATGATTTACACACTTTCTTGGCATGATGAAAACATTAAGCACTGAAATACAACATGCACAACATACACAATACACTTCTAAACAGAAAGGAAGGAAATATTTCACTAGTGAACAATGTCACAGTCAGCTCAATACTGACACATCACAATGCCAGACAGGTCTGAGCATGTCTAAACATGAATGAACCTGCACAGTCTTGTTTTGTGGTGCTTCAGCGTGATATTACAAATAATTTCAATAAATACGGCTTGAGTAAAATACCTACATATGAGGTAAAGGTTCCTATGACAGGTCAAAGAAAACGCTAAAATCATATTTTGAAAAGTAGCTTTCACAGAAAAACTATGCCTGATGGGAAAATTCTGACTACATATCTGAATTCAGGATGAAAAAATGCACTAGATTCACTATTCAGATTTCTTGTGAAAAAAATCTTGTCGACCAGTGTTACCAATCAGAGGACGTATTACATGCCATGACAGGTCAGCATGTTAGGGGTTAAGGTTTTATAGAGAAATTAGAGAAATGGAGAGGTTGGAAAAATAAAGACTCCCTAGCCCTCAGGAACCCTAATAGCATCGGGGTCGGAAGAGAACAAGAGATGACCAAGGTAAGGTCAGATAGAAAAGTTACAGTGAGGAGCAAAACACCAGTAAGTGGAAGTAAAGTTCTGCTCAGCTTGGGTACCTTGTGGTCGCTATTCACATATTCCCTAGACGGAGACCCCTGAGTCAAAATACCAATATGGATTCACCCGACAAAAAAGCACTATCGATGTAATAACAATTAAAAAGTTTGTAGAAGAAGTCATAAGCAATGGAAAAGTAGTTGCAATAGTCTAGATGTTACAGGATCATTTGATGCAGTCTGGTGGCCAAGCATCTTGAAAGCTTTAAAAGGTCAGAGCTGTCCTAAAAGCTTATTCAATTTAGTTAAAAACTAGCTAAGTCAAAGAAGAGCATCATTAACAATCAATAGTGCAAATAACGAAACAGAAGTTACAAAAGGTTGCCCACAAGGATCGTGCTGTGGAATGTAATGAATATTAACTGTACAACAGCTACAAGAGCAGTGGCGTTCGCAGATGACCTGACTATAGTAACAAAAGGGGAAAATGCAATAGAAATAGAAAATGCTATGAATATTGAAATGGATAAAATTATGAAATGGGCGGCTAACAATAAAATAAAGTTTAATGAATCCAAATCCCAGGTCATGCTCATATCAAGCAGGAACAGGAGGGAATCGAGACATAAAAGTCTACTCACATAATAAATTGCTGAAACAGATAGGATAAAATACCTTGGACTAATAATAGATAACAAATTTAACTTCTCTGAACACATAAGCTGCGTAGAAGAAAACTGCAAAGAGTTCACTTATCTGAGTCCACTAAGTTAAACTGGGGATTAACACATAAGGCTCTCAAAGACTGTCTATAAGGGAGCTATTTTACTACTGATCCAGTATGGTGCACCTGTATGGATCGAAGCACTGAAGAAGCAGCATAACAGACAAAAATTAATAAGAGTCCAGAGACTTATAAACATTAAAATTGCAAAGGCTTTCCGTACTACATCTGCGGAAGCCCTCTGCATTCTAGTGAGAATGCTCCCAATTAATCTAGAAGTAGAAGAAACAGTGAAACTGTATAGGACTATGAAAGGGAAGGAGAACACCAATTGGACTGTAGATCATGATATAGAGCATAAGAATTGGCCACACCCTGCTGAAACCAAAAGAACCTTTTTTATTTGAAAGGATGCTGTGTTTAGTGGTAGAGAAAAGCTTTTAATGGTGCATTCGTTAATTGGAGACAGTGTTGTTTTAGATCATTAATTGACTTAGTTTTATTATAAATTAATGTACTTTATTTATTCGCAGCTACCTGCAGATGTCTACAAACTATTTTCAATAAAGTGTCTCACAATTTCCTGTTTTAGTGATATACAAATTATTGTGTATAGCATATTACAAGCAACCAAGTTCTCATCTCTTCTTATCAAGCTGTAAGCTCAGCAATGTAATAATGGAAACTGGCCCTGCAATTCTGCCATGAGCGGTTTAAATCAACCACAAATTTAACTATTGTTTAGCAATAACACTGGACAACAGCCAAAAATTTTTCAGCATGAAATTGGATGTTCATTATGTGGATTTTAGCACTGAATTCAATGATGCAAACAGTTTTTCTCTGGCACCCAGAAGTGTGCACTAGAAGTGTAAGTACATGATTTACTAAAAAACTGAAGGTGCTAGACAAAAACAAAGGCCATATTTGAACTCAGCAGGTCAAAATACATAAGAAATGATATGTTTTGTGTCAAAAAATTTCTTAATGGTCAGTTTTGTTGTCCAGTGTAATTGAACTGTTTGCTATTGACAATACTGAGTTAGGCTTCTACTCAGATTGCGTTGTGTTTATTTTGTGATCTACTTTCTAATGTATAATGCTCAACATTTTCATAAATAATTAACTCATAAAAGTTTAAAGTAAAATTGGTGATATTGAAATTAATCATAGAATCAATGATTTCTAAGACCTACAGTTGACAGCAGTTTAACACGCTATGTTTAACATATATTATGATTATGGGGCATATGAAACAGATATTGTACATTTGTAGAAATCTTTAAATTAAATCATTAGCCTCATTTTGTTAACTTAGTATTTTTCTTTTGTTATTTCATAAAAAAGAGAGCAATAGCAGTAACAGTAACCGCCCTCTAGAGAGCACCATATATGCCTTGGCGGTCACATCGCCCTCCCACAACCCCCAGAACGTCCGGGGGACCACACCCGCCGCCGGCCCACGGGTCTCACCGACCCGACCGGGAGAATTATCAAAATAAATTCACCGACCATATCCTCTGATTACCAATCAGAAGACGTATTACATGCCATGACAGGTCAGCATGTTAGGGGTTAAGGTTTTATAGAAAAATTAGAGAAATGGAGAGGTTGGAAAAATAAAGACTCCCTAGCCCTCAGGAACCCTAATAGCATCGGGGTCGGAAGAGAACAAGAGATGACCAAGGTAAGGTCAGATAGGAAAGTTACAGTGAGGAGCAAAACACCAGTAAGCGGAAGTAATGTTCTGCTCAGCTTGGGTACCTTGTGCTCGCTATTCACATATCCCCTAGACGGAGACACCTGAGTACAAAAATATAATTTTGATTATATTAGGCTCCTTTATTCATTATTGACTGCAAGCTTTTGTTTCTCTATCTCTAGGTTTTCTTACATTCAAATACTATATGGTGTATATCCTCTGTACTCTCATTTTGCTATCCTTCTAACGTCCATATTCCTGCTCTTAACCATCCTATCCCCCCTCTTTCTCCCTGACTAGTACAATATACCTTTCTCTTTCCCAGCTATTTCTCATGCCTACAAGTGATCTCTTCTCTGATAGCTAAACAATTTTTTAATCTCTGTATCTTCAAATGCTTTTCTTACTTCCTTCCAAAAACCTTATACTTTAATTTAAAAGGTGAGTCAACCAATAACACTGAACACTTACAACATATTTATATCTAAATATAAACAAGTACACCACGGCTTACCACAAGGCCACAAGGCACAGTGCTCAGCACTACACTTTTTAATATATTTATTAATGATTTGCCACAACAAATACAAGAGTCAAGTGTGAAGTGTGCACTATTTGCTGATGACTTAGTAATGTGGACTTCAAAACCAAAAAACAAAAGTACAGAACTAGAAAAAACCATGCAACAATCCTTAAACAACCTACTAAAGTGTACCAAAGAAAATTTAATGACTGTTAATACAACAAAATCAAACTACCAAATCTTTTTTTACTAAGAAAAAAAAAAACACTAAAAATAAAACTAAATTTTGAGGGTCAACAATTACCAGAAACAAAGGGAGCAAAGTATTTAGGAGTTACATTTGATACCAAACTTACATGGACCAAACAAATAGAAAATGTAATACAAAGAGCGGTGAGGCGCCTCTCACTATTAAAACGTCTTAACAGGAATGAAGTGGGGATGTTCCAGAGCAACTCTTAACACAATATACAATGTATATATAAAGCCATTATTTACTTACTGCAGTGAAGTTCTTGTAACAGCAAACACAAAAAAAATTCAAATCTTTCAAAATCAAAGTCTGAGATTAATTACAGGTGCTATCAAAACCACACCAATAGCAGCTATGGAAATACTAACCAACCAATACCCCATTGAATATGAAATAGAAAAATCTGATTTGTTGCACTCACATAACTTTCTCTACTCTTGTACTAACCATTCTAACAAACTCTTATTCCTATATTTCCATGTTAAGATTCGTACAAATTATTTTATTGCTTATTTCCTTGTAGGTGCAAGGGAGATATTAGAATACAGAAGGCTTTGTGCGACAATAAAATCTTTTTGACCTTTGACATTCCGTTCTCTTTGCACGATTAATATATAAAAAATGAACAACGTTGTTGCATTTCGCTAAAGTTCTAAGTTTTCCAAAACTCACACATATAACAAGGAATAACTCCGAAATGGTTCACCGTACAGGAAAATTTATTGAAACATAAATTGTGTATTTTACCAAGATCTACATTTTTTGTATAGTATGATTTGCTCTATCTCTAACGGTTTACGAGTTATGCAAAAGTCGTCCAGTGTAGATACGACTACAGGGGCTATAGCCAGAAAATTAAGATATACATTTCATTTGTCATAAAAATATCTCAAACATATGGCATTTTAATCAAAATCGTTAGAGCCATTTTCAAGAAAATTAAAATTTTCGAAATATTTTCCATGTAAAGGGTAGTTTAGGGTGGGGCTATTTTCTTCAAAATCTTCGTGTCACATCCATGAAAGACATTAAACTTAAATACCAACTTTGGTTTTTAACCTAATTTTCATTTTTGAGTTATGCTGTCCACAGACTGACAGACACACACACATGGACCTTTTTCTAAAAATGCTTTTTTTGGATTCAGGGGGCCTCAAAACATATATTTCCGGTGAAATCTCGATATCGAATTTTTGGGTGGAATACACTACTTCCCCTACTTACCAGTAGAGAAAGTAAAAAGCAGCTCTTATTCAACACGAAAAGTTGATCAGACTCCCATTCAATACATGGCACAAGAGGAATTTTACACATACACTAAAGACTCAGGAGAGCTTTCTTTCCAAAATTCAAGACATCAGGAAGAATGAATACCTTCCTAATTCAAAGGAAAACATTATATCTGAAGTCAATCGACACAAACATTAGACATCACATATTATTTACACCTGACAGAAGAAGTTAAGAAAAGTGATACTCCAACTAGTATTCTAAAATTATTGGCATTAGAGACAATCCATACTAGATTTCCAGAACACGAATGGCTCCTGATTTATACTGATGGATCATTGATATCAAACCGAGATGGAGCAGGGGCTGGAGTCACGTGTCACCTCTTTTCCTATTACAAATCTTTAAGTTATGGAACTACAAACTTTGATGGAGAAATTGAAGCAATTCGAATGGCCCTACAAAATCTTTTGTAATGAATTTCACATTTTCATCAAGCAGTTATTCTCTCAGATTCCAGGGCAGCAATTATAGCAATTACTTCCAACTTGTCGCCAAAAAACCAAACAATTATAGAATGTTAGAAAATCCTTACCCATCTAACAGCACTTCAAAAACACCTAGTCTTCCAATGGATACCAGCTCACTGTGGACTGAGTGGTAATGAGAAAGCTGATTTTCTTGCAAAAAAGGGTACCAGCAGTGTACAGAAATCTATAGTTAATCTACCATTTTATGCAGCTAAAACATTAGTCAACTCTGAATTCAAAAAAATTGTTGCAAAATATTACCTACTATGAAAAATCAAAAAATAAAAGATGGAAACTACCAAACATTCACACAGTAATTCCTGAGTATCCTCGAAAAACAGCAGTTGCAACCTTCAGGTTGATTACAGGACATGATTGTCTGGCAAAACATTTAAACAGAATTGGGATATATTTTTCACCACTCTGTCCTCTATGTGATCTGCAAGAGGAAATGGATCGAGACCACCTTCAAATATGCCCAGCCACTTCTAGTGCCCCATCCATCAGTAAAAAATACTGGAGAGCAAGAGGATTAATGACTTCATTGTCAGAAATCCAGCATTAGCTAACAACAATATATATACACACCTGATGCCTTTAGTCTTCATGTATTTCTTAACATCTACCACTTCTTTTCCATCATCGTTACTTTCAACAATATGGGCTGGGGATTGCATCCTCTTCTTTACATTCTAAACATGGCTTTGAATTCCCAACCATAGTCTCATTCCTATCCTCACTTCCATAATTTCGGGGCTCTAATGACCTAGCTGTCGACGGGCCCTTAAACCCTAATCACTCACTCACTTACTCACTTCCATAATTTCCTTTATTGCATATAGCAATTGCTACGCCTGTAGTGAGCAGAGATGGGGACGCAGCGGCTGGGTGGCAAGCCTTGGCCCTTCATGGGCTGTTGTGTTAGGAGTTCTTTTCTTCTTTTTCCTTCTATCTGCATCCCATCTATCTTTCACCAATGTCACCTCTCTTCTACATTTTTCTATTTCTAGCAGTTGTTTTCCTTCTGGATCCTTACTTCTTCTCTTAGCTATGTCATTGTTTTCTCTACTTGTATATTTATGTGGTTTTTTGCACCTCACTTAACTCTCAACATCCGTACCAACTCCCATCATCTCAGGATTCTGCTCCATTGCAGCATCCAGCTATTCACCAGCAACTGAAAATCTAACCTCACATCTCAGATAACCATTATTTATCTCCAAAGCTGATATCAGTAACTCTTGATAAATGCACATGACACTACTGCCACATTAACATCAACACAGCACTATCTCTACTATTACAAATGATGTGATGATAATTGGCCAACAATTGCAAAATAATATTTACTTTTGGTTCTGTATTTCCTATTGCATTAGCCTCATTTGTAATGCTCCTATCAACAATGTTAATTAACATTTCTACTCCCTTTCTCAATTCCGATGAAGTTTTACCTCAGTTATCATAAAAAATATTGTGCCACATTTCATATAACTATAATCAGTCTAAGTGCCACCATCTTGGAAAGGGCTCTCTCCTCAAATATATTCTAGCATCACAAAACAGATACAGCATACGAAACTTACTCTGCACATCCTTAAAAGACAGTGTCCCACAATGAAAGTTCAGGTATTTATCAGATTAATTGTGCAGACAGGTGTTAAAAATAATGTAAATAGGAAGTTCAAAATTGCTTTAAAATGGTATCTAATTAGTAAGTGTATAGTGTTGCTGAATTATAATGATTGTATATATCTGTAATTAAGATTTATTGTAATTTATTATTTACCTCTTAAATTTATTGTATATGTTCAGAAAATGCCAGATGCTCTTTTAAAGAGTCTATTGATGACAATATCGTCTGTTAGATGTATTTATGAAGTAGTCGTGCCGAGGCTGGCAGCTAATGGCTGAAGGTTAGGTTGTACAGCTTGATTATTTAGACCTGACCCTGCAGAAACACGGAGGAGAAGTTAGTCTAGGGTGGGGGTCAAAGGCTGGCAGTATTTTCCTTACCTGGTTTTGTTACCTGCATTGTGTACATGCTGGGAACTCTGCTAGTGCCGACCCAAAACCCCTCCCAGAAGATAATGGACTAGTCCAACTACTGCGCATACAGCTAAGCAGGGTCAGGTCTAAATAATCAAGCTGTACCTACATTGGATATTTATGTTCCCAAGGTGAATTGAACATTCCAAAGGTTATGTCACTCTTGCATGAAACACCTCTTGTGTTAGTAATACCATCATACCATATTGAATTTAAGAATGTGATACTAGTAATTGCTGAACTTTTAGGAAAGTATAATTTATAATGTAGATTTACATTCCACTGCAATATGTTTACACAAAATGTATGTGCAATTGTTACACATTTGCCTTGGTAAGTGTGCAGTTCTCTGTAATTTCTGGTATACCTGATTTAAAATGGGACTAATGTGCTTTATGCAAGCCGTACCTGCATCTAAAAACAGGAATTTGTATAATGTAATGCACAAATTTTTGGAAACACTTTACCTTCCAACAATTAGTCCAGTAACTTCTAATAAGAATCTAATGAGTGCCAAAGAACTCAAGTTAGTGAAATTTGCAACATGAAATTGCTGACAAGATTTGTGCACTTGAATGTGTGCGAAAGATAGCAAAATATTTCAAGGAATGTAGGTAAACAAATTTGACATTGGTGTTCACGTCACAGTCATGAACTAACCATTATTTACGTGGTAGCTTTAAAAACAAAAAATGGCCATACTTTTAATAATGAACATTTATTAGCAGTAACCTGTAGTCAGGCTTCACATCTTTTGCGGCTTCAGCAAAAAAACAAAGCACAATTTAGTAAACATTATGTGCGATCTACACGGATATGCGACGAAAGTAAACACAGTTGATGCGATGTTCCCACTTCTACCAGAACTAAGAAGGCAACAAATTGTGGGTTTTTTTAAATTTAATTTACACAAAAACCATTGAATCTATTGAAATATGCCAAAAGAAAAGTTGTTTATTCAATTTTCTATGAATATAGCCATAAATCAAGAACCTACAATCAATAATTCAGCCAGGTGATAATAAATTTTTTTGATTAAAATACTTTTTTCTAGAAAACTAAACTTTTCAGCATTTTGGTATTAGACTTTCTTGTTATTCACAACATGAGAAATTCGGTGCTAAAGTCTGACAGATCATTTCACTTCCATCCTGTATAATGCTTACTTAATAAATCCATTTGATGTAAAACTTTTTGTGTAGATATTTGAAAATAAAAGCATTTGTTTTTACAGAGTGACTCATTAACAGAAGAGAGAGATCAGGAATTCCAACTAACAGAATCAAAAAGGTAAGACTGCTAGGTGGATATTGTTTTATTCTCTCTGTAATATATGAACCCCTTAACAGCTAGTGGAAATATTGTCTCTCACACCCAAGATATTATGTGAATATTTCATATGTTGGGAGGTTCCCAAATCCTAAAGATAGTATAATAAATAACAAAGCATTTAATGCAGCAGCTTTCAAAAATGGGAATTTAGATAAAAAAATATCTACCCAGACAAACTGACTATTACCAAGGAAAAGTTGTTATCAGATGCTGTTGTTGTTAGCTAATGCTGGATTTCTGACAATGAAGTCATTAATCCTCTTGCTCTCCAATATTTTTCACTGATGGATGGGGCACTAGAAGTGGCTGGGCATATTTGAAGGTGGTCTCGGTCCATTTCCTCTTGCAGATCACATAGAGGACAGAGTGGTGAAGAATATATCCCAATTCTGTTTAAATGTTTTGCCAGACAATCATGTCCTGTAATCAACCTGAAGGTTGCAACTGCTGTTTTTCGAGGATACTCAGGAATCACTGTTTGAATGTTTGGTAGTTCCCATCTTTTATTCTTTGATTTTTCATAGTAATATTTTGCAATAATTTTTTTGAATTCAGAGTTGACTAATGTTTTAGCTGCATAAAATGGTAAATTAACTATAGATTTTTGTACACTGTTGGTACCCTTTTTTGCAAGAAAATCAGCTTTCTCATTACCACTCAGTCCACAGTGAGCCAGTATCCATTGGAAGACTAGGTGTTTTTTAAGTGCTGTTAGATGGCTAAGCATCTTCCAACATTCTATAATAGTTTGGTTTTTTGGTGACAACTTGGAAGTAATTGCTGCCCTGGAATCTGAGAGAATAACTGCTTGCTGAAAATGTGAAATTCTGTACAAAAGATTTTGTAGGGCCATTCGAATTGCTTCAATTTCTCCATCAAAGTTAGTAGTTCCATAATTTAAAGATTTGTAATAGGAAAAGAGGTGACATGTGACTCCAGCACCTGCTCCATCTTGGTATGATATCAATGATCCATCAGTATAAATATGGAGTCACTCATGTTCTGGAAATCTAGTATGGATTGTCTCTAATGCCAATAATTTTAGAACACTAGTTGGAGTATCACTTTTTTTAACTTCTTCTGTCAGGTGTAAATAATATGTGATGTCTAATGTATGTGTTGGATTGACTTTAGATATGAAGTTTTCCTTTGAATTAGGAAGGTGTACATCCTTCTTGATGTCTTGAATTTTGGAAAGAAAGCTCTCCTGAGTCTTTAGTGTATGTGTAAAATTTCTCTTGTGCCATGTATTGAATGGGAGTCTGATCAACTTTTCGTGTTGAATAAGAGCCGCTTTTTCTATTTCATATTCAATGGGATATTGGTTGGTTAGTATTTCCATAGCTGCTATTGGTGTGGTTTTGATAGCACCTGTAATTAATCTCAGACTTTGGTTTTGAAAGATTTGAATCTTTTTTGTGTTTGCTGTTACAAGAACTTCGCTGCAGTAAGTAAACAATGGTTTTATATATATATTATATGTTGTGTTAAGCGTTGCTCTGGAACATCCCCACTTCATTCCTGTTAGACGTTTTAACAGTGAAAGGCGCCTCTCTGCTCTTTGTATTACATTTTCTATTTGTTTGGTCCATGTAAGTTTGGTATCAAATGTAACTCCTAAATACTTTGCTTCCTTTGTTTCTGGTAATTGTTGACCCTCAAAATTTAGTTTTATTTTTAGTGTTTTTTTTTTTCTTAGTGAAAAGATTTGGTAGTTTGATTTTGTTGTATTAACAGTCATTAAATTTTCTTTGGTCCACCTCTGTAAGTTGGTTAAGGATTGTTGCATGGTTTTTTCCAGTTCTGTACTTTGGCTTTTTGGTTTTGAAGTCCACATTACCAAGTCATCAGCAAACAGTGCACACTTCACGCCTGATTCTTGTATTTGTTGTGGTAGATCATTAATAAATATATTAAAAAGTGTAGTGCTGAGCACTGCACCTTGTGGCAAGCCACGGTGTATTTGTTTATATTTAGATATATTTCTTCCATATCTGGTTGCAATAAAGCGTTGTGTTAGGAAATGACATAGCCATGAAAACATTGGACCTTGTATCCCTATTTTTTTACTTTCTTTAGTAGTTTTCTTCTGCATATAGAATCATATGCACTTTGAAAATCAATAAAAACTGATAAATTATCTTCTTTTCTATTGAAGGAGTCTTTGATTTCTTGACTGAGAAGTAAGACTTGTTCATTTGTAGAGTGGAACTCTCTGAATCCAGCTTGACATGGGGACATTAAATTTTGTGATTCTAGGAACCAATTTAACCTGTTTGACACCATTCTTTCCATCACTTTTGCTATTATGCTGGTAAGAGCTATTGGTCTATAATTTTTTATTTCTGATGCTGTTTTGTCTTTCTTCAAGAGTGGGACAATTATTGCTTTTCGCCATTCAGCAGGTACAGTGGTTTTCCAGGATAGATTGTAGAGTTTCAGTAGTTGTTGTTTTGCTGTTTTTCCAAGGTTTGTTATGAGCTCTGGATGTATGTGATCTGGTCCAGGAGACTTTGTTTTTTAGATTATTTATTGCAATGTTCAATTCTTGCATATTAAAATTTTGAAAAAACATATTGCACTGAGTGTTAGGATTACATTCTCTTTCTTGTTTCGAATCTTTCTTAAATTCTTTACATTCCTTTTTATTATTTCTTGTTATTTTGTGTGCATTAGCATAATATTTATTGAATGTTTCGGCTATGACTGCATCATTTACTAACATTTTATTGTTGTGTATGATAGGTGTGCTGTTGTTTTCTTTCCTGCCCTTGACATTTTTTATGAACTTATGAGCTTTGTTACCATCTGTCCTTTAATCCATTTTTTCTAAGAAATTATTAAAGTGATTCCTTTTAGCAGTATTAATTTCTTTTTTTAGTGAGGCACATTTCTTCTGCCATATTTGTGTATCTGATATGATTTTTGTTTGTTCAGCTGTATTTCTAGCTATATCCCTTTGCTTTTTCAGTTCTTCTAACCGGGGGTTCCAAAAGGGTTTGAAATGTTTAATTCTTCCACGAGGAATATGTTTTTTTGGAGTTTCTAGGATGACTTTACAGAATTCTTTGTTCATATGATCTGGTTGGTCATGCAGCTGTGAGTTTGTTTGTTCTTTAAATTTATGTTCTAATTCAGTTTTATATTTGTTCCAATCTGCTTTTTTGAAGTTCCAATACCGATTCATAAGACCTTGACTGTTATTTGTATTCTGTAGTTTTATATCAGCAATTACCGCTCTATGACCAGAACTTGGATCTTCTATAACTTGTTTTTTAATTTTTGAAACAATATCTGTTGTAGCTAACAAGAGGTCTGGGTTACTGCCCGCTCCAGAATAATGTATGAAGGTTGTGAGATCTTCTTTACTATAAATCAGTTCAAAAGTTGTGGTATTCAAAAATTCTTCCACTATCTTCCCTGTAGAATCCACTTTTTCATAACCCCATCTTTTGGAATGTGCATTGAAATCCACAATTACGATTGTTTTATTTAATTGGTCAATAAGTGAGAGATCCGGTACATTCCTGGGAGGATTGTAAATACTGTATAAATGTAGATGTGTTTTGTTATCCCAAAAATTTAGCTTTATTAATTCGCTTTTATCTGTGTTATCCATTTCTTTAACAATTTCAAAGGAGGTTTTAATATCCTTTTTGACTCCAACCAATATTCCACTACTTATCTGTCTATTTTTGGGTAGTAAGTGCAGTAAAAATCCAGTAAAATTGAAGTATTTAAGTTGGTCATTTGTTAGATTTGCTTCTTGTATTACAAATATATCAATGTTATAATCAAATACAATTTTATTCAGTTCTACTTTTTTTGTTTGTGTGAGACCACCCGCATTCCATTGTAGAAGTCTGATGTTAGATCTTCTATTAGTATAATGTTTTGGTTCTCGAGAAGTAGTCCCCGCCCGAAGATCCGAATGGGGGACTATTTTAACTCCGGAACATTTTACTCCTCGAGTCATATTTCATAAAAAAAGAGAGCAATAGCAGTAATAGTAACCGTTTTTTTAGAGAGCACCATATTTTTATGTTTTGGCGGTCACATCGCTCTCTCACAACCCCCAGAATGTCTGGGGGACCACACCTGTCGTTGGTTTATGGGTCTCACCGACCTGACCGGGAGAATTATCAAAATAAATTCACCGACCATATCCTCTGATTACCAATCAGAAGACGTATTACATGCCATGACAGGTCAACATGTTAGGGGTTAAGGTTTTATAGAAATGGAGAGGTTGGAAAAATAAAGACTCCCTAGCCCTCAGGAACCCTAATAGCATCGGGGTCGGAAGAGAACAAGAGATGACCAAGGTAAGGTCAGATAGGAAAGTTACAGTGAGGAGCAAAACATCAGTAAGTGGAAGTAATGTTCTGCTCAGCTTGGGTACCTTGTGGTTGCCATTCACATATCCCCTAGACGGAGACCCCTGAGGGGAGACATATACAAATTAAAACCTTTAAAATACAATTTTTGGCTTCAATGAACTGCATTACACATCAATTATCCACCCCAAATAAAAAATTACCAGAAAAATGTTTATACTTTCTCTACTTACTGGAATATTGAATATACAAAAATACATTAACAGTACACATTAATTTAACATCTCTTCTAACCTGTATGGACATAAACTCTGTTTAGATCTTTAGCCATGAGAGATAAACTGTTGTTGTTGTTAGCTAATGCTGGATTTCTGACAATGAAGTCATTAATCCTCTTGCTCTCCAATATTTTCCACTGATGGATGGGGCACTAGAAGTGGTCGGGCATATTTGAAGGTGGTTTCGATCCATTTCCTCTTGCAGATCACATAGAGGACAGTGTGGTGAAGAATATATCCCAATTCTTTGAGAGATAAACAAAAACCTAGTGAAAACTATAAATGTTAAACCAAACTTATTTGAACCTTAAAAGTGCAACAGGACATTTTTTGTTTTAGAATCTGTATTCAAAAACTGTTTAGTTCCGTAAAACTAGATCACTATTAATTTTATATTATAGAATTATGAATATATATTATATATTATAATCTATATTATGAATTAATAAAATATCTATTACCATATTATGACCCTGTTGAACCTAAACTCTGTTTGTCTAATGACTTAATAATATTATTTGTCTTCTTGTTTACTTTGTCAATCTGGCTACCCCCAAATGTGGGAAGTTGTTTATTTATTTCAATAAAACAATATGTAATATTTTTCATGGCTTTAGCTAACCCTTGATTGTTATTGACTAAATTTTCCAGTATTTTATTTCATTTCTTAAAACAGTACCAACCTTCCATTATTTATTGAGGTACCTTCAAGGACAATATATTTGGCCATAGTTTACACACATTTGAATCAGTTTTCTTTGTACCTACAGCAAAATGTTGAACAATATTTTATGCAAACTTGTATCATAAACTTTAATTGTATGAAATAATAAATTTCTAAATAAGATTTGGTAGAAGCTGTGTAAAACTACATGATACTAACATGCTAAAGTAATACTCAAATTTTTTTTTTTCTTCTTTTAAGTTAGGTTCTTCTTAGACTCACATTTTCAAATCTATTTTCTTGATTTGAGAAACCTCAAAATTATTTCTGTGAAACTTCAATAATGAGTTTTGGTTGGAACACATTACATTGTATATATGGTATAAGAAATCAGCTGAGGAAGTAACATTATGAACATAAATTTTATTCTGTAATATTTTGAAATAAAATATGTCGAAAAAACAGAAAGATATTCATTATTTTAATTGTACATTCTTATATAGAATGTTTACAATTTGCATTGCTGTTAAAAAGTTTGAGCGACTTCCTTTGGATGTATCAACATCAAACATCGTATAAAAAAAATAGATGTGGTATACAAACCTGAAGCTATTAAGTGTGAAGCAAATTAAATCCACCAATGTAACAAATAGTATAGAGACCTTAGGCTTTACTTATCTAAAATATGTGGTTAAGTTGTTCAAACTGTAGTTAGTGTTTCTATATCTTACACCACATATTTAAGCTGTACTCAGGGGTCTCCATCTAGGGAATATGTGAATAGCGACCACAGGGTACCCAAGCTGAAAAGAACATTACTTCCACTTACTGGTGTTATTACCTGTTATTACCTGTCATGGCATGTAATACGTCTTCTGATTGGTAATCAGAGGATTTGGTCGGTGAATTTATTTTGATAATTCTCCCGGTCAGGTCAGTGAGACCCGTAAACCAAAGACAGGTGTGGTCCCCCAGACATTCTGGGGGTTGTGAGAGAGCGATGTGACCGCCAAAACATAAAAATATGGTGCTCTCCAAAAAAACGGTTACTATTACTGCTATTGCTCTCTTTTTTTTTTTTTTTTTTTTTTTTTTTTTTTTTTTTTTTTTTGCCCCATCCATCAGTGAAAAATATTGGAGAGCAAGAGGATTAATGACTTCATTGTCAGAAATCCAGCATTAGCTAACAACAACAACTTACTGGTGTTTTGCTCCTCACTGTAACTTTTCTATCTGACCTTACCTGGGTCATCTCTTGTTCTCTTCTGACCCCAATGCTATTAGGGTTCCCGAGAGCTAGGGAGTCTTTATTTTTCCAATCTCTCCATTTCTCTAATTTTTGTATAAAATATTAACCCTTAACATGCTGACCTGTCATGGCATGTAATGTGTCCTCTGGTTGGTAATCAGAGGATATGGTCAGGTCTGTGAGATCCGTAAACCAACGACAGGTGTGGTTCTCCAGACATTCTGGGGGTTGAGAGAGCGATGTGACCGCCAAAACATAAAAATATGGTGCTCTCTTAAAAGCGGTTACTATACTGCTATTGCTCTATGAGTGAAAAATATTGTAGAGCAAGAGGATTAATGACTTCTATGTCAGAAATCCAGCATTAGCTAACAACAACATATTTAAGCTCAGTGAAGCTTGTAGTTTCTATATTATTTGTTATATCGGTGGAAAATCAGATGTACTGACATTCTGGAAGTTCTTTGCATACCGCTAATATTATTTAATATTTTGTTAGTTTGTACCTTGTCTCCATTATCTTCTTGTAATGTTTCAGATTATGTACAGAAGCTGATGTCCATGTTGATGATATCTTACATGTCAACAACTTTACTCAAGTGTCAGATTTAGAAGAACATAGTATGGTTGTCATTGAGACCGAAAGTTCTCCATGCAAAACATCTAAGAAGAGCATTCTGAGTGTACATGATTCAGTATATGAGAGCAAAAGACCACATAAATGCAACATTTGTGAAAGGAGGTTTAGTAGGGTACATAATTTGAAAAGACATAATTTAATTCATGAGGGAAAAAAGCAGTATAAGTGTAGTGTTTGTGAAAAGAGCTTTACCACAGCAACTTATTTCGAAACACATCTTTTAATTCATGAGGGCAAAGAGCCATTTAAGTGCAGTGTTTGTGAGAAAAGTTTTACTACAGCAGCATATTTGAAGATACATAATTTAATTCATGAGGGTAAGAAGCCACATAAGTGTAATATCTGTGAAAAGACCTTTACCACACGAGCATATTTAAAAACACATAATTTAATTCATGAGGGCAAAAAGCCACATAAGTGCAGTGTTTGTGGGAAAAGATTTACTAGAGCAACAAATTTGAAAACACACAGTTTAATTCATGAGGGCAAAAAGCTGCATAAATGCAATGCTTGTGAGATGAGCTTTACTAGAGTTGCACACTTGAAAAGGCACAGTTTCATTCATGAGGGCATAAAGCCACATCAGTGTAGTGTTTGTGAGAAGAGGTTTACTAGTTTAGAAAATTTAAAAATGCATAATTTGACTCATGAGGGCAAACAACCACATAGGTGTAATATTTGTGACAAAAGCTTTACTAGAGCAGCAGATTTAAAAGTACATTATTTTATACATGAAGGAAAAAAACCACATACATGCAGTATTTGTGAGAAAGGTTTTACTAGAGCAGCAGATCTGAAAATACATAATTTCATTCATGAAGGTATAAAGCCACATAAGTGCACTGTTTGTGAGAAAAGTTTTACTAGAGCAGTGGATTTAAGAAAACATAATTTAATTCATGAGGGTAAAGTACCCCATAAATGCAGTGTTTGTGGAAAGACCTTTACTACAGCAGACGATTTAAAAGTACATCATTTAAATCACAAAAAAGTCCCCCAATAGTGCATTACTGAGGACTTTACTACCACAGCAAATGTGAAGATACATTTGTTTCATGAGTACAAAAGTCCACAAAACTCCACAGCAGTTCATCCAGGCCATGCAAATCACCATCTGAGATGTTAAAATATTGTGATTATAGTCTTCTTTCAAATGAAGTGGCTTAACATAACCTCATCCAGCTAATAAGTAGTTATTTGGTTATCCCTAAGACATAGAAGTTTAGTGACAGCAAGTATGAGGGGGGACCCAAAAATAACCATAACTGAACTGTTATGTGCACATATTTCGTAGTTCCAAGTTGTGCTGCTAGGTGGTGTTAGTTTTGGGTCTTCTGCATTCATTAGTAAGCTGGCGTCAGTCTGAGTTAAGTAGTGTGGCTTGTCGTTTGCATTCCTGTTTGAACCTTTTGGCAGTTAATGAGACGGCCAACCACAAGAAACAAAGAGTCTGTGAAATTTTGTTTTCTGTTAGGAAAAACTGCAGCTAAGACCATTGGGATGCTTCAGCAAGACTCCAATAATGATACTTTGGGGGAAAACATGGGTCCATGAGTGGTTTGCCCATTTCAAAAATGGCAACATCTCAACTGAACACATGCCACGTCTTGGGCATCCTTTGACAGGAAGAAATGAGGAAAACATTGTGAAAATCAAATGTGCCATTGATGAAGATCATCAAAAGACCATTGAGCAAGTTTCTGAGGAAACGGACATGTCATGAAGCACAGCCCAGCAAATTTAAACAGCAGATTTCCACATGAGATGGTGTCTGCAAAATTTGATGACCAAAAAAAAAAAAGCGCATGAATGCTTGCTGCAACTTGAAGAGCAAAGGGTAGAATGATCTAGATTTTCTTAAAAGAATTGTAAGTGGCGATGAGTGTTAATGCAGTTTTTCCTAATAGAAAACAAAATTTTGCACTCTTTATTCTATGTGGTCAGCCACCTCATTAACTGCCAAAGTGTTCAAACAGAAATGCAAACAGCAAAATGCCACAAACAAACCATTTGACTCAGACGGATGCCAGAATACTAACAGATGCAGGAGACTCCAAACTAACACCACCTAGTAGCACAACTCGTAACTACGGAACATGTGCATGCAACAGTTCGGTACCGGTTATTTTTTGGTCCCCCCTCATGTATGCTAATTACTATCCAAAATACTGGTGGCATAACTAAGGAATAAATTATAAATTCCTTTTAACATTTTTTTCTATAAAGTTACAGAACTGCAAAAACTAAAAACTTTTCAGTATCTGTATTAAATATTTTTTAAAAAGTTATAAAGCAATAACTAAATACCTTATCCAGATAACATATCTATTCTATGAAGTTATTGGCTACAGTTAAAAGACTTCAAATGGAAGTTCCAGTTGACATCCTTAGATGACCATCTTTGTTTATACAAGAGATTATTGCTTTATTGTCCCTTTCTTTACATGCAAGGGTGGTTTGGAAATTTCTCATCCGGACAGGTCTGGTGCTACCAGTTTCAAATCATTTTCAAGTATAGTCCTATGGTGGTTTTTCAATATGTAGAAGTCTGCAAGTTGTTCACAGTTTACAAAATGTAGCCATCTGAGCAAATGAAAACTCCAAAATGAATAATAACTGTTTTAATTATTAATACACAATTAAAATTACCAGAGAATGGGGTTTTTCTAAGTAAACATAGGTATAATATTAACAGCATGGAATATAGAGCATGCAGGTAACATGAGGGCTGTACTGCTTTCCACTCTACTTGTTTACAAGAGCATTGCAAGGTCGCCAGTGCTTCTGCTTCCTGTTGTAGGTGCAAGGTTAACTTGATGGATTTCTTACTAAAACCTCCTCCCTGATAGTTACTTATACACCAACTTTCACATTAAATATTACATTTTCATTTTATTTATTACAGTTTCACGGGTGATCAGCCGTGAAACTGTAATAAATAACGTGCGCCGTGAAAGCTTTAAATCCTACATTTTCATTTTATATTAACATACATTAAAGTCTTTTAATTATCAATGTCTTTTCAAGATTGATACTTCTAGAAGGTCAGAGAAAATTTGCTTCTACATTGTTGTAACTATACATACATTTTAAAATGAAAGCCTCTCTATACCTCTTTAACCCTTTCAGTACCGAGTGATTTTGCTACGTATGCTGTTCTTCCTCTAATTCGAAACCGGTTTAGATTAGGCGGTGTGGGACACCTTCAGCCTGCTGGCTTAAATAGCCATGATCGTTGAGGCAACACGTAGTGCACTGGCCACGCACTCAAAGCCTGAGGTCATGAGTTCGAGTCTCGGCAACCACAGTCAAATGTGCCTGTGGTAAAGGACGGGGAGGGCCCACGTAAAATGATAGGTGTGATGGCACGCGTGGATGATGACGGGGTATCATTTGACTGCGGTTGCATGGATTTTGCATCTTTTCTTAAAAAAACACTATAATATAAATTGTAAAAAAAAAAATTTTTACAATTCAAATACGTATGTTTAATTGGTGACAGACAGTATAACAAGATTATAGCATAAAAACAGCTAAAACTAGTACAAATAGGGAAAAAATGCCTATGGCCATGATCATGGACACTGGAACTGAAAGGGTTAATGTAGCTCATGCACATCTACACCATGACCTTGTCATCCCTCGTGGGTTAGCTGTAACCTGCTAGCCTCTGATTGCCGAGGTTATGGATTCAAACCCGATGGAGCATGATGGATTCTGGCATATAAATCCTTAGCATAGCTTCCTTCAAAAGGCAAGTAAAGCTGATGGCCCCATGTCATGGATTTGTGTTACATAGAAGAATCTCAAATCTTATAGAAAGACTTCTGAACAAAACTAAGCAGTCTTTCATGGGATGCTAAGAACCATGGCAGGTAAAGAGGGTCCGTAAATAAAAATTCAATATCAACTATGGCCATGACTTTCTGTTTTTATTTCTTTGCTCTTAGTTTTAATATTAACATTGATATTAATAAATAAAAAATATAACATTTCATATTAACTTAAATACAAAATCCTAAAATATGCTTTACATTTTTTCTATCTTAACAAAAATAACTCTTCAAGCATGAACCTATATGAACTGAAACAAATATACTGTTACAAATACCTCTTAGGCCCACCTCTGTAGTGTGGTGATAGCGTAGGGTTGGGTCAGGTCAGATCGGATCGGATCAAGTGCCCCATTCACAATTAAGAGGTGGCACAAGTCGTAATGAAGATGTAATGTTTACACTCTGCTGCATAAGTGCAGGTGAAGAGTAATGTTAATATAAGTGCATGCATGGGATGCAATAATTCACAATGGAGAGGTAATAAGATACAAAAATTTGGCATGGATTTATAGAACTATAAATTACCGCTGGTTTGAAAGTTTCAAATAGTAACAGTACCAATTATATCCAAAAAGGAAATTCGTTTAGTTTTATAAATAAATAGGATACAAATAGATATTGAACCACATTACACTCTGGAAATAAGAACCATGCCAACAATTTGTAAAATCTAGGTGCTTACCACCCTAGACCAAACTACAGTTTCAACAAAAAATTTAATGAAGTACAGCATAGATTTGAGTCCACCAAACAAGTATGTGCACAAAACTTGCTTCATTCTGCCCTGAGGGACAAAATATAAAAATCAGGCATTTATTTAAAGAACAGAATCGTAACCTGTGTATGTATGCAAAACAAATCACCATTGAAAACAGAATGAAATAACAGTTTAATTACACTTCCAATAAACAAATGGAAAAATCAGTTGTAGCAAACCATTTTTGGACTGAAAATCACAATATCAATCCTGAAGTGTCTCTATTGAGAAATAGGAGATGATGCAACTACCACCTGTAAGAGACCCTGATGACGTAGCTCTCAATGGGCCCATAAGCCCTACTTAATGGTGTCTCCAGTGTTGTCGGTTGGACCCCAACTGAGGACGGAGGCAGTAGATTCTAAAACATGATCTATTTTTATTTTCTCTACTACATATAGTAAGTAGAGGAAGTATTGCATTCCACCCAAAAATTTGATGTCCAGATTTCACATGCTTTGAGGTCCCCTAAATCCAAAAAAAGAAAAAAAAAACTTTTCAGAAACAGGTCCATGTGTGTGTATCAGTCTGTGGGCAGCATTACTCAAAAGCGAAAAGTAGGTTAAAAACCAAAGTTGGTATTTAAGTTTAATGTCTTTCAAGGATACGACATGAAGAGTTTGAAGAAAATTTCTCCATCCTAAACTACCCTTTATATGGAAAATTTTTCGAAAATGGTTAACGATTTTGATTAAAATGTCATATGTTTGAGATATTTTATAACAAATGAAATGTATATCTTGAATTTTCTGCCAATAGCCCATGTAGTCATATTTACTCTGGATGACTTTTGCATAACTGGTAAACCGTAAGAGCTAGACCAAATCTTACTATACATATTTTTTTTTTTAATTAACGTCCTCCAACATTGTGTCATATTGGACGAATTCCTAGACATTCCTAGACATAAAGTATAGATCTTATTAAAACACTTATTATTATTATTATTATTATTATTATTATTATTATTATTATTATTATTATTATTATTATTATTATTATTATTATTATTAATTATTCACTTTTCAGTGGTGTTGTTCACCGATGATGCCACGTTTATCAGAGATTGGCTGATTCTAAACTACAAGAATATTTACATATGGGCATACGAAAACCCCCACGCCACTGTTCAGAAGAGCCAGCAACAGCAGTTTATGGTGAACATATGGTCTGGCATTGTTTCTGGCCACGTCATTCAGTCATACCTTCTGCCTCCTAGACCACGTGGCAACACTTATAAAACATTTCTAACGCTTGATATTCGCGCTCAACTGCATTTCCAACAAGACGGAGCTCCTGTCCATTGTGCTATAAACATTTTTTTTTTTTTTTTTTATTCTTAAGGAAACTCTTTTGTACAATTAAGTACAATATAGTTTAGCTAGACTAGAAACAGAACAACAAACTAACTTGTAATTGGGGTACCATCCAGCGATAGTCCCAATAATGGTGCATAAAAATAGAGGAAAATAATTACAGCACTCTTTTGTTACAGAGCTAACTTTTCAGTCGCAAATCGGAATGCCAGCGACGCTTCAGTCTTCGTCGTAGAGGTTCAGGGGGAAGATAAATATGGCGGAGAAGAGGATTGCGATGGCGCAGACATGACTGATGCAGCTTCCTGTAGCAGATGCGGAGGATACACATCACCTCAGCATGCAGAGTAGAGTTGCGCACGTACCAGGGAGCGCCGGTCATGAGGCGTAGTGTACGCTGGATCCTCAGGATCTGCGATGGAGCTGCAGAACCCCAAATGGCACAGCTATACTGCCACATGGGTCGAATTAGGGAAGTATAAACCAGGCGCTTGTACCGCAAAGGTAAAGACACAAGTTGATGGACTTCGCGGATACGGTGACGAATCCTCTGTACTAGACTACAGAGATGAGGACCCCATGTTAGCCGGCTGTCCAAGATAAGGCCGAGGTATGTTATGGAAGTCGCTGTGGGTATCCGTCCCATTGAGATAAAGGGGATGATGGGTCACGTTCTTTTTGTAAGTGAACTTCATAACTCGGGACTTATGAGCGTTCATAGTCACTCTCCAACGTCGGCACCAAGACTGAATTTGATTGCAGAAGTCCTGAAGGTGGCTAGCAGTCACAGCACAAGTACCCACACTCAGGGCCGCCACGTCATCGGCATAGTGAGCGATGGTGAGTTGAGGATGACTAGGAAAATCCGAGGTATAAACCAGATATAATAAAGGGCCTAGTACGCTTCCTTGCGGTACACCAGAGAAAATAGGAAGGGCCTTGGAGAAGGCGCTCTCATATTTAACGGAAAAGGTTCGATTATTCAAATAGGACTGTAGGAGGCGGAAATAGGTGTCCGAGAGATGCGGTTTGAGTTTGAGTAACAGACCATTGTGCCTAACCTTATCAAAAGCTTTCTCCGTATCCAGAAACAATCCTAAGCACACAGATATATGTATCAAGAATAGTGTCAACTACGCGTTGTAGCTGCTGAGAGCAGGAGTGAAGAGGGCGAAATCCAAACTGGGTATCAGGGATAATTTGTAAGAGGCGAGGCAGAAGGAGACGTTCGAAGATTTTGGAGAGTAGGGAGAGTAAACTAATAGGACGATAATTGTGAAGATCATTCTTAGCTTTGTCAGGTTTAGGAAGAAGGATAACAGTAGCATGCTTCCATTGGTCAGGGATATGAGCAGTGCGGAGAATAGCGTTATAGATCTGTGTTAGTAGGACTAGCGCATTACGGGGAAAATGAAATATTAAGGGTTGCACAATAAGATCAGGACCTGGAGATTCGTGAGCTGAGGAGCCAACGATGATATTTTTAACTTCAACAGGGGTAAAGTAGTGTCGGAAAGGAGTAATAAAGGTTGCGTGAGCTTTCCTCCACTCGATTGAATTCCACGTCGAGCACAGGATTGGGTGAAAATTGTCGTGCCAGGAGTTCAGAAAACAGGTTGACCTCAAGTGGCGTAGAAAACCAAGTATTGCCAATCTTAAGAGGCGGTATTTCAGCAGAATGGCGTGTCAAAGTTCTAGTGCTATAAACGTACCAGAGCATCTAAATCGAGTTTTTCCCAACCGTTGGATCGGAAGAAGTATCGTGCCCTGGCCACCTCGTTCGCCGGATCTCAAACTCCATGGTGGTGAGGTACCAAACAACGTTGCGTTGAGATTGGTCGGAAAATTGAACCGGTTTCTGGATGTAAATAGGTCGGTTGCGTGCAGGGTGGTGTAATGTTTCAGGAGCTAACGATTCTGATTAGCATACACTCGCACAGTAAACATGAAAAGACATGGCAGGATATTTGTTTACGTTTACGAGACCCCACTGCGGTGTTTGTTTATGTACTGATCTAGTGAAAGTGACACCCACACAATCTGCAGTATTGCTAGCTTGTTTTCGACAAAACTAAAATATCTCCGTAGGAAATGGTCAGAGATAAAAACGTAAGACACAAAATGTGTTACAAATAGCGAGATATTTTACTGGTTTAAATTAATGTAGTGACTTCCCTTCCACCTGTATAGTTTAATCACTAAATCTCTGGGCGGTAAAATAACGAATGCAGACGCCCGTTTGACTCGTCTTATTTGGAAACGCAATGGCTAGATAAACATATTATAATAACCTGGGATCCAAAAGACTCCGAATCGCTTGCGTTGTTTTGCCTGTACGTGTCTTCAGCGCTCGCCACCAACTGCCGCTGTCAAAGAACAGCGCGGGTTAAACCATACAACATTTTTAAAGCTACTCTTAAAGGCTTTACTTACCAATGTTATTAAAGAAGATGATGAAACTGGGCACGTCGTTGTCCATACATTTTGGCACCTCTTTATAAACTATCCATCACTCGCCGTAGTTCACATTGAGAAATGCTGGTGATTTCCTGACGGATATTTTGTTTAATTCTTCTAGGGTGTGTGTCTTGCACACGCTGTGCAGTAGAAAACAAATGCTGAGCCATAATACACTTCGTGACTAAGTACAGGACAAAATAATAAAGGACACTGATCACACGTTATCACGACAGCTCAGTAGTGCATTTTCAGTACAGAAAAAAAAACAAGTGAACCGCCTGACCTTGTGTACAGCAGCTGCGTCATCGTATTTCTTACTGTATTTCTGTGTGCGCAGTGGAAAAACACCGCGCAGCGACTCGGATGTATCTTTTTTTTGGGGGGGGGGGATCTCTATAGTTTCAATTTGTAAATAATCTATAATAACTCGAAGGTTTCGCGAGTTCGTTCGGGTTCGATCTTAGGGACCCACATGTGGTATTCGTGGTGGACGAAACGGCGTCTGGGCGGGTTTTCTCCGGTTTACCCCGCCACTCATTCCACCAATTGCTCCATCAGCATCTTTCAAATCACCGATTTCGCCTGCATTTCACATCATCCTCTTCCTATCATACCTGGTACTTAACTGACCACCCGCTTCCAGCTCTTCACTCTGTCCGGTCCATAGGTTCCTCTGCCCCCGACAGTATTTGACCCTAGACACTGGCTTGTAAGTCCTACATAAGGGGAGGGTAATCACTTCCTCACTCTCATACCTGCAGGTCTTCACTCTGTCCGATCCATAGGTTCCTCTGCCCCCCGACAGTATTTGACCCTAGACACTGGCTTGTAAGTCCTACATAAGGGGAGGGTAATCACTTCCTCACTCTCATACCTGCAGGTCTTCACTCTGTCCGGTCCATAGGTTCCTCTGCCCCCCGACAGTATTTGACCCTAGGCACTGGCTTGTAAGTCCTACATAAAGGGAGCGTAATCACTTCCTCACTCTCATACTTGCAGGTCTTCACTCTATCCGGTCCATAGGTTCCTCTGCCCCCCGACAGTATTTGACCCTAGGCACTGACTTGTAAGTCCTACATAAGGGGAGGGTAATCACTTCCTCACTCTCATACTTGCAGGTGTTCACTCTGTCTGGTACATAGGTTCCTGTGTTCCCCGACAGACGCCTGACCCTAGACACTGGCTTGTAAGTCCTACATAAGGGAGGGTAATCACTTCCTCACTCTCATACTTGCAGGTGTTCACTCTGTCCGGTCCATAGGTTCCTCTGCCCCCCGACAGTATTTGACCCTAGGCACTGGCTTGTAAGTCCTACATAAGGGGAGGGTAATCACTTCCTCACTCTCATACCTGCAGGTCTTCACTCTGTCCGGTCCATAGGTTCCTCTGCCCCCCGACAGTATTTGACCCTAGGCACTGGCTTGTAAGTCCTACATAAGAGGAGGGTAATCACTTCCTCACTCTCATACCTGCAGGTCTTCACTCTGTCCGGTCCATAGGTTCCTCTGCCCCCCGACAGTATTTGACCCTAGGCACTGGCTTGTAAGTCCTACATAAGAGGAGGGTAATCACTTCCTCACTCTCATACTTGCAGGTGTTCACTCTGTCTGGTACATAGGTTCCTCTGCCCCCCGACAGTATTTGACCCTAGGCACTGGCTTGTAAGTCCTACATAAGAGGAGGGTCATCAGATGAAGATTTCACATATTATTACTTTCAACTTCCAGTAGTGTAAATAGTAATTAATATAACGTTGTATGATCAATTACTTTAATAATTTCGCAATATATTTCAAATGCAACATTTGAAGTACCTATCGCTCTTTCTAGGTTTTAGACCGCCTTCATTTTGGCATCATCTTAGTGTTCAGTACATCCTCCTAATTAGCTCTCTCTCTCTCTCTCTCTCTCTCTCTCTCTCTCTCTCTCTCTCTCTCTCTCGTCGTTAGAGCCATTTTCAAGATAATAAAAATTTTCGAAAAATGTTTCATGTAAAGGGTAGTTTAGGGTGGGGCTATTTTCTTCAAAATCTTCGTGTCGCATCCTTGAAGGACATTAAACTTAAATACCAACTTCGGTTTTTAACCGACTTTTCATTTTTGAGTTATGCTGTCCACAGTCTGACACACACACACACGCGCGCGCGTAACTTTTTTTTTTATATTCAGGGGTTCTCAAAACATTTCCGGTGAAATCTCGACATCGAATTTTTGGGTGGAATACAATACTTCCTTTACTCAGTAGAAATGTATGTGCAGCAGTAAGAACCATTTCAGACTGCTATGTAAAACATGAACATGTAATTAAAGTAGGAGAAAGCAAATTTGACTTTAAAAATCCTACACACTCAACCATGGGCATCGGCAGACTTTTTTTCCAGGGGTGAGCCGTATTTTAGAAGTTCGCAACCAAATTACAGTAATATATTATTCTGTTGCCAAAAACTGTAAAAGACGTGAGTTAGTGTTTGTTGCGGATAAGTGTATTAATTTGTGCTAAATAAAAACGGTTCTTTACATAAAAATTAAAGCAGTAGTCTAATAGTAATTGACTGTACGTTAAATTCATTAATTTTTCAAGGGAGAGGTGCGTCCCCACCCCCTCCACCTTTCGCGACGCCCATGCTGTCAACCCTTGGAAACCACGTTTCTCGGGGCTGAAGCTGCTGCTGCATTGCCTAAACTGAATCTTCCTGAACGTGACGTAAAAATATTCAAATTAAGATGCCTATAATCGCTCCAGCGTTAGATCCGCACTTGATGTAAACACAAACCAACAACAACGAACTCACAATATGCCGAAACCAAAGCACACCATAAAATAAAGTACCTTAAATATCGGCGATTAACTGTGAATTTTCAAGATGTACGATAACCCTGGAAAAGACTACTTAAATGTAGCGTAGTATTTCTAAAATTTCTGAGTAAATATCCTTCTGTTGCAACATAAATACGAGGTATGAGTCCACGTGGTGTTTGTTTTGTGTTGTCGCAGGTGATAACATCAGGTTATCGCGGAGTGATACAAGGGGCGGATCTAAGGCTGGATGGAGTATAGATTTCTATATTGGGGCCATAGGTCAGATCAGATCTATCAGCACTTTCCTCTCTGTGGCGCTATTATGAGGAATCTAGAATGTTTGGATCCTCAGGAAATAAAAGAGATTTAAACTATACGACCCTTGATATCCTTTCTTTCCCAATCTTATTGAAGAGAATGGAATTCAACAAATTGACACTGAATGACGATTACTATACAGGGAACACCGCGATTGAAGTACAGAGTGATTCAGTGCAAGACTTCTGGAGGTGCGTGAAGAAAAAAAAAAAAACATCCGTGTTGGAAATCTGGTATTTCCATCCTTGGCAAAATTCGTGTGGCTTGATTTGTGTCTACCTCATTCAAGTGCTAGTGTAGAGCGAGTGTTTTCAGCCATTAACATTTGTGTCTACCACATTCAAGTGCTAGTGTAGAGCGAGTGTTTTCAGCCATTAACATTTGTGTGTATCACAGTCAAGTGCTAGCGTAGAGCGAGTGTTTTCAGCCATTAACATTTGTGTCTACCACATTCAAGTGCTAGTGTAGAGCGAGTGTTTTCAGCCATTAGCATTTGTGTCTACCACATTCAAGTGCTAGTGTAGAGCGAGTGTTTTCAGCCATTAACATTTGTGTGTACCACATTCAAGTGCTAGTGTAGAGCGAGTGTTTTCAGCCATTAACATTTGTGTGTACCACATTCAAGTGCTAGTGTAGAGCGAGTGTTTTCAGCCATTAACATTTGTGTGTACCACATTCAAGTGCTAGCGTAGAGCGAGTGTTTTCAGCCATTAACATTTATGTGTACCACATTCAAGTGCTAGCGTAGAGCGAGTGTTTTCAGCCATTAACACTTGTGTGTACCACATTCAAGTGCTAGTGTAGAGCGAGTGTTTTCAGCCATTAACATTTGTGTCTATCTCATTCAAGTGCTAGTGTAGAGCGAGTGTTTTCAGCCATTAGCATTTGTGTCTACCTCATTCAAGTGCTAGCGTAGAGCGAGTGTTTTCAGTCATTAACATTTGTGTCTACCACATTCAAGGGCTAGCGTAGAGCGAGTGTTTTCAGTCATTAACATTTGTGTCTACCACATTCAAGTGCTAGCGTAGAGCGAGTGTTTTCAGTCATTAACATTTGTGTCTACCACATTCAAGTGCTAGTGTAGAGCGAGTGTTTTCAGTCATTAACATTTGTATCTACCACATTCAAGTGCTAGTGTAGAGCGAGTGTTTTCAGTCATTAACATTTGTGTGTACCACATTCAAGTGCTAGCGTAGAGCGAGTGTTTTCAGCCATTAACATTTGTGTGTACCACATTCAAGTGCTAGCGTAGAGCGAGTGTTTTCAGCCATTAACATTTGTGTGTACCACATTCAAGTGCTAGCGTAGAGCGAGTGTTTTCAGCCATTAACATTTGTGTCTACCACATTCAAGTGCTAGCGTAGAGCGAGTGTTTTCAGCCATTAACATTTGTGTCTACCACATTCAAGTGCTAGTGTAGAGCGAGTGTTTTCAGCCATTAACATTTGTGTGCACCACATTCAAGTGCTAGCGTAGAGCGAGTGTTTTCAGTCATTAACATTTGTGTGTACCACATTCAAGTGCTAGTGTAGAGCGAGTGTTTTCAGCCATTAACATTTGTGTCTACCACATTCAAGTGCTAGTGTAGAGCGAGTGTTTTCAGCCATTAACATTTGTGTGTATCACATTCAAGTGCTAGCGTAGAGCGAGTGTTTTCAGCCATTAACATTTGTGTGTACCACATTCAAGTGCTAGTGTAGAGCGAGTGTTTTCAGTCAATAACATCTGTGTGTACCACATTCAAGTGCCAGTGTAGAGCGAGTGTTTTCAGTCATTAACATTTGTGTGTACCACATTCAAGTGCTAGTGTAGAGCGAATGTTTTCAGTCATTAACATTTGTGTGTACCTCATTCAAGTGCTAGTGTAGAGCGAGTGTTTTCAGCCATTAACATTTGTGTGTACCTCATTCAAGTGCTAGTGTAGAGCGAGTGTTTTCAGCCATTAACATTTGTGTGTACCTCATTCAAGTGCTAGTGTAGAGCGAGTGTTTTCAGCCATTAACATTTGTGTCTACCACATTCAAGTGCTAGCGTAGAGCGAGTGTTTTCAGCCATTAACATTTGTGTGTACCTCATTCAAGTGCTAGCGTAGAGCGAGTGTTTTCAGCCATTAACATGATGAATAGATTGGGCACAGATACTATCTGTGGCTTACTTCATACAAAAAGACTTAAGGCACAAGAAGATTGCCATTTACTTGTGCTGGACAGGGATGCCATGAACTTACATTGGTGATTGTTTAAGAACAAATTATTTTATATTTTCAGGCCTATATATACACGTTTTAGTGTTGAAATTTAGGCATTTTAATGGTCGTTCCAATGCTTTGGGGGGGGGGGGGGTGCGGGGGGGCAGGTGGCAAACTGCGCCGGGTAGTGGGGGGGGGGGGACGCCGAAAGACGAAAAAGTGTATTTGTTCAACACTTAAACTGTGATAAACTCTAAATAAATAATATTATTCACAAACTTCGCGTTATCATATATACGGGTAAAGGAGGGCCATGGATCGTTCCTGTTGCAATGCCATTCGAAATTCTCCTTTTTTTATCCGGTTCGTGTCTACTTCTTTCGCTCCAACAAGAACGGCAATACTCGGCAACACTGTTACCATGTGCAGGCCTCTGTGTTTACATTCACATTTTAGTGAGGATTAGAAAGTGTCAAAATAGAATGTCGCCAAAGACTATCAACAGAAAATGCTGTGGTTAATTGGAAACGAATGTCAAAGTGCTGTAAGTAGCGTATGAAAGCGGTGTCTTTGATTATTTAATCGATCTACTATTCCATTGGTGGTTGTGTTATAGTCCTGCATATACGGAACTGGGTGTTGTTCAGGTGTATGTAACCGTATATACGTGTTTTTTAACATAAAGGAATGATTTGAAACGTGTAGTTTGTTTATTGAAATTTAGTATAGTACAAAAGCTTTCAGCCAGTGTGCCTTTTTCTACGGAGGTTACCGAGGTTAGGTTAGCTGTATATAAGCAGTTTTAAGAAAATGTGTTGTTGTTTTTTTTTTTTTTTTTTTTTTTGTTTTTGTTTTTGTTTGTCTATGATTTTATATATTGCAGCCCATCATATTTTACTAACATATTCATAAAACAAAGTAGATCCAGGTTAGGTTAGCTAAACTATATAAGAGCAGCTTTAAGGGAACTGGTGTATAATGTATACTGTTGGCCAAAACACTTCAAATGCATTTCCCCACACTTTTAACACTATATTGCACTGTTGTATTGCACAACTATTAATAATACACCTTTAGGAATAATAATTGACGCACATAATATGTAATTTATTTGTGTAAATGTGTGTAAACGGCACTTTGTTGAAACAAGGTGCAGAAAAAGACTAAATTATCTTCAGGCGCTTCACACGTCCAAACTATCCTTTTCTTGTCCCATACCTTTAAAGTAAAACTATTAATATCTCAAAGTCTTGGGTTCAATTTCAGGAGGAAGATGCAAATTTTTCATCAGCCGATTATTTCCCAGCCTCCCTTGAGTCTGGAAGTATGAATGTGTGTGCAAATTAAATGTAATAATCCAAAGTAATACAAACTGAAAGTTTAAACACACCGTGAGTGCTGAGCAATTATTCCAATGTAGAAAGTGACAAGTGAGTTTAACCTGTGCAAGTCAGAAATCAAGTATTATCTTTGTTTTTTCATTTGGTCCCACTCGTAAACAAAGCTTAGGCCCACTGTACACATCAATACAGCTTTGTTGTCTTCGTGTCGTGATTGTGCTATAAAAGAAAATCTCCCATGTTATTCATTTAGTTATTTAGTGAAGATTGCATATGTGCAAAAAATGCTGTTTTATCAGAAATACTTTTGTTAGTGCATCCTTGGTAGGTGCAAAGTTATCCTGACTTAATAATTAGTGGTTTAAGAACACAATGTTGCCTTGTTAAAGTTGTTGGGGCCACCCACTGTCCTTTTTAGGCAACTTTACTTATATACCTTTATTTCAAACATATACAGGTTTAATTACATATATAATTGTAACTACCTTATCCTGAGAGAGAATTATTATCAATTACACGTATTACTACAAGTTAAAATGGTGTCATGACCAAGTGGTTAGACCATTCGTCTATCACCGGGCAGCCTGGGTTCGATCCCAGGGACCCACATGTGGTATTAGTGGTGGATGAAGCAGCATCAGAATGGGTTCTCTGGCTTCTCCCACCACTCATTCCACCATCTGCTCCAGCATCACCTTTCCAATCACCCATTTTGTCTGCATTTCACATTCTCTTCCTCACTCCCAGACTGACCACCCGCTTCCAGGTCTTCTTCACTCTGTCTGCTCCCCAACAGGCATCTGATCCTAGGTACAGGGGGTGTAAGTCCTCTATACAGGGAGGGGAAACATGAAGACCAATATAAGGGACATGTGCACAGTAAGCGTGATGAGTTTTGACCGAATGCGCAATCCTAAAGGGCATTACTACTTTATTTCAAATATACAGGATGTCCCAAAATTAGACCGACAAACTTTGGGAGCTGATAGATAACGTTATTTTAAATACTTTTTATTAAGGCAAGTTTTTTGCTGCAGTGCTTCGTTTAAGCGCTAGACAGTTAATGTCATTACGTACTGCCTCCCACCCAGGTTAAGTATTTACGGCAAAATAAAACAATGAAAATTAGTATTGCATTTATCTTAGTAAGGCACACAATCAATGCAAGAAACAAACACAGAACACAAAAACAAAGCACAAACATCTCGTTTACAGTTAATCACAGCTTTACTTTTCAAAGTAAATGCACGCACGCCCATTGCGATTAACACAAAGAGTGCATCGGCGTGCCCTATTCTGCCATACTCTCACAAAGACACCAGCCGTTTCTCTGGTTTAGAAGTTTATCAGTCTAATTTTGAATAATTCATTTTATGATTAAAATGTGAATTATATTCTATCTTCAAGAAAGGAATTTGGTGCTTAATTAGCTTGGTTGCTAGACATAGCTAGGAATTGAATCATTTTAGAACATTTAAACCACACTTTTAAGTTTCTTGACTTTTAATTCATATTTAATTTAAATATAGAGTAACATAAATCATTCACTTGACCTTAATGAATATGCCGGGTGGAAGGGAAGTCATTACAGTAATTTAAACCAGTGATAGATCTCGATATTTGGAACACATTTTGTATCTTATGTTTTTGTCTCTGACCATTTCCTACAAAGATATTTTAGCTTTCTCCAAAACAAGCTGGCAACACTGCAGACTGTGTGGGTGTCACTTTCCCTAGCTCAGCACATAAACAAACACAGTAACGGTGCTTCTTGAGAACACAAACAAATACCCTGACTTGTCCTTCTGTGTTTACTGTGCAAGTGTAGGCCAATCACAAACATTAGCTCCCAAAACATTAAAGCAAAAGTGCCCAAGCTGTTTACATCCACAAACCAGCTCAATTTCTTGACCAACCTCAATGCAACATTGTCAACATACTGCACATGTGAAAAAGCTGCTTGGAGTATTCCTTTACATCTTTTAAGTGATTAATTATTTTGAAACCCCTGTGTGATGTTGCATAATTACTATGGAAGCTATGTCAGAAATAAGTTACTCTACACATCTTACAAGTAACAAACTATTATCTGCATACATGCCTGTGGAATTAAGCATCCAAGTTGGATCAAAAACCATTTATTTTTCCAAAATTGGGTGATCAAAGAACAAAATGCCATTAGACTTTTCTGTTTGTAATGCTTCTATGAAGCTCATATTAGAAGGAATGTAATGACTTCCCTTGCACCCTGCACAGATACCACCTGTTTTAGTTATTTAATGCTCAAGTACCTAGCAGCAAAGCCAGATTCCAATACAATGATCCAGGTGTTATATATTTCAGTCTAAGATTACTTAAAGCACTTCACTGCAAGGCATGATGCCAATCCATAACTGAGTTGTATGCTGCACAAAACACATTTAGGTGAACCCAGAATTGATATTTTGTGGAGATGGGCTACCACGCAGTCTTGACTGCAACTGCTTCTTGTCTAGGAATATTAGGTTGGTTACACGCTGCTTCCATATCTTTGACTTACTCACAGATACAAGATAGTTTGTTGTTCTTCTATAAAGTAATTTGGCCGAATGGAAGGATAACTTTGGTGTAAATGTTTGCAGAGATGTTGCACCTTTTTACTTTCTCCACTGGTAAGTAGGGGAAGTATTGTATTCCACCCAAAAATTCGATTTGGAGATTTCACCGGAAATACATGTTTTGAGGCCCCCTGAATCCAAAATAAGCATTTTTAGAAAAAGGTCCGTGTGTGTGTCAGTCTGTCAGTCTCAGTCTGTGGACAGCATAACTCAAAAATGAAAAGTCGGTTAAAAACCAAAGTTGGTATTTAAGTTTAATGTCTTTCAAGGATGCGACACGAAGATTTTGAAGAAAATAGCCCCACCCTAAACTACCCTTTGCATGGAAAATTTTTTGAAAATTTTGATTTTCTTGAAAATGGCTCTAACGAT